>PVIR01000230.1:87099-110090 GCA_004026965.1 Petromus typicus
ACAGCAATCCTCCTGCCTCTGCCTCCCGAGTGCTGGGATTACAGGCGTGAGCCACCACGCCCGGCACTGGTATGTGGTACTGGTTGCTGCTGGGTGTGGGTCTCCACACCCATTATTGTTATGTGGTTACCGGGGATTGAACCCAGGTCCTTGCGCTTGCAAGACAGGCGCCGGAACCACTGAGCTATATCCCCGGCCCGAGTATTGCACATTTATAATGACATCGTATTCTATGGCTCAGGTTTACATTTTATAACAACATAGGCTTACATTTTATAAATATGCTTAAATAAGTTTAATCTGTATGTTCCAGCAAATATTTTTAATGTGATTTGCTGAAGTTCAAGAATATTTACAAAAACACATTTGATGGTGTTCATACTAGGCTCAGCACTGACAGACAGCCACAATTAAAAATGGAAAAAATATTCAATAAAGTTGCTATCTTCAGTAAAACTACAAAGACCGATCACCTTTGGAAATGGCCTTTCTCAGTGATAACATTTGTCTGCTAAGGAAGAATAAACCTAGAGATTTCACCTCTCATTAGTAAAAAGAAGGAAATCTATAAATCTTTGCTGCCTAGGATGTATAGTATCAGTCATTTAACCCAAGGCTTAAAAATTTTCAGCATTTCTCAAAATACATTTTGAAATGTCAATGTTAATTAAAATATGAAATTCTGCTTTTCCTGGCAGCTCACCAGTCACTGAAGGTCTGTGATAAGTGACCTCCCCACCCCACCCACAATGGACTCACCAAGCAAGCCAACCTGCTGAATAGCTGAAAAATTTGAGTTAAGTTATTTATATATTCAAGCATATTCTTTGTTTGTTATGTCCCAAGTAGAGCTCTGGTTAGATGCTGGGAATATAAAAGCACATGAAAGAGAGACCAAAGCTCCAAGGAACAGAGAGAAGCAAAAAAGCAGATGAAACAGGTAGAATGTGCCTTGAACAGTGTCCATGCTGAGTGAATTGTGATTGGGTAGAGAGGGCACTCCTGCCTGGGGATGGAGGCTGTGGACGCTTCTGTGAAGAAAGAGGGGCTCAAGGCAGAGCAGAAATGAACAAAGAGAAAAGTGAGGTAGGAGTATTCTAGGCAAATAAAAAATACAGATCCTAAGGGCTGACAACAAATGGAATGTGATTTTGAAAAAATCCACTACAGCTGAAAACGAAAGTGCACAATGTATAGAAACAGTAGATGAAAAGCAGTGTGATTCCTGGTTCTTGGCAGTGGGGAGGAACAGAGTTTTCAGTGAGATGACTATGCTGACATAGTCCATCTGAAATCAAACAAACAGTTACACAAATGCTTACAAACATTCTCCAGCACTTAAGGAAGAGATTTACATTTGGATCCAAGGAAAATGTCTAGAGAAATCAGGCCAACTTCCCTTGGAGGTTCAGGTATACCCATCGTCTGTGCAGAAGACAAATTCCTAAGTTCACATGGGTTTGAAAACAGACCACTTCACCTTCCGGGCAGATGTGAGCAATCTCTTTGAATAATCAGCCCTCTTCACCTGTGAAATGAAGCAGAAATGCCCGGTGGCTTCCATAACATTTTACTCCACTGGTTACCAGTTCCTCTTTAAAACAAGACATGCTCACTCTCTGTATCTCTTGGTACATTCTAGGTGGGCACTCCACTGTTCTTACGGTGTTGAATACAAGGAAATTTCAAGCAGGTCCTCTTTAGACTGAATTGAGCTATTTTAAAAAATTAACTCTCACATTTTCTGTCAATTATGATATCAATTTTATGTAAGAGGATCTGCTCAGAGAATGAACTATTCTGATTGAACTAATTTTCTGGAACACTGATTAACTGCAAAATACTACATTTCACTCTTCTACTTCAACAACAGTTGAACTTCATTGTTTCATGATGGATTACAATTCTGCAGTGCTTTATTGTCATATTGCAGGGTAACTAAGAATATTCATTGTATTTTCTATTTGCCCTCAAATTTTTCATAAGAATGCATCACTTATTCACAAGTTGTTTAGGATTTGAGGAAAAGATCTTAGAATAATGCTCCTGCATTAGGAAATACAGACATGTACTACATAACATTTCAATTGTAATAATTATCTATTTATCTATCTTTTTTATACATTAAACATAAGCATGCAGTGTGCGATACCACGTTAACTTTTGGTAGGTACATTCTGTGATGTGTGCACAACCATGACATTGCCTACTGATAAATAGCTTAATATGTAATTTAATCACTAAGTAATGCACAATTGTAGAACAAAAAACAGTAAATGTTTGGAGAGCAACTTGCTCCAGGTTCTGAAGTTTTACCCAAGTTGTCAAGAACAGAGAGTAGATTGGTAAATAACTGAAATGCATTTCATGATACAGTACTGTGTGTGCATTACAGAGAATAAAGTACATTGATCTTTTGATGATCTGCTAACAGAACCAATCCCAAGAGTTGTTAGTGTGAAAAGCTATTAATGTTAGCACATATTCATGTGCTTAATTTTTTCTCTTACTTTTTCTGTACTATATGGAGAAATTCCTAACGGCAGATTCTTTCTTTTCTTTTTCTTTTACCTTTTTACTGAGTTTATTGGTACATTTTTAAATACATCATGATCATAGTCAGCTTTCAGAATTTGTACACATACATGATGTATCATGATTCTCACTTTTCCAATTCCCAGCCCTCCCTTTTCACCCCTCCATTTCCCATATACATATACATTCTTTCTCTATTGGGTTTTACCATAAAAGTTTTTTTCTTTCTCTTTGTTTTCCTCTGCACCTCTCACACCCCCTTTCTCTTTGAATATTTTCTTCCTATTTCACAATACCAGCATCTTTCTATATTATTTTAATTTTTAATCTTTATTGGTACATTACATATATGCATCATGATTGCACTCCATAATGGGGATTTATACCAGTATAAGACACAACTTAATTTTCATTTTTGCCCATAGGCCTACCCACCCTACTGCCCCCCATATACATAAATTTGTTTCCTTACTTTTTGGTTACAATCTCCTTATTTTCCCCCCTTCTCCCTATTTTACATTGAGCATTTTCTATTTCACAATATATAACATAAAATTCTAGGACTCCTTTACATCTTCAATTTCTCATACCAAAGAAAAGATGCAATATGAACCTATCTGTGCCTATTTATTTCACTTATGAGGATATCCTCAAGGTATGTCCATTTAAATATAAATGATTCAAACTTATCATTTTTTATGGCAGAGTAATACTCCATTCTGTAGAAGAACCACAGCTTTTTTATTCAGTCTCCAGCTGATGGACACTTGGGTTGTTTCCAAGATGTAGCAATCACAAATTGGGCTGCTAAAAACATGTGTGCACATATGTCACTGTGATATGAGTCTTTTAATTCTTTTGTGTATGTATCTAGGAGGGCAATGGCTGGGTCAAATGGGACGTCAAATCCTAGCTTTTTGAGGGCTCTCCAAACTGATCTCTACAGGGGCTGTACGAGTCTACAGTCTTCTCCCAACAGTGGAGAAGAGTACATTCTTCTCTGCAGCCTTGCCAACATTTGCCGTTGGCTGTTTCTGAAAAGGCAGCCATTCTATGTGGAGTGAGATGAAATCTCAGTTTGTTCTTATCTGCACTTCTCAACTGACTAATGATGTTGAGCATTTCTTCATATGATTCTTAGCTGCTCTTACTTCTTCCTCTGAAAAATATCTATTCATTTCAGATGCCCATTTTTGAATTCAGTCATTAAATTTGGGTAGGCTGATTTTTTTGAGCTCATTATTTTCCCACATTGTTAGCTGCCTATTTGCACTGTTGGTGGTTTCCTTTGCTGTGCAGAAGCTTTTTAAAAGAATGAGGTCCCATTTGTTGATTTCCTCAGCCATTTCCTGTGCTACAGTTTTGTTCATGAAGTCTTTCCCTAAGCCAATGTCTTCGAGAGTTTTAGCTAACCTGTGTTGCAGAAGGTTTAGAGTGTCTGTTTTAATATTTAGGTCTCATATCCACTTTGATTTTAGCTTGGTATATGGTGAAAGAGTTAGATCTAGTTTTAGTCTTTGGCAAGTTAAAGCCCAGTTTTTCAAGCACCATTTGTTAAAGAGGCTATCTTTCCTCCATTGAGGATTTTTGGCTCCTTTGTCAAAGATGAGGTGGCTCAGTGTATCTGGAGTAGTTTCTGGATCTTCTAGTCTACTCCATTGATCCTCAGGTCTGTTACTTTGCCAGTACCATGCAGTTTTTATCACAGTGGCTTTATAGTATAGTTTCAGGTTCTGAGTTGTAACACCCACCACCATGTTCCTGTTGCTTAGAATTGCTTTGGCTATTCTAGGTCTTTTGTGGTTCCAGATGAAAATTTAATTTTTTTTTTCTCTAGATCTGTGAAATATGCTATTGGGATTTCAATCGGGATTGCACTTAATGTGCAGAGTAGTTTTGGGAGTATAGCCATTTTGACAATATTGGTTCTACCTACCCAGGAGCAATGCATGTTTTCCACTTTTTGATATCATCTTCTATCTCCTTTTACAGAGTGCTATAGTTTTCAGAGTAGAGGTCTTTCACCTCCTTTGTTAGATTGATTCCTAGGTATTTTAGTTTTTTGGGTACTACTGTGAAAGGGACTGACTCCCCAATTTCTATCTCAGTGGTTCTACCGTTTGTGTATACGAAGGCTATTGATTTTTGAACGCTGAGTTTGTAACCAGCTACGTGGCTAAAATTGGCGATTAGGTCCAGCAGTTTTTTAATTGAGTTTTTAGGATCCTCTAGATAGAGTATCATGTCATCAGCAAATAATGACAATGTAACTTCTTCTTTTCCAATCTTTATTCCTTTTCTTTCTCTTGCCTAACTGCTATGGCTAATATTCCAGAACTATATGAGAGAGGACATCCTTGTTTTGTTCCTGATCTTAGTGTGAAAGGTTTCAATTTTTGACCATTTAGTATGATACTGGCTGATGGTTTCTCATAGATAGCTTTTATTAGTTTCAGATAGAGACCATCTACTCCGATCTTCTGTAGGGTTTTGAACAGAAATGGGTGTTGTACTTTGTCAAACGCTTTTTCTGCATCAATTGAGATGACCATATCATTTTTGTCCTTAAGCCTGTTAATATAGTTTACAACACTTATTGGTTTACGTATGTTGAAGCTTCCTTGCATTCCTGGGATGAATGCAACTTGGACAGGGTGTATAATCTTTTTGACAGTTCTCTGTATTCTGTTTGCCAGATCACTGAGGATTTTTCATCAATGTTCATTAGAGATATTGGCCTGTAGTTCTCTTTTTTGGTTAGGTCACTCTGTGCTTTTGGAATGAGGGTTATGGTTGCTTCCAGGAATGAGTTTGGGAGTACTGCTTCCCCTTCATTTTCATTGAAGAGTTTCAGAAGTAGAGGCACTAAATCTTCTTTAAAAGTTTTATAGAATTCAGCAGTAAAACCTTCAGGCCCAGGGCTTTTCTTTGTTGGCAAGTTTTTAATTACATTTTCAATTTCACAGATTGTTATTGGGGCATTTAACATTTCTATATGTTCTTTATTCAGCTTTGGGAGTTCATGTGTGTCTAGAAATCTATCCATTTCTTCTATATTTTCCATTTAATTGAAATATAAATTTTCATAGTAGGTGTTTATTATCCTCTGGACTTCCCCTGGGTCAGCAGTAATTTCTCTGTTCTCATTCCTAATACCATAGATATGGGCCTTTTGCTTCTTTTGTTTAATGAGGTTGGCTAAGGGTCTATCAATTTTGTTTATCCTCTCAAAGAACCAACTTTTCAATTCACTGATTTTTTGAACCATGCTCTTGATTTCTATTGCATTAATTTCTGCCCTGATCCTTATAATTTCTTTCCAAGTGCAGGCTTTGGGTTTGTTTTGCGCCTCTCTTTCTAGTTGCTTGAGGTGCAGCATTAAATTGTTTATTTCAGCTTCCTCCATTTTCTGGATGTAGGCTTTCACTGTTATGAATTTTCCTCATGCAATTGCCTTGTGTCCCATAAATTTCTATATGTTGCACTGGGGTTATCGTTTAGTTGTAAGAACTGCTCCATTTCTTCTCTAGATTCTTCTGTGACCCATTGGTTTGTGAGCAGAGTGTTGTGCAGTTTCCATGTGTTTCTGAAGATCCTAGGCTTTCCTTTGCTACACAGCTCCAATTTTAGGGCACAATGGTCTGACAGTATACAAGGGATAACTTCAATCTCTTTATATTTGCTTAAACCTGTTCTATAAATGAGCACATGGTCTATTTTGAAGAATGATCCATGAGCAGCTGAAAAGAATGTATATTCTAACTTTGTGGGGTGAAATACTCTGTAGGCATCTACTAAGTCCATTTGCTAAAGAGTCTGGTTTAGCTGAAGGATTTCCTTAGTGACTTTTTGTCCAGTCGATTTATCTCTTTGTGACAGTAGGGTATTTAGGTTGCATATTATTACTGTATTAGAGTTTATCTGGTTTTTCAAGTCCATTAATGTTTGTTTTATATAGATGGGTACATTAGAATTTGGAGCATAGATATTTAAGATTGTGATTTCTCTCTCTTGGACTTTTCCCTGAAGTAAAAGATAAGTGTCCATCTTTATCTCTCTTTATCAGTTTTGGCTTGAAGTCTATTCTGCCTGAAAATAAAATCACCACTCCTGCTTTCTTGCTGTTTCCTGTTGCATGGAGTATTGTTTTCCATCCCTTTACTCTCAGTCCATGGGTTTCTTTCTGAATTACGTGTGTTTCTTGTATGGAGCAGACTGTATGATCTTGCTTTTTGATCCACTCTGCCAGTCTGTATCTCTTAATTGGCACGTTGAGTCCATTGACACTAATGGTTATGACTGATATAGGCAAATTTAGTGCTGCCATGTTTTCCTGTTCTTGGCTGTGTTATTCTACTTTTGCCCTTTCTCCATCAGTTTCTTTTTTGGTCCCATGGGTTGACTCAAGTTAGGTCTCATGGATTTGTAACTTTCCTTATTTTTCTCCAACATATTTTTTAGTGTTTTGGAGCAAAGTTTTCGTATTTGTGAAATATTTCAGGTGTTCTTTGTCATGAAAGTATCTTATTTCCCCATCAATTTTGAAGGACAGTTTTGCAGGATATATTTGTCTGAGTTGGAAGTTATTTTCCTTTAGGGCTTGAAAGACTTCATTCCAGGCTCTTCTTGCATTGAGTGTTTGACTTCAGAAGTCCATTGTGATCCTGATGGGCTTGCCTTGGAATGTAACTCTTTTGTTTTATCTGGCTGCTTTCAGTATTTCATTCTTTTTTTGGATATCTGGGACTTTTATGATGATATGCCTAGGTGTAGATTTTTTCATGTCACAGGCATGTGGCATTCTGTATGCTTCATATATTTGCATGTCCAGTTCTTTACTTTTTTCTGTGAAGTTTTCTCCCATTATCTCTGTGAATAGTTTTTTATTGTATTTAGCATTGTCTCCTGCTTCCTCAATGACTCCAATCAATCTTATATTATTCTTCTTTGAATCATCTAGGAGCCTATCGCTTGCTTTTTTCCATAGATTATGCCTTTCCAATTCATTGGTGGAGATCCTGTCTTTAGGTCTGAAATTCGGTCTTCTGCCAAATTCATTCTATTGTGCAAACTTATATTTTCTTTCTTAATTTCTTGGACTTCTGCTTGTATGTGTTTAAAAGGTTCCATTGCTTTTGCTATCTTGGATTCTATCAACTCCATGATTTCCTCTTTAGTTTTATTAATCATCATGTTGACAGTGTCCAATATCTCTGCTTTCATCTCAGAGATCGGTTCTGATTTCCATTTTACTAGATCTGCTTTGGTTACCATTTCCGAGGACCCTGGAGACTAGGTTTCAAATTTCTCTACTTCCCTTTCCCCTGTGTTACCTTGAGGTTAGGGTCTTTGTATCTGAGACTTTGAGTGTTTCCTCATCTCTGACCTGCCCTGTTTTCTGGCGCTGTTTGTTGCAAGTCACTTTTCTCCTAATAGTTAAGAACCTTAAAAAAGTAGTGCTTCCTGTGTTGTTCTTTGCAGTCTGTATTAGGACCTAAAGAAAAACCCCTAGTTCTGGCACACCATATGAGACACTCAATCAATACAGTCAGAACACCTTCTCCTGTCTGCTTTAGAGACAGGAAGGCTCTGGCTCCTGAACTGCTACAATGGCGCTGCCTGAGGTTCCAATGGGCCCGCCTGCTCACCAGTATAGTCTCTGGGCTCACTTGTGCAGTCGGCCTGGAGGCCAATAGACTGTAGGCCCTGTGCAGCTGCAATGGTAGCTGGAACAACAGCCCCACCTAATCACCAATACAAGGTGACTGGATGTGCTTCTGCAGTTGCTGTGGAAAAAGTCAAACTCTGACCTGCTAACCTCAGTCCCTGGGTGTTCTTCCCACGTGGGCCTGGAGGCTCGTAAGCTCCAACCCCAGTGCAGATTTGGTGAGGCAGATTCGGTGCGGCAGTCGCTGTTTCCTGAGCCACCCGCTGCTAAACTCAGTCCCTGGGCACTCTTCCAGCGTAGGCCTTGACGCCAGTAAGCTCTACCCTGGCACAGATTCAGTGATGCAGATTCGGTGCCACAGTCCCAGTTTCCCAAGCCACCCACTGCTAAACTCAGTCCCTGGGTGCTCTTCAGGTGTGGGTCTGGAGGCCAGTAAGCTCTGGCCCCAGCACAGATTCGGTGGCGCAGTCACCATTTCTGAGCTGCCCTCTGCTAACCTAAGTCCCTGGGTGTTCTTCCCAAGTGATCCTGAGACCAGCAAGCTCTAACCCTGGCACAGATTTGTTGACCCAGATTTGGTGGCACATTCACTGTTTTCCATGCTGCCCGCTGCTAAACTCAATCCCTGGTCACTCTTCCAGCATGGGCCTGGAGACCAGTAAGCTCCAACCCTGACACAGATTCGGTAGCACTGTTGCCATTTCCCGAGCCACCCACTGCTAACCTCAGTCCCTGGGTGCTCTTTCACAATTGGCCTGGAGGCCAGTAAGCTCCAAACCCGGCGCAGAATCGGTGACGCAGACTGGGTGCCGCAGTCGCTGTTTCCCAAGCCTCCCGCTGCTAAACTCAGTCCCTGGGCACTCATCTGGTGTGGGCCTGGAAGTCAGTAAGCTCCAACCCTGGCGCAGATTTGGTGGCACAGTCACCGTTTCCCGAGCCACCTGCTGCTAAACTCAGTCCCTGGGCGCTCTCCAGCTTCTTTTTAATTAGGCTGTAGCAAGTCAACAATTTAAGTGAAGTTTAAGTGCTATTAAAAGTTGTAAAGTAATTACCTCAGTTAAAATTCAACCACTTACTGGAAGTTACTCT
Source organism: Petromus typicus (assembly GCA_004026965.1). NCBI lineage: Eukaryota > Metazoa > Chordata > Mammalia > Rodentia > Petromuridae > Petromus > Petromus typicus. The sequence continues at coordinate 96,392 of PVIR01000230.1, forward strand.
ACACTATATTTCTGGATTTATCTTTATTCTCAGAATAAAGGCATGTCTAGTGATGGACTACATCATGTGGAGAATATGATGATCTCCGCTGGTAAGGGACTGAGGATCAGAGCACCAAAGAAAGCCTGTGGTCCTGTCTCATGACGAAAGCAAAAATGAATGGAAATAACAGAGCAAGTGAGAGAACACAAAATAACTAGAACAGGAAATGCAAAATGCCGGCACAGTAAGTACAATCTTCCAACTGCTATGTTTTTCTATTTTATTTTATTAAAATTTATTATTGGCTCTAAATTCAAGCTAGCCACCTAACCAGGGATTGATAAGAAAGTACTGCTAACTACAGCATACTAAAATATTCATAGAAAAATTGGTAAGATATAGTGTTGTGCCCATGAGTTATGACAAATGCAAGAAAACATATTTTGGTAACATTACAAGATACTGTTATAATTTATAAATTCTTATACTAGTTAATAGCTGAATTATATGTTACATAATCTTTCAATTTTAAATAATGACAAACAATCCTATTTGTAATGTATACATGTAACCACGAAGGAAAGCGAAAATCAAAAAATGACTGGAATTTTCATTATTCTTGAAAAATAATTTCAGAATAGTTTATATTTATCCAGCTTCTAGAAAATAGTTGTGTTATTCATTTCTTCTTGACAACAACAGAGACTAAACATTTCCTACATTAGGATGTGGAGACTGAAAAGTATATGAGAGTAAATAGAGTATTGGGGAATGTATTAAGAAAAGAAAATTAAATATAAGTGACAAATTTCAAATATAATAATATATTTTGTACAGAATAGAACAAAAGCATATGTACAAGACTTAAAATGAAGTGATTCTTTTGACCAAAATTTTAGAAAAGTTAACTTACATATCCAAAGTCTAAATTTTCCAAATGGAATTCCTAGTTTGCTTAGGATACAACTGTGAAAACTTCATACAACAAAGCCATTGGGAAATGATATATTCCAGAGATCAACTATTTTTTGCTCCACAAAGATGATCCTTAGCACCATCACCAATACTTGGTAACCTCAACTGTGACATTCACCTGCTTCTATTCAGTAAGTTGGACACACAAGGATAACTGTTGCATAAATTTTTATGAGAAACACACCCAGTGTAAGAAGGATTTTGTCTTTTGTCTTAAAAAAGAACAGTATACTAGTTTTATACTCTTTGAGTTGAATCCTTTTTCTGTAAATAAGCTTACCCTGATCACATTTTATGCTATGTTCCAGAAAATATTTTTCAGTAACCAATGTGGTTCACTCAGATGGAAAATCATTAGTATAAGGAAAAATATTTAGGTAGAGGTCCAATTTATGCAATGGATGCTAATATCCACCCCTAGGACCCTTACAAGCATCCTGTAAGTATGTATATACAGCAGAGCATGCAAGCACATTTATCATCATGTGTTTACTTGTCATTCCCATTTTCCACACTTCAAGACTTATGCTCTTGAAAAGCAGCAATGGGCAGTTTTCTGTCATTTTGAAGATAACTAATGGTCCTTCAAATTTCCCCATGTGCTGAAGTGTCCAGGTTTGGGTACATCAATTTAATTGTGCAGTTACTTGGAAGGAGGAAATAAGTGCCTCTTTGGAAAGGATACATGAGAAAAGAAAATAAGTAAAATTAATCTAAAATTTTAATGCTTATTATTCCTTTCATTAATGAAAAGTTCTTCTTTGGAACAGCAGTTCAGCTGAGCAATTGTAAAGAAAATTTTGTTCTTATGGGTTGACTTTATTCCAAAATCCAAGTTCCATTTTGCAGCTTAAAATTAAATTCACATAGTCGTTTTTCAGGTGAGGAAAAAAGAAGAATATATTATTTAAGCCACCAACTCAGAATCTTTACAGTAACTGGGTGACTACCCTGCATAATAATCCTTTCAATACTGTGTTACAGAGTATTTGTTCCTAATTGATTTGATTATATAACAGACTTCCATATTTGTTGTAACTAAGTGCTACTGCTTGAATATGAGATAAATATAAATGTACAGTTTTTAAATACATGTTTATAAGTACCAAAGATTAGGCACAGTTAGAACTGAAATCAAATACAGTTTAGATTAGACAAACATCTAATTATCCATTCATGAAGGATATTCTGAGTGCCTACAATGTGGGAAAAACTGCTCTAAGCACTGAAGAATCAAAGAGAAAGTCCTTAATATCCCAGCTTTCAAAGGGCCCTGATCCCTGTGTACCTGCAGACATTTCTAGTGTGGGCAAGTGTAAATTCTCACAGAAGAGGAGACCAACTGCGATGGGACTCATTGTGGGCTTTCAAAAGAGAGGTAACTCAAGTTCTCTATAGGTTACTAGATTGCTGGCTCAGGAAATAAGGAAGAATCAAGAAAGGAAAAGTATTCCAGAAGAAAAAGGCATCAAAAAACTGTAGAAGCCAAGTTCTTTAGGAATTTAGGAAATTACTTGCTGAGTACATTTGATAGAAAAATAATAAGCACCAGAAGAGAAGTTAAAATTACACAGGATTCCTGTGGTTTGCACAGTGCGCTATACAAAGCCTGTGGAAGGAAACACAGAGATATAGTTATCTTAGGATAGGATATATAGTCCTTAGTAGTTCTCAATGTGCTAATTTTGGCCAACATTATCTTCTTCAACACTGAAATATCTAGGATGACACAACCATGAATAATGAGAGTGGCAACCTTTGTTCCATTCTTCATCATGTTCCAGCTTTCTGTGGGCTCTGTGTGCTTCTTACACTTTCTGTATAAGTCCTCTCTCCCTGCTGCTTCCTATAAAAATATCTTCAAATGAAAGGTTAAGTGAGTCAGTATTCAACACCCAAAATTAAATTCCCTGATAAAGCAAATTTTAACAATAAAGCTAAAACACTTTGGAATGAGAAAATCCACACCTGCCTTTACTCTGAAAATATTTTACTATATCATTTTGCCCATTATTAACCAGAGGCTCATTCAAGGAAATACTACACATTTCCTATCCACAATTGATAAACTCAACCTGATGTTTTTCTTCTTTATATATAAATCTCATTTTTCTAGAGATTGTTTTTACATTAAATCCAATAGAGTTTACTACTGTCTGGCCACAGCCCCATATAATCCTGTTAATCATCTGCATATGCCATGTTCTAGTCCCACTGTATTTCTCATTCTAACCCAAACTTACCACATCTTGCTTTTGAACATGAAGTACTTCAATCTGAAATATATTTTCCCCCTTTTTTCCATACCAAAGATTGAACTCAGGATCTTGTGTCTGGGAGGCAGGAGTGGTGCTACAGAGCTAAATCCCCAGTCCTGAAATATCTTCTTGTTCATTTTTGAAGACAAATCTAATGCCATGTCTACTATGGATTATTCTCCAGTTCCTCACACAAAAGTATTAGCTTCCACAAGTCTCAAAATAAATGCTTTCCCTGATAGCATACTTTCTTCTCAGGTACAGGGGTGTATGTTTACTGCTTTTCAAATTCTATGACTTCCTAAAGGAAATGAACTATGTGCCTTAGTTTTTTTGGACCGATACATAATTAATAAGAAAAATGTGTCTGCAGCTGATACAAGACAGAGCCAAGTGCCATTATGAATAAACGCATACAAGAAAGCAATCAAAACAAACATGATGACAGAAAAATGAAAAAATCCTTTGCACTTGTAAATCATAATAAAAGAGAAATAACCACCAAAATAGTTCAAAACTCTGCTTTACTTCATTTATATCAAAAATAAGCCAAGCAAGGCATTCTAGCATGAATTTGTAATCTGAGCTATACAGACAAGCTAAAAATTTGCAAGTTCAAGCTTAGCCTTGGTGAGTAACAGTTTTTATCTCAAATATTAAAATACCATTAAAACAAACAAGATACCCTTTTAAAGGACTAAAACTACAGAGCTCAGTGACTTAAAACTTGCGGATCATCAATGAGGTCCTGGTTTCAGTCTCTATTAACATGTGTGCACACACTCACATGTGTGCAACACACAAGCAAAGGAAAGAGAAGGAATTCATCTGTCAGTTTGGCAATAACTAAAATATGCACTGATAAAAATGTAAAGAAATGATAAAATTTTCTCTATTGGCAGCAGTGTAAGTTTTCATGATTTTTGAATGTTGTATATTGTAGGATATGTAAAAATTTAAGAATGGAAATACTATTTCTCTAAAGCTTTTCATGGAAGATATCTTTGGAAATGTTAATATAAAAATATGTTAATAAAGATGTTGTTTGCACCATTTACTTATAAACTAAAATGGGAAGCAATCTAAATATTCATCAACAAGGAGATTATTCAATAAATATTAGATATAAAATTCTTCAATAATATGTACATTAAAATACAGCAAGTCACAGGAAAATAGGAAGATGATACTCGTATAGAATTAAATTTAAGAAAAATGTGGATGACATAAGCTCATTGAAAATACATATGCAGATCAAAAAAATCCTCTAAAATATATGTAACAACTTATTTAAGATGTTGATAATGGGGAAGCAGAAATGGGAAGTGTGAGGGAATCAGAGGGGGTAGTGGGAAAGAAACTTCAACATTTTACTTCAGATTCCTTGCATTATTGCCTTAAGCATACAGTAATGTAGTCAGCATTAAAATACAGAATAAAAGAGTAATGCAGACTTTAAAAACATTAAGTTCAGGAACAGTGTGAATTATACAATTGATTATAACCAAAAAATATTATTTACCCCATCAAATCCCTACAGTTTTATCTCTGGAGCACATCAGATGGCAAAATAAGAGACATGATTTTCAAAAAGAAATATTGCATAGGGAGTAAAATTATACATAGGTTTAAACCTCAGGTCTGTCAGTTTGACTGGCTCACCTTTACTGCTGAATCTTAGATTCTTGCATATAAAATAGTTATAGCATTATATATCTCCTAAATTTTTCAAACTGCTTTCTTATATTGGGTCCTTAAGAATTTCTGGCTTTCTTACTCTTCTGCTACTAGAAGGAACATTATCTTACTTGATATGAATAAGTTGTGCATCAAAACACTTTCTACTAGAGGCCATATTTCATCCACTGGTGTGATTTCCCCTCCATTTATAATGTAATATTGCTTTTAACCTCTCACTCCAAAATCATCCCAGTTTTATGCTTTTATTCATAAAATTATAGACCTGTACAGGTAGAAAAAATTCTCAAAAGTCATTTAGCTCAGATTTAATGGCAGAAAGTAAAATTATGGATGTCGTAAAATATCTATTGTGCTTTAATCACTCCCCTGAAAATAAATTCTAGCATTTACCTGAGTGACTGAACCATCAAAGGTTTAATAAGTATTTTATGCAAGTTATATCTTACAGAAAGTGGACATTTATAGGTAAAACAATTTTCCTTTCTTTGTATTCAAAGCACTTTCTTTATCTTTGTTATAACAAAAATAACAGAAAAGACATTTAACAAGAAATATAGCATTTGCATGCATGAATCAATGAAACTATAATTGAACAAAATGAAATGATTTTATCTTTCGAGATAGAAAAAAATGGGTGATTGCTTCAGATGTGACAGCCAACTCATGACAGTATCTGCCTGTAATCCCTAAATCAGTTCTTTAATCAGATTTTGATGTTAAAAAGATTCCAGCACACTTTGACCCACAATTTCAAGGAGGTTTGTACAAAGATTGATCCACAATAAAAAAATTAACATTTCTCGGCAGATGATAATGAACATATTGTTTTTTAGTGTTGTCAATATTGCTTTGGAAAATTAAGAGATGTATTGGTGCACACCGGTGGCTTGAGCCCTGCACCATCAGTCATCCTTACTGATAAGGAGGCGAACACTTAAGTTTCCTATTGGGAAACATCTACTCAGAGTCACAGAGATATTCCCCAAGGAGAAGAAATGACTATTTGGGAAAAAGTGAAAAATTCTGGATAATAAAATTTAATTTAAAATCAAGCATTATCCTTCCACCTGAAGACTATGATTCCCTGAGCAATGACAAAGGAAGAAAAGTAATATCTGATAGTGAATATTTCCTGTGGTTTAGTTGCCAAAATTGTTTCATTTTTCTACTTGTACAACACTTGTAGATAAAAATTAGTAAGCAAACTATTTAGAAACTAATTTCAGCCACCATGATGATGTCTAATGTCTTGTAGACATCTGTCATACGCATGACTAAGATGCAGAATTCAAAAACAGAGGAGGAAGGTAAAGCTGCTCTCACTTTTCAGGACCTTCTATTTATGGGTTACTTTTATTTTAATTCACTAGTCTGGATTTACTGTATTGTTAACATTGTTGGTTGTAATAAAATGTCTAAGCCAAAAAGCCCTACTCAGGATGTTAGCCATTATTTTACTATTTGCAAGTTCTGTACTCAGTGGTAATAGAGCATGACCAAAAGAAATGTCTTATCTTCCTTTAGAAATTTCAAAAAAAGTCTCCTTTTATACCATGATTCTCAAATGTGCTTAAGTATCTATAAGACAAGGGCTCTTTGTAGAAGACCATTATATATATTACTGTCTTAAACTACACACATAAATATGTATATGTACATTTATATAGACATATGAGTGGATATATATGCACATATATCAGAAAGAAATATTTCTATATAACAAATAATACCTAATATTAATTCAAAGTATTAACATTTTAGAAATCTATAAATATAACTAAAGATAATATTTCAAGTGAAAGTGCTAAATTTGAACAAGTAAAATATTAACTATCATCTACTAGACCTAAATCATTACAGAGAAGTATTTTCTCATCTTTAAAAAAATTGACTAAATTTTTGCAAAATATTTTTTAAATTATGTAACATTTTTCTCCATTGTTTTTAGAACTTGCACCATGTTAGAAATTCGCACTGCAATAATATATTAAAAGGGGGGGCAGGGAGATGAATGCCCTGCAAGGGGGAAGGTGTTCAAAGGAAAATGGACAAAGGATGAAGGAGATGGAGAGGGAAACAAGTAAGATAAAGATATACCATGTACAGAAGCCTGATAACCTCAAGGACTGTAAACATTATATACCACAGTATGAGCTACAATTAATAAAATCATCCAGACAAAAAAATCAGGATAGAAGCAGTTAAAGATGACAGATGGAGGGGGAAGGAATGGGGATTAATAAGAAAGATGCTGTAGTATGCACATGTACCTACTCCCAGGAGGCCTATAAACTGTGCAGTGTATATACTGATAAAATTTTAAAAGCTTAGAAAGAAGTAATCATATATATATATTCTATAGATTGAAACACAATGAGTATGAAAGCGCTAGCAAAAATACATAAAACTTCCAGTAATGAAACCCGGCTTTGAATCAAAGCTTTGTGTTTATTGTCCATACTTTTCTATCTACGTAATGCTCTCAGGTCGAAGGACTCTGAAATGCAGATGGTCTCGGATCATTGGACTAAAATTCTCTACAGAATCCTTTATTAGCAAATCCTTCATCAGAATCCTTTATTATAAATCCTTTATAAGTCCAATCTGTGGTTAAATGAAATTTGGCTTCATGCAACATTTATGCATTCATGGTTTCTTCATCTAGTAGTGTAACAATTATGGGGAAAATGTTTCTGCTCTGCTATTGTTCATGCTACAAAAATTAGATCTGGCTAAATCCATTACTCTAACTGACTTTTAATAAAAACCATGATACAGGTCAAGAGAATATCACCAAAAAATAGTTACCATGCTCTCACCTCTCTGAGAGAAAATATGTGCTCAACTACAGCCGTGGCATAGTTTGAGATTGAAAACTAGAAATGAAGATTATTGTTTTGACAGCAACAGCTGCAAGAACAGATTGTGATTTATCTAAAATTTTCTCATATATTTTTATTTTGAAATTTTCAAATCTACAGGAAAGTTGACAGGACATCCTAAATGTTTACATATATGTACATATTTTGCTACATTGACTTGTTCTCTTCTTCTTCCTTTATAAATTTCATACATATGTCTGATTTTGTATGCATATGAGATATGTATATTTAACAGATAACTGTTTGAAAGCAAGTTGTAGCTAGGATATTTCATTTATTTTCACATGGGTTTCATGAAAAAAAGGCTTTGCATCTCCATGTTTACAATAACACTATCTCAAATGCATCCCTCTACTTAAAAAACTGCTATATTATTATTTAACATATATTGCACATCTATATTTATAATGTAAATAAGGTCCAGAATATATGACAGGTATTGTGAAATAGAAAGAAAATGTTTAAAGAGAAAAGGGAAAGGGGGCCAGGGAACAATAAATAAGAAGAAGAAAAAAAATGTGGTGGTTAAGAAAAATGGAACAAAACTATGTATATGGGAGTGGAGGACTATAGGGAGGAGAGGGGAGTGGGGAACAATGATAATCAAGATTTGTCAAGTACTGGTTGAAATTTTAATTGTTCAATGTAATCATAATATTTGTATAAAATGTAACAATAAAATCAATTAAAATAAAATAAATAATTTATACTAAACTAAACTTACAACAATGTGTTTTAAAGTAATTTTTGCTTCTTTTTTTCAGGTTTTAAAACTTTTTTATTTTGAAACAATTATAGATTCACAGAAAGTAGAAAAGACTGCTGAGAAGTCACACATAAAACTTTTGCCCAATTCACCTTTTTTTTTTTAATCTTTATTGGTACATTACATATACTCATCATGATTGCACTCCATAATGGGGATTTGTACCAGTATAAGACACAACTTAATTCTCATTTTTTCCAATGATCTGCCCACACTACCACACCCCTAATATACATAAAATGTTTCCTTTCTTTTTTTTATAATCTCATTATCTTTCCCCCCTTCACCCTATTTTACTTCAAGCATGTTCTATTTCACAATATATAACACACAATTCTAGGACTCATCTACATTTTTATTTTCTCATATCAGAGAAAAGATGTGATGTAGTTTTGCCTTCGCTAAATTTAGTGCAGGGTTTCAACGTTGGTACAGTGTTGGCATATTGTTGTAAGTGATTTAATCATGAGGGAGGTTCACATATCCATGATTTCAACCAAAATACATAAGCATGACTTTAAGCAAAGCTCTTTTTTTGTGCTACATTTACAAATGTATCCACTGTCTTTCCATTCATTATTTCCCTTACCTGGTGGGCTCTCCACCTCTATAATGTTGCCATTTAGACAGATTATATAAATATTTAAGTGGGATCCTATACTAATTTTACTTAGCATAACACTCGAGATCCATTTGAGCTTTGTGTTTATCAATCTACTTTTTATTTTTTAATCTTTATTGGACAATTGCATACATGCATCATGACTGCACTCCATAATCGGGATTTATACCAGTATGTAACACGACTTAATTCTCATTTTTGCCCATAGCCCTACCCACACTACCGCCCCTCAATATACATAAAATTTGTTTCCTTACTTTTTTGTTATAATCTCATTATATTTCGCCCTTCATCTTATTCTACTTTGAGCATTTTCTATTTCACAATATATAACATACAATCCTAGGACTCATTTAAATCTTCATTTTCTGATATCAAAGAAAAGATGCAATATGTTTCTATCTGTGACCTATTTACTTCATTTATGAGGATATCCTCAAGGTATGTCCATTTAAGTAGAAATGATTCAAACTTCTCATTTTTTATGGCAGAGTAATACTCCATCCTGTAGAAAAACCACAGCTTTTTTATCCAATCTCCAGTTGACGGACACTTGGGTTGTTTCCAAGATGTAGCAATCACAAACTGGGCTGCTATAAACATAGGTGTACATATGTCACTGTGATATGAGTCTTTTAATTCCTTTGTATATGTACCTAGCAGGGAAATGGGTGGGTCAAATGGGACCTTCAATCCTAGCTTTTTGAGGACTCTCTACACTGATCTCCACAGGGGTTGTAAGAGTCGACAGTCTCAACAACAGTGGAGAAGTGTTCCTTTTTCTCTGCAGCCTCGCCAACATTTGCTGTTGGCTGAGTCTGAAATGGCAGCCATTCTATGTGGAGTGAGATGAAATCTCAGTTTGTTCTTATCTGCACCTCTCGAATGACTAATGATGTTGAGCATTTCTTCATATGTTTCTTGGCTGCTCTTACTTCTTCCTCTGAAAAATATCTGTTCATTTCAGATGCCCATTTATAAATTGGGTATTTAAACTTTGGTGGGCTGATTTTTTTGAGCTCTTTATATATTCCAGACAGTAGCCCTTTGTCTGAGGAACAGCTGGTAAAGATTTTTCCCCACACTGTTTTTGCACTGTTGGTGTTTTCCTTTGCTGTGCAGAAGCTTTTTAAAAGAATGAGGTCCTATTTCTTCATTTCTTCAGCCAATTGCTGTGCTATAGAAGTTTTGTTCATGAAGTCTTTCCCTTAGCCAATGTCTTCAAGAGCTTTACCTAACTTGTTTTGCAACAGGTTTAGAGTGTCTGTTATAATATTTAGGTCTCTTATTCACTTTGATTTTAGCTTGGTACATGGTGAAAGAGTTAGACCTAGTTTTAGTCTTTGGCAAGTTAAAGCCCAATTTTTCCAGCACCATTTGTTAAAGAGGCTATCTTTCCTCCATTGAGGATTTTTGGCTCCTTTGTCAAAGATGAGGTGGCTCAGTGTATCTGGAGTAGTTTCTGGATCTTCTAGTCTACTCCATTGATCCTCAGGTCTGTTACTTTGCCATTACCATGCAGTTTTTATCACGGTGGCTTTATTGTATAGTTTCAGGTTCGGAGTTTTAATACCCACAACCATGTCCTTGTTGCTTAGAGTTGCTTTTGCTATTCTACTCTTCTGTGATTCCAGATGAAAGTTTGGATATTTTTCTCTAGATCTCTGAAATATGCTGTTGGGATTTCAATCGGGATTGCGTTGAATGTGTAGAGTAGTTTTGGGAGTATAGCTATTTTGACAGTATTGGTTCTTCCTACCCGGGAGCAAGGTATATCTTTCCATTTTTTTGATATCATCTTCTATCTCCTTTTTCAGAGTGCTATAGTTCTCAGAGTACAGTTCTTTCACCTCCTTTGTTAGATTGATTCCTAGGTATTTGAGTTATTTGGGTGCTATTATGAAAGGGACTGTCTCCCCAATTTCTATTTCAGTGGGTCTATAGTTTGTGTATATGACGGGTATTAATTTTTGAACATTGACTTTGTAACCAGCTACACAGCTATATTGGTGATTAGGTCCAGCAGTTTTTTATATTGAGTTTTTAGGATCCTCTAGAGTATCATGTCATCAGCAAATAATGACAATTTAAATTCTTCTTTTCCAATCTTTATTCCTTTTCTTTCTTTCTCTTGCCTAACTGCTATGGCTAATATTCCAGAACTATGTTGAACAGAAGTGGTGAGAGAGGACATCCTTGTCTTGTTCCTGATCTTAGTGTGAAAGGTTTCAATTTTTGACCATTTAGTTTGATACTGGCTGATGGTTTCTCATAGATAGCTTTAACTAGTTTCAGATAGAGACCATCTATTCCGATCTTCTATAGCGTTTTGAACAGAAATGGGTGTTGTAGTTTGTCAAACGCTTTTTCCGCATCAATTGAGATGACCATATTATTTTTGTCCTTAAGCCTGTTAATATAGTTTACAACATTTATTGATTATATATGTTGAAGCTTCCTTGCATTCCTGGGATTAATCCAACTTGGTCAGGGTGTATAATCTTTTTGACAATTCTCTGTATTCTGTTTGCCAGATCATTGATAATTTTTGCATCAATGTTCATTAGAGATATTGGCCTGTAGTTCTCTTTTTTGGTTGGGTCTCTGCGCTTTTGGAGTGAGGATTATGGTTGCTTCCAGGAATGAGTTTAGGAGTACTGCTTTGCTTTCAATTTCATTGAGGAGTTTCAGAAGTAGAGGCACTAACTCTTCTTTAAAAGTTTTATAGAATTCAGCAGTAAAACCTTCAGGCCCAGGGCTTTTCTTTGTTGGCAAGTTTTTAAATACGTTTTCAATTTCACAGATTGTTACTGTGGCATTTAACATTTCTATATCTTCTTTATTCATCTTTGGGAGTTCAATAAATGTATCCATTTCTTGTACATTTTCCACTTCATTGTAGTATAAATTTTCAAACTAGGTGTTTATTATCCTCTAGACTTCCTCTGTGTTGATAGTGATTTCACCATTCTCATTACTAACAGCATAGTTATGAGTCTTTTGCTTCTTTTGTTTAATGAGGTTGGCTAAGGGTCTATCAATTTTGTTTATCCTCTCAAAGAACCAACTTTTTGATTCATTGATTTTTTGAACTGTTCTCTTGGTTTCTATTGCATTAATTTCTGCCCTGATCCTCATAATTTCTTGCCTAGTGTGAGCTTTGTGTTTGTTTTGCTCTTCTCTTTCCAGTAGCTTGAGGTTCAGCATTAAATTGTTTATTTGAGTTTGCTCAGTTCTGGATGTAGGCTTTCACTCCTATGAATTTTCTTGGTAGAACTGCTTTTATTGTGTCCCATAAATTTCTATAAGTTGTACTGGGGTTATCATTTTGTTGTAAGAACTGTTCCATTTCTTCTCTAATTTCTTCTGTGACCCATTGGTTGGTCAGCAGAGGGTTGTTCTGTTTCTATGTGTTTGTGAAGATCCTAGGCTTTCCTTTGCTATTCAATTCCAATTTCAGGGCACTATGATCCAACAGTACATAAGGGATAAGTTCAACCCCTTTATATTTGCTTAAACCTGTTCTATGAATGAGCAGGTGGTCTATTTTTGAGAATGATCCATGAACAGCTGAGCAGAATGTATATTCTGTCTTTGTGGGGTGAAATAATCTGTAGGCATCTATTAAGTCCATTTCCTGAAGAGTATGGTTGAACTCAAGGATTTCCTTAGTGACTTTTTGTCCAGTCGATCTGTCTCTTTGTGAAAGTGGGGTATTGAGGTCCCTTAATATTATTGTATTGGAGGTTATCTGGTTTTTCAAGTCCGTTAATGTTTGTTTTATATAGTTGGGTGCATTAGAATTTGGAGCATAGATATTTAAGATTGTGGTTTCTGTCTTGGATTTTTCCCTGAACTAAAAAATAGTGTCCATCTTTATCTCTCTTTATAAGTTTTGGCTTGAAGTCTATTTTGTCTGCAAATAAAATCACCACTCCTGCTTTCTTGCTGTTTCCTTTCGCATGGAGTATTGTTTCCATCCCTTCACTTTTAAACCATCGGGGTTTTTTTTTTTTTTTTTTTTTTCTCAATTAGGTGTTTTTCTTATATGCAGCAGATTGTAGGATCTTGCCTTTTGATCGACTCTGCCAGTCTATAACTCTCAATTGGCATGTTGAGTCCACTGCCATTAATGGTTATGACTGATACAGGTAAATTTAGTGCTGCTATGTTTTCCTGTTGGTTCTGTTAATTCCACTTTTGCCCCTTTCCCATCACTTTCTTGTTTGGTCTCATGGGTTGACTCAAGTTAGGTCTCATGGATTTGTAATTTTCCTTATTTTTCTCCAAGATATTCTTTAAAATGTTTTGCAGCACAGGTTTCATAGTTGTGAATTTTTTCTGGTGTTCTTTGTCATGGAAGTATCTTATTTCCCCATCAATTTTGAAGGACAGTTTTGCAGGATACATTAGTATGGGTTGGGAATTGCTTTCCTTTAGGGCTTGAAAGACTTCACTCCAAGCTCTTCTTGCATTGAGTGTTTGAGTTGAGAAGTCCGCTGTGATCCTGATG
>PVIR01000230.1:110190-219701 GCA_004026965.1 Petromus typicus
TTTTTTTTTTTTTTTTTTTTTTTTTTTTTTTTTTTTTTTTTTTTTTTTTTTTTTTTTTTTTTTTTTTTTTTTTTTTTTTTTTTTTTTTTTTTTTTTTTTTTTTTTTTTTTTTTTTTTTTTTTTTTTTTTTTTTTTTTTTTTTGCATATCTGGGACTTTTATGATGATATGCCTAGGTGTACATTTTTTCATGTCACAGGCATGTGGCATTCTGTATGCTTCATACGTTTGCATGTCCAATTCTTTACATTTTTCTCTGAAGTTTTCTGCCATTATCTCCATGAATAGTTTTTTATTGCATTTAGCATTGTCTCCTGCTTCCTCAGTGACTCCAATCAATCTGATATTATTCTTCTTTGAATCATCTAGGAGCTGTCGGACTCACTTTTCATTATCACTTGCTTTTCTACATAGATTGTGCCTTTCCAGTTCATTGGTGGAGATCCTGTCTTCTAGGTCTGAATTTCGGTCTTCTGCCAAATTCATTCTATTGTGCAAATTTACATTGTATTTCTTGATTTCCAGGACTTCTGCTTGTATGTGTTTAAAAGGTTCCATTGCTTTTGCTATCTTGGATTCTATCAACTCCATGATTTCCTCTTTAGTTTTATTAATCATCATGTTGACAGTGTCCAATATCTCTGCTTTCATCTGAGAGTTCAGTTCTGATTTCCATTTTACTAGATCTGCTTTGGTTACCATTTCCGAGGACCCTGGAGACTGGGTTTCAAATTTCTCTACTTCCCTTTCCCCTGTGTTACCTTGAGGTTAGGGTCTTTGTATCTGAGACTTTGAGTGTTTCCTCATCTCTGACCTGCCCTGTTTTCTGGCGCTGTTTGTTGCAAGTCACTTTTCTCCTAATAGTTAGGAACCTTAAAAAAGTAGTGCTTCCTGTGTTGTTCTTTGCAGTCTGTATTAGGACCTAAAGAAAAACCCCTAGTTCTGGCACACCATATGAGGCACTGAAACAATGCAGTCAGAACACCTTCTCCTGTCTGCTTTAGAGACAGGAAGGCTCTGGCTCCTGAACTGCTACAATGGCACTGCCTGAGGTTCCAATGGGCCCACCTGCTCACCAGTATAGTCTCTGGGCTCACTTGTGCAGTCGGCCTGGAGGCCAATAGGCTGTAGGCCCTGTGCAGCTGCAATGGTAGCTGGAACAACAGCCCCACCTACTCACCAATACAAGGTGACTGGATGTGCTTCTGCAGTTGCTGTGGAAAAAGTCAAACTCTGACCTGCTAACCTCAGTCCCTGGGTGCTTTTCCAGTGTGGGCCTGGAGGCCAGTAAGCTCCAATGCAGTGCAGATTCAGTGCCACAGTCGCCATTTCCCAAGCCACCCACTGCCAAACTCAGTCCCTGGGTGCTCTCTTGGCATAGGCCTGGAGGCCAGTTGATGTTTGCCTCTTACTCTCTTTTTTTCCTGTTTTTGCCTCAATATCTATCAGTCACATTTTGCATGTACCTGTTAGGCTCTTTACTACCTTTGCTACAGAATGGTTAAATTATGTTTTTAATTTACAAATTTTGTGTCGTATTGTAAACATAAGTTGAATGAAGTTGATATTTTCCGATCTAGAATATTTTCAAAACCATTCAATAATTTGGATTTGTATGATTCATTCCTCGTTATTGTGAAGTCAAATATTATGATATTATAAAATGATCCTACAAAGGTGCTATTGATTAGCTATGTTGTATGATTCATTTACATAAGAAGTCATGCCTTAAGTTGCCTCTTACTATTTTTAATTGATCTTTGTAGTTCTTGCTCTCAATGCCTTGCAAATTTATGTTTTCATTATTTTTATGTGTAGTCACAGAAAAATCATCTACACTGACAAAGGGGCCAAATATTCTCAGTGGAGGAAAGATAGTGTGTTTAACAAATGGTGCTGGAAAAACTAGGTTTTCACATGCCAAAGGCTAAAGCTATGCCTATCTATTTCGCCATGTACTAAACTAAAATTGAAGTGTATTGGAGATCTAAATATTAAAACAGAAACACTAAGCCTGCTCGAAAATAGGTTAGGTAGAACTCTTGGTAGCATTGGCTTAAGGAAAGACTTAATTAACAAATCTTCTTGCACAAGAACTAGCAGAGATCAACAAATGGAAACTAACCATATTAAAAAGCTTCTATATAACAAAGAAAACCACTGGAAGAGTGAAAAGACACCCAACAGTATGAGAAAAAGAATTTACCAGTTGTTCCACAGATAAAGGTCTACTATCTAGAATACATAAAGAACCTAAAAAAATCAACCCCCTTAATTTAAAAACCCAATTTAAAAATGGGCATCTGAAATGAACAAGCACTTTTCAGAGGAAGAAGTAGAAAAAGCTAAAAAGCACATGAAGAAATGTTCAACTTCACTGGTCATTTGAGAGATGCAAAGAAAAACAACTGAGATTTCACCTCACTCCACAAAGAATGGTTGTTATCGTGAAATTAGCCAGCAACAAATGTTGGCAAGATGGTGAAGAGAAAGAAACAATTCTCCATTGCTGCTGGAAATGTAGACTGGTAGAACCTCTGTGGAGATTCCTCAAAAAACTAAGATTAGAGGTCCCATTTGATCCTGCTATTCACTGCTAGTGATATATACCAAAGAAATACAAGGTTCATATAACAGTGACATATGTACACCCATGTTTATAGCACCTCAGTTTGTGATAACTATATCTTGGAAAAAACCCAAATGTCCATCAACTGGAGACTAGATAAAGAAAATGTGGTTTCTCTATAAAATAGAATATTACTCTGCCATAAAAAATTTTGAGTCACTCATAATCAAATGGATGTACCTTCAGGACATACTCAAAAGTGAAATAAATAGGTCACAAATGTGTAAATACCATACCTTTACTCGGATATGATAAACTAAAAATGTAAATGAGTTCTAGAATGTATGTTAGATGTTGTAAAATAGAAAATACTCAAAGGAAAATGGGCATAAAGGATAATTAACAAGGGAAAAGAAAAAATTGTTATGGTAATAATAAAAAATGGGGAAAAAGCACCTACGTTTTCTTCAAAAGAAGAGGTACTAATTAATCATCAGGCTTTATTTTATATTCTCTAGGAAAATATCAGTTAGGAAAACAGTCTTAAAGAATACTGAGTCATTTTTCCCTTACTATTTTTATATCTTATTAACATAACACTGATGAATCCTAGAGTCATTATTGTCCATCACTTAGTATTAACATCTGAAGAGTGACTTCTGATTTTTAAGGACTTACTTTTTTGTTGTTGTTTATTTGTTTTTCTCATTGGATAAAATAAACATTTTTCTCTCATTAAGATTTTAATGTAGTTTCCAAGAATGTAGCTTGGTAGCACTGTGCCAACCTGGCAAGTGTGAGGTCATGGGTTTGCCCTTCACCTCTAAAGGAAAAGTATAAAGATTTTCACGCAGTAATGAGCATTACTTAGACTAGCCACCCCTCCAAAAAATGCGATCTCTGAGTTTTGTGTTGCATGAAAAGAATATGCACATCAATCTGATATTCATGTGTGT
Organism: Petromus typicus; assembly: GCA_004026965.1. Lineage (NCBI taxonomy): Eukaryota > Metazoa > Chordata > Mammalia > Rodentia > Petromuridae > Petromus > Petromus typicus. Next base: position 113,715 of record PVIR01000230.1, read on the forward strand.
AATAACTATGTGCACATACATTCTTACAAGCTGTACATCATTCTAGACTATTATAGCCTAACAAGCTGGAGTTAGAAATGTGAAGAGGCCATAAATAGTAAAAAGGAAAATTGAATATTCCAGTGTCTTTCAACCAGTAATATAATAAGGTCTGGTAAGTCATTATTTTAATTTTGAACCACAGTAAAATTTTTGTTTTGAATTAACTGGCATCTATAATTGGTGCTTACTACAGTAACAAAAAAGTGCTCATTCTCACATACATAATAACATCTATTACTTCACTGGGACAGTACAGAGCTCTGGGCAGCTCAGGTACAGAACACAGACAGCAAGGGCCTGGGAAGAGGACAGTGGGTGGAGCCTGGTGGGGGTCAATCAAGGGTAAGGCCTTTTCACACACAACATGTTATCTGTGCTCTACAGCAGCTCTGAGCTAATATATGCTAGGTTCATGGGTAAATTGAACCAAGTCTTTACACCAAAATGACTTATCCAGCATTATATGACTAACAAGGGGTAGCAGTGGCCTTAACCCTTAAAGATTAAGTCTGAAAATTCAGTGCTCTGCTCTGTTCTTATTCTTATTTTACTGTATTATCCTTGAAAAAGTTCAGGGAAAATCTATCTCAATGCTGCAAACTGTATCGATGAAAATTAAACTGTATTTAAATGTTTTTCTAGGGGATTTCCAATGCAAGAACCTGCACAGAATGCTGTAGTGCATCATGACGATGATTTGTGCCTTCTTGTCCAATTGACTTAATGGACTGAGGCACTCCTGCCTCGTTAGTCTTGGAGTGTAACACTGATCTTTTTGTAATATGGCGACCCAACCAGTAGGCATCTTGGTCGACAGCACAATCCAGTGTGCTAAGTATTTGTATGGGTCCTGCCATAAGTATCTCTACTGAGAACAGAACTGCATTAAGTATTTCTAGATTCTGAAATTACTGAAGAAAGTAAAATATAGAATTGCTGCTCTGGTAGTTGACAAGAGGAACAAAGCAGAAGGAAAAAAAAAAAAAACAACAACAACAACAGAAAACACTAAATTGAGAATCAGAAAGCCTCCATGTATAAATCTGACAAGTCACTTAACTTCTTGGAGGTATAATTTCCTAGTCTTGTAATACTTATTTATCTAAGTAAAATAACGCCACTGAACTTAATTATCTCTTAAATTCCTCTCAGCTATAAAATCCAATTACTTTATTGGCTAAGCATCAGGGATAATGTAAATAGCTTCAAATGAAATTGGACTCTGCCCTGGAAGAGTATGCTATTTAAATCTTATCAGTGATCCACAAAGAGACACTAGTACTTTCTAAAGAAAGCATTTTAATTTTCAAACAGTACTTACTTGATGGATAATTGAATGAGATTTTTATATTTATAAATTTGACAAGATTTTAAATATAAAATGTTAATTCTCCTAAAAGCCTTTTTTCAATGTTAACTACAGTCTTATCTTTCTCAGAGGGTTTTGAGATTTTAATGTTATCACTTATATTTGGGAAGTAAGGTGAGAAGAATCTTCCTATGTATTTCAGGCTGGTTTTCAATTCATTTTGTGCCCAAGGCTAGTCTCAAATGTACTGCAGTCATCTTGCCTCAGCCTCTCATTTCAACCATGTGCCCTTATGCATGGCTGTCAAATACACTTTCATCTATCTCTACCTCACCTAAAATTGTAAGCAGCAATGTATCTCTGTATTAATAACTAAAACCAATGACCAAAATAATAACCAAATTCTGTAACTGACTTCTTTTTGTTCACTAGGGAAATACATTTGCTTACTATAGTTTGAATGTATGTCTCCCAAAGGCCTATCTATTAAAGTCTGGGAGTAATGAGAGACATGTTAGAGGAGGGAGCTACTGGAGGGAATTCAAATCATTAGGAGCCTGTTCTTTGAGGGAAGAGTGAGAGTTTTTTTCTTTTTTCTGAGACACATACTCCAGCTAGGACAGATCTTGGCCTTGAAGCCTTGGAACTATGAGCTGAAAGAAACCTTCATTTACATTACAAGTGACATTGACCAGAGTTTTGTCTGAGTAATGAAAAGATGACTACTGTACTGCTTATTACCATTTTTTTCCAGAAATGAAGAAGTGTAGCATAATGATGTAGAGTATGCAAGGTGAAATTAATCCAAGATATGAACTCAAATTCTGCCATTTGGATTATTGAGAAGTTTAGAAATAATGGCATTTGTGGTTCAGTGTGGTTCCTATAACACTGTATTTACTATGTGATGATTATATTTAATTATAACAGTATGTCAGCTTTAAAGTTCTACTACTTTGAAATTCATAGATGCTCAGTAGAATCACTATTTTAAAAATTCATTATGAGCACAATAGAAAGATTTTAGAAAATATATTCATTTTACTTCCCTAAAATAGAGGTTATTGACATAGGGGTTCTGATCAAAACCATCTAAAGGAAAATCAATTTTATCCCAGTCCAAGTCTTCTTTCATTGCCTGTATCTTTTTAACCATGACAGATGTTCAGCAGCTCCCATGAAAGAATCAGCAAATATCAGATATCTCCACCTTTCTCTATTGGTGGTATTGAAAACTACACTGATTGAGTTCATCTTCTATGTATCTTTGCAAGTGAGTCTAACTTTTCCTTTATTTTTCTATGTCCATGACAGCCGCACTCATGAGTCAACTACTGCCATAGTCTTGTAATTGATTCCCTACATTCACACAAGCTTCCTGATGTAACCTACTCTATCACGATGTATAAACCTGCTCACTCCCATGGGTTAATGGTCCTCATCTACCTGAAACAGATCAAACAGCATCTCAATCTTGTAAAACACAGATCAGAATTCTTTATAATGGAACCAACAAGCTGCAGGTTATTAGGAGCATTGGAGCTGTGAGCTACCTGTTGATCTCAAACCCACAAACATTCTCTTTCACTGTGCATTCTGATCATAAGAATATGCTTTGTCATTATTCTTTCTTTTTTGATTTCAGGGCATTGCACAAATTGTTCTTTCTGCCCCAAATATTATTCTCAAATTTGGCCCTCATTTATTCTGTTAATCCTTAGTTGATCTGATCTCAAATGAGACATACTTCTTCAGAGAAACCCTCTGGGCTCCTTCTAGTCCAGAAAAGGTCTTTCTCTTCTGTGCTCTAAAGCTACTGATTGTTCCCTTCAGAAAATAGCAACTGTGGAGAGCGATATGCTGACTTGTAACCTCCATCAACAACAAGACCTGTGTAGGTGTTTACCGCACTGACCGATAATGAGGGGTAATTGGGACCAAGAAGTGGGCAGTAAATAGAAGCAGTGTGGGTAGATGAAGTTTGTGGCAAGGGATACTCCTTGTTAAGCTTGTTGTATAAAAATCCAATAGAAAAATAAACCCAGTGCCCACTCAGCGCAGAGCTCAGCTCTCAGTATTGCTGGGTGTCCTCCCGACTCTATCTCTTGTCTGTCTTTTTTCTCAATCCCCACTCCCCCATTCAGGGACTGTTCAACAGGTGATGGCTGGCTCTGTCACAGGTGGTGCCCAGAACAGGGACTCTGAATATGGGGGGCAATCATGAGGGACATCGCAGATCATGAGCTCAGAAAAGTGAAATTAAGGATGGTGAGTAAATACTCAGGAGTACAATGGGAAGTGGAAACAGTCGACTGCTTTTTGTACATACATTTAAAAATATGCTTCGGGTCCAGGGAGTGAAGGTGGGCCATCAGCAGCTATGTCATTTTTTTAGAATTTGTAGAAAAGGTATGTCCCTGGCTCCCCAAAGAAGGGAATGTAAATTTAGAAACCTGGGGTAAAGTAGGGAACTGGTTGCAAGCATACGATGAAGCCCACGGGCAGAGCAAGGTTCCAGTGGATACTTTCAGTTTGTTGGCTTCAATTCAGGACAGTCTAGATCCCTGGCATGAGAAGGACAGAGCTGGTGAAGCCCTAAAAGAACCCTAGCAGGGGAAGCTGAAAAAGGGAAAGTCCCTCCTCAGCAGGAAAGTGAAACTAAACCTTTGGCTCTGCCATGCTGTGACACTTCTGAGCCTGTTCTCTTGGGGGATTTAAGCCCTAGAGGGGATCTCTTAGATATGAAAGATGCTTGTGAGCTTGAGAAAGAGGCAGTCCATTATCACAATGAAAACTGGGCACCAATAGTGGCAGTGGCACACACCCCCGGGAAGATATGAAAGCATAGAGAGGAAGGGGTGGATGGAAGGCTCTGTAAATTGGAACAAGCCATGAGGCTTTGTGGCACCAACTAAAGGAAAGGTGTAGGGTAGATGAGGATGTAGAAAGACAAAGTGAAGCTCCTAGTGTACTTGTGGGCCCAGATCCTCCCTCAGGTTTTCCCACAATGATAATAAAGCAAGAACCTTTGACAGCTGTAGCAGCCTATGTTCCTGGATCTAAACCTATTTTAATTAATTCTAAACCTTTATCCCCACTTCAGCAATCCTTACAAAAAGCCATGGAACATGAGAAGAATGTACAGGGATTTACTCTAACTTGTCCCATCTTCAAAAATACTGATGTGCAAGGGAACATTGTAAGGAATCAGAATTTTACACCTTTTAAACAACTGAAAGAACTAAAGATGGCCTGTGCTCAGTATGGTCCTACAGCCCTCTAGTACACAGGCCATGCTCAACTCTATGGCTGCTGACGCCCTCCCCTCTGAGTATTGGAAGCAGATAGCAAAGGCTTGTTTGGTAGGAGGGAACTTTCATTTGTTGAAGTCAGAATATGTAGAGCAATGTCAGAGGAAAATGGTCAACTGTCTTTTTGCCTTGTCTCCTCCAGACTCAAGGCGGTGTACCTACCTAACAAGCATGGAGTCTATCAAGTGCCTTTAGATAGATCCTCTGTGGAGTGACCCTGTCAATTACAACTAAACCCTCTCCAGCTCAAAGAAGTCAGATTGGTCTCTGCCCATTATCCCTCATGCCAGTTTGTGGTACCTCTTCAGAGAGGGAAATATCATAGGTAGAAAAGCTAGTTAGAAATATGACAGGCAGACAGACAGGGCAGGCCTTTGGAAAACTCAAAAGACAAGAGACTGTTACCAAAGGTCAAGGACATCAGAAAAACTCCTGAAAAAGTAACTAATTAGGGCCTAATTTTCCTGAATATCTAAGTCAATGGGGAGTCAAGGTCTAAATCCACCTCCTCCATACCAGGAATGTAGTAATTATGAATTCCCTGAGGCAAAGGTCCAGGGATTTGGCCCACCTGGGATAAAAAAAAAAAAAAAAAAAAAAAACTATACAATTTGATTTCTTATTGGATGACTCAAAGCTCAGTTGCATAAAATAAAAAAGGAGCAGTTGTACCCCATATCCATGCAGAAAAGTTCTGGCATCCTAAAACAAGATTTTCATAAGCACAAGTGAGGTGGAAGACTCCTGTCACAGGTGAATGGAATGGCTCTGACCTGGTATTAATATGGGGAAGAGGGCATGTTTGTTTTTATGCAGGACGCTGAAAATGCCCAGTGGCTCCCAGAATGGCTGGTGCACTGCAGTGACACCATACCAATGTAGGAGAGGCCTGCTGCCACTGATGCTTTTGATGTGCCTGACAACTAAGCTGCGGGGACTCATATACTGGGCCTACTTGCCAGATCTTCCTCTAGCTCAGCCACCCCTCTGGGAACGTAAAGAGACTTCAGACCAAGTCAATGATACTCACATGTTGGGTCAACCATATCAGGGGTGAGAAGAATGCATACTGTGAGTAACTTCAGCTATGTTGGCTCCGGACATGAAAACTCCCAATTAGTTTCACCAAGTTAGACTTTAAAGCGGCAGGATGCATCCCAGTTGTGATGACTTACTTTAAAAGCCTCAAGGAGAATGTCACCCGGTGGTACCCTGAGAAAAGTAAAAATGGATCCAGGGAGGCCCCTCAGTCTTTGTTTCCCTGTAGTTTGGAGACCTAATTGAGCAATGATACAATCTTATGGAAAAGATGTTACAAAGATTGTGTTAGTGAATGCAAGGTAGATGGTGATACAGGAGAGCAAGGCCTAGCTCTCCTCTTCAAATGCAAGCTCGTGTGCTCTAAAATCGAAGAATGAATTTTAGAAACGACCAACGGAGGTTTGAGTAGGAAAATTTTATTGACAGAAAGCTTCTGCCTAAGACAGACAGAAGAGGAACCCAGAAAGGTGTGTAACCCACCCACCTCACTTTTCAGAGGGCTTTTATGGAACAAAGCCATGAGGTGAAGCGGATTTAAGGTGGGGACTTTCAAAAAGATTCAAGGAGGTGGACAAATTGACAGATAACCAATAGGTAAAGTAGGGGCTTCCAATAAGATTTAAAAGAAATGGGGAAACCAATGGAATTACAACAAGCACAGTTATATAAGCAAGCAGTCTTGATCAAATGGGGCCCAATGAGAAATCAAGTCATATAGGGTCCCTCCCTCATTAGGAGGCTCTTCCAGGTGGGCCAAATTCTTGGTACTTTGCCCTGGGGAATTTACAATTACTACATTCCTGGTAAGGGAGTGGATGGATCCAGACCTTGACTCTTCATTGACTTATTCAGGAGAATGAGGCCTTAATCAGTCACTGTTTTCCAGGAGTTTTGCTGATATTCTTGACCATTGGTAACAGTCCCCCTTCTTGTGAGATTTCCAAGGGCCTGTCCTGTTTGTCTGTCTGTCATATTTCTAACTAGCTTTTCAACCTATAATAATGGGACTGTTAAAACTTTTTAACTGATCATGAGGCAATGCTACAGTGGATGGAGTCTGGCTGTGGGATTGTGGTGGATGGATGGAGAATATCCTCAGACCTATGTCTAGAAACTCATGGCAGCTTTTGGAGAAGTAAAGCTTGGGTAACAGCTGGCTCTGTCAAGCACCTTTGGCAATTCGTGCACCTGTAATTATAACATGCTGTTTATTCAATAATAAGTTATAAATTGTGAAGTAGGATTCCAAAGTTTTCCATTTATTCTCTGCTTAGTGCACAACATACTGTCTATGCAAAACCAATATTTAATGAAAATTAGTTTGAAAAAATACAAGAAGAAATCATGGTTATTTTTATCTTATGACTTATTTTGGAAATGTTAGGGCTTTTTGTTGTTGTTATTGTTTTAGTTTTTCCAAACCCAATGCTGCTTTTTTTTTTTTTCAAAAGATGGGCATATCCAGTGTATACAATTCAAATCAATCCACCTCTCATGTGCCAACATTAACTGTATCTGATCACCTGACTTCATCAGACTCATTCCTATAACTCCATGTGTGCACAGTACTGATGGGCATGAGACAATCACCACCGTGGTGAGTGGATATGATTCTAAGTTTTTCTTATCAAATGAGGTTTTACAATAGGTAAAAAGAGGACACTATATCTTAGTAAAGGGAAAAATCCAAGAGAAAGAAATAACAATCTTATATATCTATTCACCAAATTCTAATGAAGTGAAGAGTTGGTTCTTTGAAAGAATAAACAAAATTGACAGACCCTTAGCCAATCTTATAAAAAAAAAAAAGAAGTAAAGAAGTAAAAGGCTCATATCTATGCTATTTAGAATGAGAGGGGAGAAATTTCTATGACCCAGAGGAAGTCCAGAGGATAATAAAAACCTACTTTGAAAATCTGTACTTTAATAAAATGGAAAACATAGAAAAAATGGATAGATTTCTAAACACATATGAACTTCCAAAGCTGAATGAGGAAGATATAGTCATGTTAAACACCCCAACATCAATCTGTGAAATTGAAAATGTAAAAAAAAAAAAAAAAAAAAAAAAAAAAAAAAAAAAAAAAAAAAAAAAAAAAAAAAAAAAAAAACTGCTAACAAAGAAAAGCCCTCATCCTGATGGTTTTACTGCTGAATTCTACAAAACTTTTAAAGAAGAGATATTACCTCTATTTCTCAAACTCTTTAATGAAATTGAAAGGGAAGCAGTACTCCCAAATACCTTTCTGGAAGTAACATTACCTTGATTCTAAGAGCAAAGAAAGACCCAATTGAAAAAGAGAACTACAGACCAGTCTTCCTAATGAACACTGATGCAAAAATCCTCAATAAGATACTGTCAAACAGAATACAGAGAATTATCAAAAAGATCATACACCCTGACCAAGTTGGATTCATCCCAGGAATGCAAGGATGGTTCAACATACATAAATCAATAAATGCTATACACTATATTAAAAGGCTTAAGGATAAAAATAATATGGTCATCTCAATTGATGCAGAAAAAGCGTTTGACAAACTACAACACCCATTCTGTTCAAAACCCTACAGAAGATTGGGATAGATGGTCTCTATCTGAAACTAATAAAAGCTATCTATGAGAAACCATCAGCCAGTATCATACTAAATGGTCAAAAATTGAAACCTTTCACACTAAGATCAGGAACAAGACAAGGATGTCATCTCTCACCACTTCTGTTCAATACAGTTCTAGAAATATTAGCCATAGCAATTAGGCAAGAGAAAGAAATAAAAGGAATAAAGATAGGAAAAGAAGAAGTTAAATTGTCATTATTTGCTAATGATATGATACTCTATCTGGAGGATCCTGAAAACTCAATTAAAAAACTGCTAGACCTAATAGCCAAATTTAGAAGCATAGCTGGATACAAGGTCAACATTAAAAACTCAATAGCCTTTGTATATACAAAACAGACACACTGAGATAGAAATTGCCAAGTCACTCCCTTTCACAATAGCACCACCAAAAAAAAAAAAAAAATCTAGAAATCAACCAAAGGAGGTGAAACAACTATTCTGAAAACTACACCACTCTACAAAAGGAGACGGAAGAAGATAACAAAGAATGGAAAGGCATACCTTCTTCCTGGGGAGGAAAAAACAGTATCATCAAAATGGCTATCCTCCCGTAACTACTATACAGATTTAGCACAACCCTGATTGAAATCCCGACAGTATGTATCACAGATTACAGAAAAAAATCCAAACATCCATCTGGAAACACAAAAGAACTAGAATAGTGAAGCAATTCTAAGCAACAGTGACATGATGGGGGTTATTACAATCCTGAGACTGAAACTATACTATATAACCACTGTGATAAAAACTGCATGGTACTGGAAAAGGACCTGAGAATCAGCAGAGTAGATTAGAAGATCCAGAAACAACTCCAGATAAACTGAGTCAGCTCACCTTTGACAAAGGAGCCAAAAATTCTCAATGGAGGAAATACAGCCTTTTAAACAAATGGTGCTGAAAAAATTGGGCTTTAACCTGCCAAAGACTAAAGTTAGACCTATCTTTGACCATGTATTAAGCTAAATTCAAAGTGGGTAAGAGACCTAAATATTAAAATAGATAACTAACCCTGCTGCAAAACATATAGGCAAAACTCTTGAAGACACTGGCTTAGGGAAAGACTTCCTGAACAAAACCTCTATAGAATGAGAATTGGGAGAAGAAATCAACCAATGGATCTTATTCTATTGAAAAGCTACTGCACAGTAAAGGAAACCACCAACAGAGGGAAAAGGCAACCAACAATATGGGGAAGAATCTTTACCAGCTGTTTCTCAGACAAAGGACTACTATCTAGAATATATAAAGCTTAAAACATCAGCCTACCCAAATTTAAAGACCCATTTCAAAAATGCGCATCTGAAATGAACAGATACTTTTCAGAGAAAAGTAAGCGCAGCTAAGAAGTATATGAAGAAATACTCAACATCACTGATCATTCAAGAGATGTAGATGAAAACAACACTGAGATTCCATCTAACTCCACAGATAATGGCTGCTAGTACAGAATGACAATCAACAAATGTTGGCGAGGCTGTGGAGAAAAAAGAACACTTCTCTACTGTTCGTGGGAGTGTAGACTCGTATAACTTCTGTGGAAATCAGTGTGGAGATTACTGAAAAACCTAGGATTGTAGGTCCCATTTGACCCAGCCTTTGCTCTGCTTGGTATATACACAAAGGAATTAAGATTCATATCACAGCAACATATGTGCACCCATATTTATAGCAGGTTGGTTAGTGATTGCTGAATCTTGGAAACAACCAAAATGATCATCAACTGGAGACTGGATAAAGAAGATGTGGCTCTTTTATTGAATGGAGTATTTTTCTCCCATTAAAAATGATAAGAGTGAGTCATTCATACTCAAATGGTTGTACCTTGAGGACATTCTCATAAGTGAAATAAATAAGCCAAGGATGTGTAAATACATCCCTTCTCTGGTATGAGAAAATTAAGTTGTAGATGACCTCTACTATGTACAGTATATATTGTGAAATAGAAAATATTTAAATGGAAATGGGGTATAGGGGTAAATAACATGGGGAAAAATAACACAATAGTTATAAAATAAAAGGAAACAAATGTTATGTATATAGGAAGAGGTGTTATATGGCAGGTGGGTTAAAGGGAAAAAATGAGAATCAAGTCATGTCATATTCTGGTACAAATGTCAATGTTGAATGCGATGATGATGTGTGTTTATGATGTACCAATAAAGATTTGAATTTTTAAAAACCTATCATTTTAAAGAAGGAAGTGTTTAGGACAAATGATCAATTCTGCATTATGGCTCCGTATTCCATAGATGGAGTCAACTGATTTAGAAGGTCAGATCAGGTTTAGTCAGTTGTTGCAAATGCAGAATGTGCTTTTCTTCCACACACACACACATTGAAATAATACAGATCATTGCATTAAGAGTCCTACTATGGATCAGAAGACAGGAAAACATTTTTGAACTTTTAAAAATGCATCGCTTGATAATATTCATGATTAGGATGGAAACTTTAAAGAATTTAAGCTTCAGCAGATGTCAGGTATTAGATAGTACAGTTCTCTTATAATAATAGGAAAAGTCCATTCATTGTAAGGTGGGAATACTTGAGTTAATATAGTTAATTAGAAAAAGTGTGAATCCTTTGGACTTAAAGACAGTAAAAAGTAAGACTTCAATTACATTCTTAGTTTCCTTAAATTTTTTTTTTGTGCCTCTGGATTTTTTAACAATATGTACCATATTTACTCATAGATTTCCTTTTATAGCTTATTTCCTTCCAGCAATTTTAAGGAAGACAAGTGTTAGTTATTATTGATTTTGATTCGCTGTCTTAACAGGAGTATTTATATCTCTGTATAATTTCTAAGTACTCTAATGAGACCAGGATTATCTTTAAAGCTTAGTAGAGAATCATATTATAAAATCTGAATGTTTTGAGTTTTCTTTAATAATCCTTTTCCTTATTCTGATCTATTGGGATTTACTGGCCACAGAATTTTCCAAACTGTGTTACAGTTTTCACAGAAATAACTTTCTTTTTTCAGTTCTAATATGTGGCTTAGAAACAGAAATCTTATAGGAAGAGTATCTTCAGCTGCCGACACTTTTTCACATCTCCACATCCGATCACTTTGTTGCTAAAACTGTTATTTTCACTTATTATTGATGGTTCTTATTTTTATCATTTGAACTATTTTTGAAGTGATAATACTGCCTGAGAATTCTATTTGCTAGTAAAGGGTCCTTTAATGGAATAGTGAAGAAGAATCAAAATATGCTCAATTCACCAGAAAATGGTGATCTACTTGCCAGGATGGAGCTAAAGTTTATATTTATTGGTACTGTTGAATTTATTATTTAGAGTTTCTTACTCAAAGGACAGTCACAGCAAGGAAAATCTGAGTTTAGAAAATGTTTTCCTAAGCATAATGAGTGGAAGTAGAGGAGGTATGTATCTAAATACTATCAAGTAATGCTACACATCAAACCATTCAAAGACATGCTTTCCCATAAACATCATTCTACAAAATCTTAATGCTATTCTATTTTCTTTTGACTTTTTTGAGAAATGGTCTCATTTTGTAGTTTAGACCAGTCCTGAATTCATTATGTAGCCCAGGCTAGCCTGGAATTCACAGCAATCTTCCTCCCTCTGTGTTCTGAGTGCTAGGATTACAGGTGTGAACCAACACATCCGGCCTTGTGTTATGTGGTATCAGGATTTGAACTCAGGACCTTGCACTTGCCAGTCTGACATCAGATCTACTGAGTTAAATCCCCAACCCTTTATTTTTAAAATTTTTTGAATTTTTAAGCAGAGAACTGCTACTATATTTACTACTTAAAATAACAGCCTAGTCAGTACTGTCTCTTTTCTAAGGGTGGTAAATAAAACCACTGACATACAAATATACAAAGACACTGCTACACTATAAAGTACCATGCATCAAAATAGGTTCATAGGCAAAATGTTATCAGTCTAATCACCACAGATGGTGACCAAATTTCTTAAGACATAATAATCTTGAAAAACATTTGATAAGTTGATAAAGAAGTTATGATCATCTTTCCAATCTAATCTAGAGTTTATTAAAACTGAAATAGAGCAGCTCTTTCTGATATTACACCAGTATGAGAAATATTTAGGAGTTTCCACTTAGCAACTTAAAATAAAGCAAAAATAATACTGTCTATTAGTACACTAAGAGAGAGAGAAAGAGGGAAAGAGAGACACAGAAGTCAGAGCTGAGAGTTAAGGTTAGAGATGGGAAAATAAAGCATACTTTTAAATTGATAAAGATCCACAACAAATCACTCACTTGAGAAATTTTCACCAAAGTGAGAACTACATTCCGTGGCTTAAGCTAATAAAGAACTGGGCATGGAGTAGAAGGAAGCTTATGTATGATCGACCATCAGTAAACAAATCAGTGCACCTGGAATCCTAATGAAAATCGAGTTATGCAGACCTTCCACTTGCTGACGTTTGTACCAGAATCTGGCAGAACAGCTGAAAGGTGGGACTCAGTATGCATGATTATTGAGTTGAAGTCAACTGATATGTAAGTTTCATCTTACTGATCTATATCAGAGAAAATGAGTTAAATTATTTTCTGCCTTTGGTACTAGCTTTTTGGATTAAGACAGTTGCCATAATTTATTATTGTTAGGCAAATTTTCTATTCCCAAAAAGCAATTCTCAAATATGCTCCAAGTCTACCTGAGGATAGGTTTGTAAGGCTAGTAATTTATTAACTAATATTGATGAATACCATGAGTGGACAATTTGCTTTTTTATGAAGATTACATTTCAATTTACATCAACTTTTTACACACTATAATAAACCTTTCTGAGTACACGTCTTAGCCAAACTATGCAGAGCATGCAGCCAAAGGCATTTATCTAAGTCACAACTAACAGTGATACATCTCACAGCCTTAAAACTGAGGTGAGGAAAAGCTGTGAAGGGTAATCCTAGAATGCAGAAAAAGGTCTGCTGTCCACTGAGTGAATAAAAATAATTCTTTGTGAAAATGTGTTTTTGATTAATTAAATATCTCCATATTAATCCCATAATCATTAAAGTATTTCCCAGAAATCCTAGGGAAATAAACTCCAGAATGTACTATAATTACAAAAAATAAAGTAGCAAATTGTTTCAGGTGAAAAATGAAGGAAATATTTGTACTTCAAGCTTAAATGTAAAGATTTTATTAAATATTTTGAAAATAAAACACCTGAAGAATATAAGATAACGGTGAGTGGAATTTTACACCTCACTTCTGTATATAGACTACTGAACTCAAATGTAATCCTTTATTTATGATTGGTTTTTTAAGTGAATATGAAAATCTCTAAGTACAATGTTACAGTTTCTACTATTAACAAATATAAAAGCATTAATTATTTTAAGCTCCTTGCTCAACATTTGAGTTTTCATCCTTGTTTAAAAACTATCATGAACAGATTAAAAAGTACGAGCTTTGTGTGGTTTCATAAAAGCTGCTTCAAGAAGTTTAAGAACAAATGTGTGTCATAAATGCTGGTGCTAAATATGGTTAATTCATTAAATAACCCTGATATTTTAAGAAATTATATAATTTGGTGTCATACATGAACATGAACACAAGAAATACTTTCTCAGGCATAGTAATAATTATTTCAACATTTATATAGTTAAACTGCTTTTTGAATATGAATGACCAAGAAAGCTCAGTCAAATACTAATATAAAATACATTTATGTAATTTTACTATTTTTCTATAAGAGCTAAAGCACTGTCATTCATTTAACTAAATGATTCGTGCCTCGTAGAATCAAAGAGGTTAGAATTCAAAATGGCTGTGATGGTTGATGCTCAGTCCACAAGGGTACTACTGGGGAATTGAAAAGAAGGCCACTCTCTTGACTGGATTCAGCTTTTCACAGCCTGCAATCAGGAAAACCTACTGGCTTCCACAGTAAGCTGCAAAGTTGGAGCTGGCCTACGTCAATTATTTCTCATTTCCAAGGTTACAATCTTTGTAGAGTTTAAGGGTGCACTCCAAATTTGGAGGGACAGATGACAATGGTAAGCATGCCACAGAATGTTGTCCACTGAAAAACAGCAGGAATGAGCAGGAAGATTTGTGGGTGTTCCCGGGAACTTGTCAGTCTCCTGTTTATTTTCTATAGGAGACTCACCAGTTCCTGCAAATGCACACAAACTCATGTTCCACAGGCACCCTTTGCAGATCAACAGGATGATCCTTCCTCCATGTCACGTCAATAGAGTAATCTGTTCCCCTGGAGTGTCCTTAGCAGCTTGGCTGATGCTGGTGATTCTTTAAAAATGGTGTGGCAGCGTCTTGGTCACTAGTTTCTTTCATTCATATTTTCATTGAGTGTTAACTGAGCATCTCCTTTGCCAGTGTCTGTTTTTCGCTTTTATGGCACTTCTGTCCATCGCCGTTCAATCCAACATCGTTATTTCTAATATATATACACACACACACACACACACATATATATTTGTATATGTGTAGATATATATATATATATATATATATATCTACACATATATGTATATGTATGGATATATGCATGATAATTATATATACATATATGTGTGTGTATGTTTATGTATGTATATATATGTGCTTGACTCAGACTTCCAGTCTCCACTGCCCATGGGAAGCAGTGGTGCACAAATTTTCCTCTGTCAAATTGATTGCAATAGGTGCAATGACAAGAACCTAGGAATGGAAACTAAGAGATCTGAGTTCTACTTGCCCTGAGGTAAAACCTAGGATGATCACAATGACAAATGATTGAGCTATTTTGGATTTCAGTTTTTATATGTGTAAAATGATTATTTGGGCTATTACTATTCTCTGAGTTTTACTGTGACTTCCTTTCTGGATATATATGGGTGATTACAAGATAATAAAATATTACACATAAAAGATGAAGCTATTATTCCTCTTTTTGCACATATAAAAGCAAAACAGAACATCCTGGGTTCAACAATCACTATCAAGTACAAATATATTCTTGATTATGACCATATTTTCCTACTAGCCAATAATACAGTACTGTTCTCATGTAGAAAAGAAATTATTAATTTGCTGCTTACTGTCTTTTAACTTTAAGACTTTTTCCACAGGCTTTTATTTCTCTTTGGATCACATATACTAGGGTGTTTACTCCAATAAGACAGACCCTCTTATTGATTAAGGAGGTAGTATAGTCTTCAAGGTGAAGATTAGCCTTGGACTATCCTTTAGTCTGTAATTTTTCTGGATCTTCAAACTAGAGAAAATTTTGCTTCTGCTGGTTTGTTCAAATGGGAAACTATTTCCATTCACCCTCTCCCCATAAGAAAGTGCATGTGTGGGAAATTGTGCCTGTACATATGCATATACAATAAATATATACTCCATTGAGGCTTCACATTATTAAATGTGCAAAGTAGAACAAACTCCTACAGATTACTGAAGACAAAAGGTTTTTGTTTATTTTTGCTATCTTCATGCCCTTCAAATATACAGTCTGCTAATGCTTTCATTTTAACTGTTAGCAGAAATATGCAGCAATTCAGTTCTTCTGTGCAAGTTTTGTTTTCATTTTCTTCATGGTTAATCCTTGTTACTTCTAAAAACTAGAGGACATATCTGCACATCCTTGGGTTTAAGGAGAAGCCACTGCCACCTACTTCCTATGAATACACACTTGTGTGTGAAGGGCATCACTGTCATGGAATTCTGTCAAAATAGGATAAGAGAAAAAAGCCACAAGTGATGACTACTCTAATTTGTGATACTAAACTGTTGGCATACAGAAAAGTTTTTTTTTACTTGGACCTGCAGTCAGTAACTGGTATAGTAGAGGGGCAAAAGGACAATGAATGATTTCCTTACTCTCTCTTATGAGTCGATGAGAATAGACCTCATTGAATAATAACCCCACTTGAAAGGATATATTAAAACTGGTGAATATCTGTCTGTGTAAATCATATGCGACAAGTTATTTTCTGTTGAAGTGCTCACTTAAAATTCCAACTTAAAATTCAAGAATACCTGAAATAGCCTATGCAAATAAGAACATAACACAACTTTATCCAAAGAACAAGCATCCTCCAGGCAGAGGCACCATCCTGTTTTCATTTAGTTTTCACACCTGCAAACTCTTCAGCAGCAAACAATATGAATTTGGATGTTGAACAGTATATGAAATTTATCTTACATAAATGATAAATCAGAAGCAGAGAACATTTATTGAAACACTGTTTTCACAGGAGTAGATTAGAAGGGCAAATACATAAGAGTACAATTCTTTTCTTTATGATGTTTTCATGAAAGCTTTACCTAAGGACACAATGTGAGTCTTTGGTCAAATGTAGGACACAGACTAAGACATAAAGAAATGATGAGAAACACCAGGGAAATGTTGTAGGCCAAGAAGGGCTTTCCAACGAGGCAAGAATCACTTCAGTCCTTGAAGAATTATGTGCTCTCTAAGCACATAGTACTGTATTTCACTGCAAAGTGAAGGCACTGATAATTACAATATCCCTTTATTTTTGCCAGTCCTATCACTAGGGAGGGTAAAGAATCAAACAGAAAAATTTGGATGACACATCATGGTGAATGAATTTATGCACAGATTCTAAAATCTTGAAACTACAAAGGGATTGATGAGAACTATCATGTATCAGTCAAATTAACAACTAACTCATCATAGCTATAGAAATCTAATAACATATTCATTACAAGTTCTGACACCTTCTGATTAAGCATGGTTTCTATTCATGAGAATTGCCTGCAGTTAAATTGAAAAGCTACTTATGATGATGAAAAAGAATACTATTCCTTATATTTCCTGTTGAGAAACATTTGCTGACAACATTATAGCCCATTGTCAATTAACCTTCCTGATATAAGTCATCAATACTGAAAGAAATTGATTACAGCAAGGACAATGGCCAGAGACACAGAGCGCTAAATACTAATGTGTCTTAAGCACAGTGCAACTTGTTTTAGACTATATGATTACCTCAAAATCTGTCAAGGTTTTGAAAATTGCTGCATTTTAAATATTTTTACTATACGAGCATTTTTAATTTCTTTTTATTTTTAATTCATTTATATTATTATCTTCTTTCTGATATGTATTTCCTATCCTTTTCCAGTGTGTGGTCTTTGAATAAACGACATAAACTCCAAGAAGTACAAAACAGCTTCATTTATATTTTATCTTATCAGATTTTCACGTTCAGAAAAATATGTACTAAAGTAGGTGGAGATAAATCTAAATTTCAAAATGTATTCTCCATGCTTGAGTGAAATAATACATATGTCAAGGTTTTCAATGGAATCATGGGAAACAGATGCTGAGTTCTAAAGGTAATGTTTTATGTTCTTTTCATATTTCTTCATTGCATTGGGAATATAACCACAGATTGTGAATATAATAATAATTAAATTTATTCATTCATGCTCTCAAGATCTGTTTTAACATTAAGATCATAACTGAAAAATGTTCACCAATACAATTTATGTATTTTTCTTGCCTCCTCCTACAGGTGAACATTATAAAAGGAATATGTGTGTCCAACTATAGCCATCTATTTCTCTTACTAGTCCCATTTAAAAAAATAAGCCAACAGAACCTACATATGGACTTTGAAATCAACAGAAATTTATATGGACAGAAAAACAATGACAATTAAAACAATGTATTTCATATACATTTATTTAAGATGAATAAGCAAATTTAAGAGACTTCAATAAATGACATAAGAAAAGGCAACAATAATTACTAACTTTGAATTTGTCAGATAATTAATTTTCTATGCTGTCATGCCAATTCTATTAAGTGTTATATAAAATACTGTTCCAAAAATAGAGTTTATTTCTAATTAATTTTTAAAAAAATGGTATGCTAGTGGTAAATGACAGGAATAGTTAAAACTAATTAATATAAAATTTTCAGAGCTGACTCCTATTGAAGTATTTCATAATAAAAAACTTTCTTATTTATTTTTTCAGGTAATTTAAGTGTTCTCATCTTTGATTATATCCAAAGTAGTTATTTCAATAATAAAACATTTCAAAATATTTTATACACTGTCTTTTAATTTTAAAATTGTTACACAAATGAAATCTTAAAAAGATTAATGTACTGAGTGGAAACGTCTCTTCACATCATCTCTGCCCAAGGCAGTCAAGGAAGTAAACACTGTTAACAATTTAGTGTTGATGTTCCAGATCATTTCCAACTAGTATGATGAGATTTTTATTACTTTTTGTTCATGAATGTGGTTCTATTATACACTGAATCCTGCAAACTGCTTTTGACATTTCTCAAAAAATGAGGGTCACCTTTTCATGTCTGACTCTCCTTCTAGTGGCCACATAATAACCCGTATTGTAGGCACATGCTAATTGTTAATCATTTCTCTGTCAATGACTACTTCTTACCCAGGATTAAAATGTTACCATAGCATGCCTCTTTGGTAAGCCTGTTCATTTCTGTATATTTCCTTATTATTTCATGGCAAAATAAGATCAATGTTTTTTGTTTGTTTTTTTCCTAAACTGCAAGACAATGACAGACCTGCCCCTGGAAATATCTCACATCATTCATAACGATCGGTTTTCGTCATTTGCTGTTTGTACCAGTACATGAAACACATTAATTCTTCTATTATTACCCATTCTTCCACTCCCTTCAACCCCCTTCCTCTGCTCATTGAAAAAGCTTTGTTTTTATGTTTTCTTTCTTTTCTTTTTCCTTTTCTGCCTTCCCTCTCTTTCTTCCCGTAGGTACCCTCCCATCTGAACATTATCTTTCTACTTCCCAGTATCTATTATATATATTTGGTCCTTACTTATACTTTCAATTTTTCACACCAGAGAAACAATGCATTATTTACATATATGTTGAATTTGTTTCCCTTAAAAGTATGGTTTCTAAGCATATCCATTTCAATACCAATGTCTCAAGTTTACCTTCTTTATGGTTGAGTACTATTCCATTGCATTAAAAAATGCACATGTTTAACTATTCATTGGGTGATACAAATTGGGCTGTTTGATGTAGCTATTGCAAATAGTGCTCTATGAATAGGGGTGCACATATATCACTGTGCTATGCTTTTAATTCTTTCAGGAAGATACTAACAGAGAAAGGAGCATAGATGGGTCAAATGGAACCTCATATGTTACTAGCAAAAAAAAGAAGGCCTGAGGATCAATGGAAGAGATTAAAAGCTGCAGAAACAACTCCAAACACATTTATCTCTTTTATCTTTCATAAAGAAGCTAAACATCTTCAGTGGAAGAAAGACAGCCTCTTTAATAAATGGTGCTGAGAAAACTAGCTTTCTACCTGCTGAAGGCTGAAACAAGTACCTATTCTCTTACCATGAACTGAACTAAACCTGAAATGAATCAAAGATCTAAATGTTAAAACAGAAACATTAAACCTGCTAGAAGAGAAAATATGTAGAATTTCACAGAATATAGGTATAAGGAAAGATTTTTTAAACAAAACCCAATCATAGGGAATATTATAACAAAGCAACAACTGGAATTTCAGTTTATTAAAAATCTTTTACACAGCAAAATTTTTTAAAAAATCATTTATTTTTGGGGGCCGGGGAGTTAGCTCAGTGGTTCCGGCGCCTGTCTTGCAAGTGCAAGGACCTGGGTTCGATTCCCCGGTAACCACATAACAATACTGGGTGTGGAGACTCACACCCAGCAGCAACCAGTACCACACACCACAGTGCCGGGCATGGTGGCTCACGCCTGTAATCCCAGCACTCGGGAGGCAGAGGCAGGAGGATTGTGATGTGAGTTTGAGGCTGAGCTGAGGGCCAGCCTGAACCACAAAGTGAGACCCTGTCTCAAAAAACCTAAAAAAAAAAAAAAAAAAAAAAAAAATCATTTATTTTTTAATGAATGACAGCCAACAGAGTGGGAAAAAAACCTTTTTGCAGATGTTCTCCAGAAAAAAGACTGGTATCTTGAAAATAAAAAGAACTGAAAAAAAAATCAAGTCCCCCCCAAATATAAAGACTGAACCCTAAAGTTGACATGTGAGTTGAATAGAGATTCCTTGGAAGAGGAGAAAGTGTTCAGTATCACTGGTCATGCATGAGATGCACATTGAAGCAATGCTAAGACTCTACCTATCTCCAAAAGGAAAGGCTTCTCTCAAGAAATCAATCAATAAAAAATGCTGGTGAAAGTAGGGGAGGAGAAACCTTTCTTCACGGTTCGTGTAAGTGTAGACTTGTGCAACCACTGAGGAAGTCAGTGAGGACTTTCCTCAAAAAATACTTTAAATTTAACTTACTGAGAATTAATGTTTCATAAAATGAGAAATAGTATGCTCTGAGAATGAAGTCATGTGTCCAGCTTTTAAAATATTTCATTAAAGTCTATATTTTATAGATATAACAATATGTAAAATAGATATGAGTCTATAATTTCTTCATTAAATTGACAATAATTCTATATTATCTATCATATTTAGCATCAAGTTGTAAATCACAGTAGTTAACATATGCATTACCTCACATTATTTTTTGTGGTAAAACTACTGGTGAAAAACATCTATAATGATGGTTATGCATCCATATGGGGATATTTTAGAGATAGCTCAGTATATGTATTCTCATTTTAGGAAAGGTCTAAGCTAAAGAAAAGATTTGTAAATCGTCAACACAGAGTGTTAATGAAAGATAGAATAGTTAATGGCATTAAGTGTTCATAATAGCAAAGAAAGTAGAGGAATGGATTTAGCAAGCCAATGGCCTGTCATGATAAATGAAGGAGAAGGGGCTTTCAAAAGAGAATGCTGAGCAGAGAAGTGGAGAACATGAAGAAAGTGTGACCCGGAAGTAAAAAAAAAAAAAAAAACGCAAGCAATCCAAACCGAACAGATTTAAACAATAAGGAAAGGATGACAAGTTTGTGATATTCATGTGAGTGTCTTACAAAACCAGCAAAATTTAGAATATTTTTTCTTGCATTCACTTCCAAAGATGAAATTAAATTTTATTTGGTAATTGGTACACATATAGTACGTGTGGTTTTATTTTAGTTCATGTTTTCTTGTCAGTGTATTAAATGAGAATTTTTTCAGGATCTGTTATGAATTGTATCATATGTATCACTATTTCACAGCCAAGACAGATATGACTATTTATGCACAAGATGTCAGCTAGAATATGAGCAAGAAATATCATAAGGAAAATGTTGGCATACAATTATGTAACAAGTTGTTTATAAATCTGCATTGTTATTTCTGTGTACTCGTGAAACATTAGCTCTCTCTACTCAAGTGCCACAAAAGATAAAGTGCAAAGCATGCTGTGAATGCATTTGCTAGCACACTATGTGGTTTGACAAAATACATG
Source organism: Petromus typicus (assembly GCA_004026965.1). Lineage (NCBI taxonomy): Eukaryota > Metazoa > Chordata > Mammalia > Rodentia > Petromuridae > Petromus > Petromus typicus. Next base: position 135,388 of record PVIR01000230.1, read on the forward strand.
CATATGGTGCAGCTATAAAGATGAGAATCTGATGCCCACTTGAATTTTCTGGACTCAGTTTGCTCAAATGTAAATGATACCTTTATTGTAAAAATGTTAAAATTATGTAAAATAAATTATAGGTTTGAGCTATGTATTATTGCCAATGTCTTATGTGTAAATGTAAGGACACAAGGTATGTTCAAGAAAATCCTTTTTTCTTTACTGTGACAATCTAAAAGCAGGAAAGGAAAACATTTCAGGAAGCAAATATGACTTTATAAAAGAGAAATGACTGTACATCTCAAGTCACCAATGGCAATGCCTCATCCATCACTTGAAGACATTAGCTGCTTACAATACAACTTGTCCTTGAAAGTACTGTATTTATGATGAAGTCCTCAAATAAATGTATTCATGGGGCAGAAGAAGATATCTGAAAGAAAAGTTCTGAGCAATACCATCTTCTTCTGTAAACCTTAATTTGTTACCCAGTTTAGTCAATAGTCAGCATTAAAGCCTCACACATGTGTCAACGTGGTGGTATCGACATGCACTGAAATGCACTGAAATGCACTGACTATTAATGAGATGCAGTCTTTATTAATAAACAAAAGGAAAAGAACAGAAACTGCACATGTAAAAATAGATTTGGATATCTGCAAGTGCTCTGCAGAGAATATGACAAGGACTACACTGATAATATACCCAAAATCACGTTGGTGTTTTCTTCTTTTTAAGCATATGGAAATCTACATCTTCGACTCTTTTGTTCCATTAAATGATATATTTAATTGATTAAAGTTAAGTGGAGTTTATGGGCAGTCATTAACCAATGAATGAAAAGTGCCTTTCTAATTTTCTGGTCTTCTGTCCCTGCTGAACTGTATATATATTTAACTGGTTGAAAAAAAGTTTATGTGTGTGCAAAATTAAGGTAGTTTACTTGCCTTTGATGACAGGCTCTACTGCTTTCTACTAATACACAACATTTCATCTCTGATTTCTTTTCTGTAAAATGAAAATTACTGACTCATTAGAGTCAATGCCATCCTTATCAATAACATGTTGCCCAGAAATATGAAAACTAATCCTCTGTAATCATTTTGAATCACAGTAGACCTGGAAGAGCCAATGCAATGAGGAAAACAAGAACAACTTGGAGATATCACACCACTTCACTTCAAAACTGCTACAAGGGGAGTAACAGGGAGTAAAAAATTCATGATGCATACAATGGACATGATTTTCCCTATATGACAAAATTGCACTGAAAACACAGATAAGAAAAACAAAAGCAGAAAAATGGCATGATGTCAACCCTCAAAGCTTCTCTAATCATCATAACCAAGAATAAAAACCACACAGCAAAGACAGAAAATATTTGAAAACCGTTTATCTGATAAGAAGTTTATACTTAATGTGTGGGGATGCAGCTCCGTGGATTTGTGCCTGCCTGGCAAACACAAGGTCCTGAGTTTGATCTATAGTAACATTACAAAAAAATAAATAAATAAATAAATAAAGAAGAAAAGAGAAGAGGAGAGGAGAGGAGAGGGGAGGGGAGGGAGAGGAGGGGAGGGGAAGAGAGCAGAGAGAAGGTTTTAGGAGCTTCAGCAGCTCAGTAGGAATTACACATCCAATGATAATATGAGCAAGGATTGAAAAATCATTTATCAGAAAGAAATGATAGATGAAAAAAGTTCAACATCAATAAAACTAAAACAGACACCTTTTCATTCTCAAGTTCATAACCTATGTTGTCTTCATCAGGAGAAACTGTTTCTCCATATTCCTTTATCATTTTCCAAAACCACCTTTGGGAACTCGGGTGGAACAGATCAACACACAACTTAAGGAAATTCTATAAGCGCTGACTAAACTTATGCTGAAATTAATGCTTAATACATGATTATATTGTGACATCACTTGTTCATAATCCTTATGAAGAAATTTTTGTTGTCATGGAGTTTCTTGATTTTCTATTATTGCAGATAGAAATTACTCGTTAGAAATTATTATTATAAGACAGCTAGACAAAGCTGGGCCCTCAGCAAAGAAAAACATTTGAGGCACATTCACTCATTAGCATTCTAAAGAGAAAAGAAATAATATTTCCCTTAGAGATGAATAGAAGTGATTGATATTCTAAATGGGCATCAATGTCTGGGTGCCATTTTCTTTACAGAAATTCTTTGTATGCGAGCTGGTTTCCCATGTGACCCCCACTGAATCAACACTACCTGGGTGACTGTTCTTGTAATCCTACTGATTGATCTTGGTTTTGTCCCACTTCATGCCTACCTTGTAATTTCCATTGGGTTTTATAGTTTTGTCCAACTTTATACTCACCTCACTTCATTGTTCTGATCAATAATAAGACTACTTTGAAAAGTGAGGTTGACAGCTAACCAATTTTCCAGGCCCCTTCTGTCCATTTTAGACAAGATCTATCTTTCTCTCAACAAATTTTCCCTACTCTTAATCTCCATTGTTCCTTGAAGTCATTCTATGGTTAAATAAATAAATAAATAAATAAAAACACCCAACAACTTGCATTTTGGGTATCCACCAGGTTTGAAAATTCCAACTACTCTCCTTATATTAATTACTAAGTTCCATAGATTATGATAATTTTTTGTCAGATAGTCTTGTTGATTAAATATCTACATAAAGGAAAGATAGCCACAAAATTAGAAAAAAAGCATCATTAAATGAAATCTTCAATACATGGTTCATGAAAAAGTAATTTAATTTGTACTTTTAAGAATGGCTATAGGTGAGCATAACAAGTATACTAAAAACAATTTTTTTTTTTTTTTTTTTTTTTTTAGGTTTTTGAGACAGGGTCTCGCTTTGTGGTTCAGGCTGGCCCTGAGTTCAGCCTCAAACTCACATCACAGCAATCCTCCTGCCTCTGCCTCCTGAGTGCTGGGATTACAGGCATGAGCCGCCATGGCCGGCACTGTGGTATGTGGTACTGGTTGCTGCTGGGCATGAGTCTCCATGCCTAGTACGGTATGTGGTTACCGGGGATCGAACCCAGGTCCTTGTGCTTGCAAGACAGGCACTGGAACCACTGAGCTAAATCCCCGGCCCTACTGAAAACAATTCTTATAATACAAAACAGAGTAGAAAGTGGAGCAGAACAGAAAAGAATATATATATGTAGAATATGAGAATATGTATGTATATATATATGAAAGAATATGTATGTATATATATATGTATATATATATATATATATATGTATATATATACATATATATATGTATATATATACATATATATATATGTATATATATATATATATATATACATATATATGTATGTATGTAAAATTTCATTTTGGTCCGTGGAAATAAATCTGGTCTGTGGAAGTCATATGCTTGCTACTGATATACAGAAGAAGATAGTCTATGTTCTTCTGTTATCATAAATGACCTAGAAAGCAATGGAAAACTAAAGTTTCTGGATATTGGGGTAAGGTAATAAAAGCACTCTTCAATCAAATTACTCAGGAAAAACAAGGATTTCTGAGAGCTGGTACTTAGAGAAGACAGTGAAGAAACTATGCTTTTATACTAGCATGAGGGAATTAAAATATGTTCAAAAATGAAAAACACTTGGTTGTATTTAGTGAAAACTGTAAGGAGGCAGAAAATCAACAGGGTCAAAATGCAGAAAAGCAATATGCAGAAATGAAGAAAATTGGAAGATTTTCCTGTTAGGATGACAGACAAAATTAAGATATGTTTGGTAGGGACCAAAGGAAAAAGAACCACTGCTTCAAGAAATTCCATTCAAGATAACCGTAAAACTTCTATATCAGTGTCTTTAGACATATAAAAACTAAATTTAGTATTCTGTGAGCCATATATAAAAAAAAAATGAACACCTAAAATAAGATTGCTCTATTGAAAACAGAAAGGGAAATCCTCTATGAGGATCAAAGGATATCCAAATGCTCATCTAACAGTGAAGCATACGCAGATAAAGTCTAACTTCAGCACCGTCTCATATTTATTAATCATCCATGACGCTGCCACCTGAATAGGCCCCATCTCATCATTTTTATTAATATAGTTAAAATTGCCATTCTCTAGATTCTGTGAAGTTTTTAGGTATGGAGAACTGCATGTGTGTTTGTGTGCACAGCTCACCAAAAAAGGCTTGTCAAGCTGGGTGAACTGCTATGAGAGTAATATCCAAAGACATGATACACAGAAAAGGAATGGTCTAGTCAACTGCAGGCTATCTATACAATGATGATTCCATATAACTATAATAGAAAAAAAATTCCCAATTTTCTAGTGATGTTCTGTTCAATACTCATCATGGTACAACATGTTATTCATGTTTCTGAGGAGACTGGTACAGAGAAACTTAACTGTGTATCAGTAAAAAAAAAAAAAAAAAAAAGAAAGAGAAAAAAAAACAAAAACGCAGCAATACCATCCTGTAAACTACCCACTTGATAATGATAATAAACGCTCCTACTTAATATATTCGATACACTGCACTTGGTTTTCATCTGGGCACGCTTCACCTGCTTATATAAGGATTTCTGTAAAACAGTGTGCCACATCATAGGAGCAGCCTCATTCATCTTGTGTTTACTGTGTCTCTTGATTGCATCATGAGGTCGCACTGAGTGATTGACCTTTACTGCTGAGGTTTATGTAAGTTCACTTGTTCATGTTTGCATGATGATAAAATCATTTGTAAGTAATGATGTGTTTATCCCATCACTAGCAGGTGTATTTTGTGGCAAATCACCAATAAAGAGATGCGCTAAAGCAGGACAGGATAGAGGTGATGTGGAGCAGATCACTGGTGACCTCTCTCACTTTCTGCTGAAAGTCAATTTCATTTTATTGTAGTAGAAATGAGATGCCATAAAAAGAACATCAAATTTTATAAGACTGATTATTTTCTCAATGAGAACTATTGTTCTCTTAAGAAAAAAGTGGCATTGGAAAAAACAAAAATACCATGGTTGTTGACTATGCTCTTTCCATTGCCATAATAAAAATGCACAAAGTTGTATATTTTTAAAGGAATGAAACATTCAGATTTCATGAGAAATTATTTATAAAATATATGAATATGTTATATGAATATAAATATAAATTCATAGAAGGACATATCATTCACACTATGTAGAAAACAAAACAATATTCAGAATCTATATAAAGACTCATAAAAAAACCCATTTTCAAATGAAGTTTCTTCACAAAATCTTGAGAGTTAATTATTCAGGCAATAGGATAATTTCACTCAGCAAAATTCTTTTTTAAATATTTCGATAAACCTCAAAAATTACTCATTTATGTTTTTGAGTATGCCTTATCATTTGCTATATTTTACTCCTCAATTGTCATATGGTTTATACACTTTTGGGTCAGAATTCAACCTCATTTCTTTGAAAAGAAATTTGATGAAACAAATGATATCAAACAAACCAAATAGTATGTACTGTAGTCTGTTTAGATTTTGTGCATCTTCTCACATAATTATGTTTCTTAAAACATATGTCTACATGATCTTTTTGTCATTGCAAAGACAGGATACCTGATTATGCTACTCTATTCCTTCTTACAGGTCTACTATCATATAGTAGTCTTTTCACAGCAAGACATGCGAATATGTCACTTATTTTAGTGAAGAGAAATGTTGCTCACATCATAGCACAGTTAGATGCACCTGCATTTATGTAGTAATGCTTCTTCCAGTTTTAGTAAAACCAATATAGCTTTCTCCAAAGTTTCTATTCTATCACTACAATGACGAAGAGAATGTAAAGTAATTCTATAATGCAGATAATCAGTTTTCCCTGAGTTTTGCACAGCACATTGGTAATAGGTTTTTTTAAAAACATACAATAGTGATTACTGAGTGTGAAGTATGGAATTTCCTATTCCCTACATTGGCAAAGAACAAATGGAGTATTTAAACTGTCCTGCTTCACTAAATTTTGATTTCAGAGCAAAATTAAGGATAACTATAAACGTATGTCAGTGTCTTGGCCTTCAAGATCAAGGCTCATGAATGTGTTGCATCTGTTGAATTTGGTCTCATGAAGTTAAGTTACCCTTATTCCCTCCCAATCTTTCTTACTATGTCAAACTGCATCCCCTGAAGAGGCCACAGTTAACAGTAAGAATTGGAAGTTGCCAGAGTTAGGACTTCAAATGAGTTTCCGATTCTGATTTCAGAAAATGATGCATGTGCTATCGAGAATGAAAAGAAAACCCAAGTGAGTGTAGTTGCTTTGAAAATTCAAATAGTGTGCTCTACGCCAAATTATTCACTGAAAGTAATGATCAATTGAAACACAATGAAATAACATACATTAGAATGAAGATAAGATAAATTAGACAGGACAAGTCAGGGCTATATGGTACAAATATTTATTTACTTAATGTATTTTTGTGGTATCAGGGATTGAACTCATGACCTTGATCTTGCAAAGCCACTCTAAGCTAAATCCCTGGAACTGGTACAAATATTTTTAAGCAACAACAAAAGTTAACTTTAAATTTAATTACCATGACATAGATCAACGATCTCTTTAATGATGCTAATTTAATAAAATAAAAACAATACATATTCTGCCTGAGCCTTGACTGCTGCAATCATATTTGAAACTTTGAGTAGCTCTGATATGTAACAGTGTTATAAATAATATAAAATGCTGATCTCTTAGGACACAAAATGGAGTTTGATTTTCTTCTGTTAACTACCATATCTCATACAGTATCAGTAACTTCCAAACATATGTATGTGTATATATGTTTGAGGTTCTCCAATAAACATGACTATATCTTAACAAATGTTTTAAAATATGCTAATGATTCTCGCACATATTTTATGCAAAAATAATGATATCCCTTCAAAAGTTGAAGTACACTAGTAAGTAAACTAAGTAAGAAACTAAAAAAGGCTTTTATATTCTGTAAGAGACATACCTATTTTAAGATATTAAATACATAGGAAAGGAAATGTAGAAGAAAGATGAGAGAAAGAGAAAAACAAAGAGAATTTTAAAGTAGAAAAAATGTATATCTCAAATATCCCATACTGTGGAAGAAAGATTTATATTTCATATTCTCCATTAGGAAGAGAAATCTGAAAAACTGTACTGAGAAGAATTTAAACAGGGGAAGTGAAAACCATTCTGAGCACATCTTGTAAATAAAAAAGGAAACATGGTGAAGGAATTGAATACAGAATGGTAGATCATACAGTATTCATTACCCAATTTATCATCAATTACTCAATTTATTACACAATTTCATTTTACATTTTTCTACAATAAAATAAAAATCAGATTGATGAGCCTACTGCTTTACTTTTCTTTCATTTTTAAAGAAAATATAATATTTATTAATATATATGTAGGCATGTGCACAATGGGTGTATTTGACTAATGCTTCTGTAATATGAATCATACCCTTCTTTTGGATAATTTTTTCATATTAATAACTAGAAAGAAAAAGATTATGAACACAAAATAAGTATATTCCTCTGGTTTGGAACACAAAATAAGTATACAGAATTGTAATTGAAATTCTCCTTGATACATTATTCACCATTTCCTCTAACAAACAGCAGTAATACAAAAATGCCTAAAACTTATATGATTTAATATAAGTACATAGCAAGTGATTTAAGAATGTTTCAAACTTGTAAAGCCTATTCAGCTGTATAGGTCAATGTTCTAAACTTCATAAACAATGTAGAGCCCTTCATAATATTTAGAGGTATGCTAAGAAAACACAGACAAGCCAATAATGGTGGGACACACTGGTAATCTCATCACTCTGCAAAGCTAAGGATCTCAAGCTTGTGCACAGCGGATTTGGTGACTTCGTAAAAATCTGCCTCAAAAATAAATAAATGAATAAAAGAGCAAGGAACTAGCTCAGTGACAAGGCCATCACTTCTATTCCCAGTACTATAATAATAATAATAATAATAATAATAATAATAACAACAACAACAACACAGTAACAGAAGACAGCACAGCCAAATGTAATTAACAGCATAGAGGAAGAAATGCATATTCTCTCCACCTGCTCCACAGTCTCTTCCTGAAAGTAAGTAAATCATTCACTGTTATTAATAGGCTCAATAATAATTTTACATACACTGAATGGATGGTTTTGACTGAACACTTATATCATTCAGGGAACCACTAACACTCTTCTATCACTTGTTTTCTACACTGAAGTTATCCAAAACAGATGTATGGGGATATACTCATTATGTTTATGTTGATACATAAAGAAAATTATTAGAACTATTTTTCCAGAAGTCTTTAATAAGGCAAACTATAGTCTGTTCTCACCAGAGTAATAATAAATTTAGATGACCTCATTCAGGTTCTCCTACCTGATTGTAATTGCATTTATCTGTCATTTTACCAAGAAGTTTCTGATGCAGAAAGGGAGAAGTTGAAGTAACATTGAAAGATCACTGGGACAGTCAGCTGGGTTTCAAGCACCATTCAGCCTGTGAGAAAACATTTCCATATATTTTTGTGCTTTTTTTTTTCCTTCTCTCAGCTTGCTCCAGATCTGCATGCCTCTCACTACTTACATATGTTATTTCTCCATACCTATTAAGCTATTTTTTTATTCCAGTAGATAATTTCTCCTTATTATTCTGAAGACTCATTAGTTAGGATTTAATAATTGTCTTTTTTTGGTCAGCCTGGAAGACATTATATGTTCACCCATATAATAAACAGCTAATGTGAAAATTACCATCTGCATGTGGGCATTTAGCCCTTATGGAACTTGACTCAAGACTCATAAATCATCATTCATTTTTCTTTTCACAAATTCATATGAATGCACTATGTATTTGCATTAATACACACTGGTACTTCGCATATTGCAGTTCTTGGTTAGTCAAGAGACAACAACCTATTTAAAGCGTTCCTTAATGCATGCCATGTTTATACCACCCAGTGTATGCTTTAAATCACATCATGTAATCAGATCAGAAAAGCTATCCCACTTGCTGCTTTCTGGATGCAGAACATAGTCGTGTGTCCTGGGGTCTCTGCCTTCCTTTGGGGTACTGTGAGCAGCAACGCGTATGGGGCTTCATGGAGTCTGTGTGGAGATGTGAGTGGAGGCCTGGGACAGAGGCTGGCCAGTTCTCTAGGGACACAGTCTTGGACAAGGAACGAATGGTGGAGGACTTAACTTTTAAGGACACTCACTCACAAAACAATCTGATCTGCTTTGACCAAAGTTAACACTGAGTGAGTTTCAGCTGATGTACATGATAGTAATATTTTTTCCCTGAGGCACATTCCAGCAATCTATGAAGAGACTTATGAATTCATAATATAATCCCCATTTTAATACAATGTCATATTTCACAGACAGAATGGAAATCTTTCCCTTATCCTTGCAGAACTATTAAACTAACAAATATGATGTAACAGCCCTGATAGACTGCTCTGCACATGTGTACTTACATAAATACATACTCAGTGATAGATCCTTAGATCATATTACAGTTTACCTGATCTGTGAAGAGAAACCAAAGAAAACTTTAACTGAAATATTCTACCACTCCAAATTAGAGCTAGTTCTTCAAATATGGTGCCTGGACAGTAGCACAATGATTTTCAACATTCCATTTGCATCATGATATTGAAAACTGTGTATTTGTAAAATCTGATTTATGGCAAAGAGCAACAAATAGATAAACACACAAAGAAATAAAAATAATCACAAAATATTTTTGAGTACTTAGTAAGTGCAGTGCACAGAGCTGAAATTGAAATACTGTCCCTAGGAATATTCTAGTTAACATGAAAAACATTATATTTATCATCTAATGGATGTAAACATATACATGAAAAGGTCCACACCCAGAAGGGCTTACTTAAAACCAAAAAAAAAAAATAAAATTTTAGTCAACTGGGAGACACAACATTTTGTATTTTTAAGGTAATAGTTTACCTTTTTATCTCTAGTAAGTTAAAAATAGTCACAGAATTCAGATATAGTACTTACCTTTGTAGAAAAATTTAAATGAATATAAAATAAAGCAACTATTCACAATGATATGAAACAGGACAAGCAATACATTTATATTCAATTTGTACAATAGACAGAGTGTGTGAACCCGAGCCTCACTTGCTTAAAAGGCTGAGAACACATTTCTCATTAGGCTTCATTTCTTGAAACTTTAATTTAAAAAAGTATAGTAATTACAGTTAGGATTAAGTTTGTGGCACCTGCCAGGTGTGTACATTTCCAGAGGGTTTTTTTTTTTCTTGTAAATAATTTAGGAAACATTGTCAACATGTTAAAACTCCTGGTTGGTACCAGTAACTAAGGCAGCCCATTTGCAAGGAATTAATATACAGTTCAAGTAAACTAAACTCATGATAGCTTCTATCTAAGTTTTTGATTTCATTATGTTTTGTATCTTAAGCATCCTTAACATGTCTCATGTATTCACAGAGGCGGCTTACTGAAGGTAACTGCGTCATGCAGGGTGCTCTAGGGATCACTAGATTGATCCATTGTTCATACTACAATGTATTATTAGGAATTCAGATCTGGCTGGAAGAGTATACCTTTGTCCCTAGCTCCTTTTCTTAATCCCTGCCTTTTAACTACTTAAAAGCTAGTACCTTTCCTTTGTCATATCCTTGCATCACATCATTTCTGACTCAGATCCATCAGCATGGACTAAACCCCCAAACTATGAGTCAAGTTAACCATGTCTTCCTCTAACTTTTGAATACCAGGTATTTTGTCCCAGCTATCGAAAGCTAATATACACGTCTTACTTATTCTTAACTTCTCTGCACATGTATTTTACCAAATAACATACACATACTAAAAAATACAAAAATGTATTCTATTTCAATTTTGAAGTAAAGACACAGTGCTTCACAGGGCAACAGGACTACAGATATTTATTTTGATATTTAAGGAAGAAGGGACAATAAAAATGTATTTATGTATTTTCTACACTATACAGAAGAAAAACTCAAAAACGCAATGTAATTTGTTCATGACCAAATAATATCCTCAGTTGTCACCTTTCTTGGGATTACCTTTTAAAAACTAAGGGAATTAACCAGTCATTAACTCATGTATCTGAAGATAGGATGATTTTAGACAGCATTTAAACAGAAAGGTAATCTCAGGACAAGCATTTAAAATTAATTAGGGCACAAATAATGTTTCTAAGCATTTGTGCATATATGTACATGCTCAGCTTGTACTCAGACTCATGTTGCCATGACTCCAAGAAAAGGGCTGTACTGCAATAATTGCAGGTTCATCCAATGAAGTCTATATTTTGTATTTTTCAGCATATAATGAACACTTTTAGTTCTTCAACATAGCTTTATCATCTATAGTTTGTATTCAAGAATCTTGATAAGAAAACTGAGACAAAAGCTCTGAATGATTACTAAGGTACACAGTATGATTAAAATACTTAGTGCACATTTACATTTTAAAAATATCCCAGTAAAAGATGCATTTCCATTAATCACCTTCAGAAACTTCCCTTTGCTTCCAACACATTCCATCATTCCTGCTGCTTTTTGAAGCAGTTGGCAAATCCTCTCACCTGTTTTAAAAATGAATGATAAATAAAAATTCACTGATTACCCTGTCTGGGCTGGTACAACTTCTGGCTTATTCCCAAGTCAATATGTCCATGAAAGGTTAAAGTTTTCAATCTTTTCAAGGCCTCAAGGTAGCCATGGGAACACAACTAAAGGCACTTACAAAACAGGACTCACGGTTTTTTACACATTCTGGATAGGAGACCTCTGAGGAACAGTTGGTAATATTATTTCCCATATTTTACCCAAATTATTTTCCCATATTTTGTCTTTTCCCTGTTGGTATTTTCTCTTGCCATGCAGAAGGTTTTTAATAAGATGAGATCCCAGCTGCTAACTTTTCTGCTATCTCATATGCTCCTGAAGTTTTGTTCACAAAGTTTTTGTCTTTGCTGATATCTTCAAGAATCATACCTCATCTATCTTTCAGCAAGTTTAGTATTTCTGTTTTAATCTTTAGATATTTAATCCACTTCAATTTCAGTTTAGTGCATAGTGAGGCAGGTTGGAACCCAGTTTTTCCAGCACCACTTACTGATATAGCCATCTTTCCTTCATTGAGGGTGTTTGGCTCCTTTGTCAAATATGAGGTAGCTTAGTATGTCTGGAGTTGTTTCTGCATCTTCTGATCAATTCCATTGTTCCTCATATCTGTTTCTTTGACAGTATTGTGCTGTTTTGTTTTGTTCTGGTTTGATTTTTTTGTTTGTTTGTTTTTTATCACAGTAGCTTTATAGTTTTCTTTCAAATTGGGGATTGTGATAGACCTCCAGGTCTTTGTTGCCTAGAGTTAATTTCGCTATTCTAGATTTCTTCTGGTTCCAGATGAATTTTTGGATTATTTTCTCTAGATCTGTGAAATATATGGCTTGGGCTTCAACCTGTATTGCATTAAATCAATATAGCAATTTTGGGAGTATGGCCATTTTGACAATATTGGTTCTTCCTACCCAGGAACAAGGAATGTCTTTCAATTTTCTCATATCATCTTCAATCTCCTTTTTTAGAGTGCTGTAGGTTTGAGAGAAGAGATCTTTCTACCTTTTTTGTTAGATTGCCTGGCTTTGTAGTTTAGGCTGGTCCTGAACTCAGCCTTGAACTCACCACATTACTTCTGCACCTGCCTCCCAAGTGCTGGGATACCACACCCAGTATTGTGGTATGTAGTATTGACTGCTGGTGGCTGTGAGTTAGCATGTCCATCATAGCTGTATGTAGTTCCAGGGATCAAACCTGGGCCATTGTGCTTGTAAGGCAGGTCCAGGAACCACAGAACTAAATCTCTGGCCCAAGGATACTGATTTTTTTAGTGTTGACCTTGCATTCAGCTACTGTACTAAATCTGGCAATTAAGTCATTTTTTGGCTGAGTTTTTAGAAATCTCTACATAGAATATTTAGAATATATAAAGAACTTTAAAAAATAATACCACTGCAAATTTAATGACCCATTTCAAAAGTGGACATCATAAATGAACAGACATTTTTTTGATGAAGAAGTAAAAGTAGCAAAGAAATATATAAAAAAAATGTTCAATGTTGCTGTTGATTCAAGAGATGCAGATGAAAACTACACTCAGATTTATTTCACTCCACAAGGAATGGCTGCTATCAAGAAATCAACCAACAACAAATGCTGGTTGGGCTACAGGGAAAAAGGAAGCATTCTCTACTTTGGTGGAAATATGGATTGGTGTGCCTACTGAAAATTCAGTGGAGTGATTCCTAAAAAAAACTAAAATTAGATGTTCCATTTGGCTCTGCTGTTTCCCTGCTAGGTACATATACAAAAGAATTAGAAGTATCATATTATAGCAACATATGTGTACCCATGTTTACAGCAGATCAATTGTAATAGCTAAATTTTGGAAATAGTATGCTCATAAACCAGAGACTGGAAAAAGATGTGAGGTATTTTTTTAATATAAAATGGAGTATTACTCAGCCATAAAAATGAAAGAGACATGTATAGCTAAATAGATGCACTTTTAAGGCCATACTCATAAATGAAATTAATGTAACACAGAAGTGTAAATACTGTGTCATTTCTTTAGTGTGAAAAACTGAGTGTGTAAATGAGGCCCAGAACGTATGATAGATAGTGTGAAATAGAGAGAAAATGCTCAAAAGGAAAAGGCACCAGTTGGGGCAGGGGAAAGCAAAGAAGAAAAAGAAAACGCTTGATGGTTAAAAAGGAAAAAAGAAACAGAAACAAAACACACATGCATACACACATATTTGGGGTTTAGGGGTTACAGGGAGGGCAGAGGAAAGGAAAAAATAAGAATCAAAATATATTGTGCACAGGTACAAACCGTCAATGAGGATTGTGATCATAATGTATTCCAATAAACTCTATTTAAATAAAAAAGATGACTTGCAGAACATCCTCACAAAGTAGCAAGAGAAAGGAAGCGAGGCGCTCCGAGAGCGAGGACTGGCATCGAGAAGGGGGTTAATGGTGATAAATCCTTTACAGTTATAAATTTCAAACATCAGCCATTTTTCCAATCATACTTCATATATATAATATATACTGAATTGTTGAGTCAAGAGATACTTTCTCCTCTCCCTGTATCAAGTCTTCTGTCCTGCCTTTTCTGACTTGACCAAATATCTTAAATATTTTAAGAGGTATTGTCTCCTTTGTTATCTGAAAAGTTAAATTCTTTTTTTTTAATTGAAATCTTTATTGGTACATTACATATACACATCATAATTGCACTCCGCAGTGGGTATTTGTACCAGTATAAGACACAACTTAATTCTCATTTTTGCCCATAGCCTTACCCACCCCACCACCTCCTATATACATAAAATTTGTGTCCTTTCTTTTTTGTTATAATCTCATTATTTTCCCCCTTCAGCCTATTACACTTTGAGTATTTTCTATTTCACAATATATAACATACAATTCTAGAACTCATTTACATTTTTATTTTCTCATACCAGAGAAACGATGGGATATTTATCTATCTGTGACCTATTTTTTTCACTTATGAGGATACCCTCAAGGTACGTCCATTTAAGTATAAATGATTCAAACTGGATAAAAAAAAAAGCTGTGGTTCTTCTACAGAATAGAGTATTACTCTGCCAAAAAAATGAAAAGTTAAATTCTTAAAGCAAAACCAAATCATTTCCTTTTCTTTTGCATAGGCAGATTTGAACCCTAAGAGTAACTTTATGTGTGTATGGACATGTTCATATCTCAGGGGTAACATATAAGCAGATCTCCAAGATGATCATTTCAAATAATGGTTTCCCCATATTCATCATATAAATTATTTTGTTGTTAAAGAGATAAAATTGAAAGCAAAATTGTTAAGTACTACAGTAAGAGAGGATTTTTGTGTGTGTGTATCTCATCCAGAATGTATTTTATAAAGCTGGCTTGAGGACATTTGTTCATCAGATCTTAAATTGTCAAATGTGGTAACATCAATATAATCATAAATATTTTATCTAGATTTGAGTTTGCTTCTCAAATAGCAGACATATATCTTGAAATAACAAACAGATGTACTTGTATCAAATATTTCTCTGAATTTGCAGCATGCTTTATTATTTCATGGAAAATGGACCATTATTTTGATAGATACAGATGCCCCTCAAATACTGCCTTGTAAGCCTTCCTCTGAGCTACTCTGTAACTAAGCAATTATGAAAGGAGAAAATATGTTGACGCCTTGAGCAACTAATGTCCCAGGCACTGAGATCTGCTCATACTGGTTGTGTGCACAGTAATGGTGCCATTCCTCCCTTATGACTGATGCAGATTCAGGGCTTACTTTGCTCATTTTCTCACCCATGTGTGATCACAAATTACTCAAACTGAGTTTAGCTCTACATCAGAGCTAATGTTGTTAAACAGTTCATAGGTTTTAAAAATTAGTAAAGCTAATTTTCTCTGTTTTAATTGCACTTTAAAATATACAACATACAGAGGAGAAAAAAGCTTTGCAATATTTGCCTCCTCTATCTTTAAAACTCCTTCTCACAACCAACTCAAGTTATTTTCCTCCCTGAATCCAGAAATGGCCATCAAGATTTGACCTTGAGCTGGCTGAGACTGAAGAAATCGTAGGTGAGAAATTCACTAGGAGAACATCACAGTGTATTCCAATTTTTTGTAAACATAATGTTTATCAGCAAATAAATGTAATACAAGGTTAAAAGAGGCAGAAACTGTATTCAGTTAAACATGCTACAGATATCTGTCTACTCTCAAATCAACCCAATACAAATAGACAAGGCCAGTAATAAAACTTCCAAAAATGAAGCAAAACAAAGACAAATAAACAGGATGTCACGTCCTCAAAAATACTAAGATTTCAGAAGAATTAAAATAGCTTGATAATCAAAAAATACAAAGTAGTTAATATATCCATTTATAAAGTAGAATCTACCAAAAAGAAGAAAGTAGATTAAGCAAAACAATTTTAAAAATTAAAATGGCACAGAAACTCTAATTCCCAAGCTGAGGCTGACTCTCACATGATATAGCTCAAGGCAACAGAATAGTTCATTAAAATATTAATGCAGCCTGTGTGGAACTACAGGCCTGTAACACAGTACAGGCCTTTAATCCCCGGAATCAGGGGAGGCTGAAGCAGCAGGACCCCAAGTTCTAGTCTGTACACATTAACAAAACAGTATCTGAAAATAAACAAAAATAAAGATTCCATCTCAGTAAGAAGATTCTGGGTTCTCTTCCTAGTATTGCAATTTTTTTTAATTAAAGAAAAGAATACATCAAAAGGCAAGCAGCAAAACCACTAGCTGTAATTCAATATTTTTATTTTATTTTATTTTTTTGAGACAGGGTCTTGCTTTTAGTTTAGGATGGCCTTGAACTCACCACGTAGCCCAGGCAAGCCTTGAACTCCCAGCAATCTTCTTGTCTCTGCTTCCCATGTGCTGAGATTACAGATGTGAAATACCATGCCCAGCTCAATTTTTAAAACTCTTATAAATATGTAAACCTTAAATATATGTGGTTATACAAACAGATAGTATAAACACACATGATATGATAAAAGTAGGATCAAAGAGGGTGAAAAATTTAGGAAAGCAATGACCAGGTGATTATAATATAGCTTTTGGTGAAAGCATAGTATTTATGAGTTAAAGTAATTATATGCAGTTAATGTGTAGGACTTAGAATCTAGAGCTAGCAATATAAAACCAACCTAGTTACTTATCAGTATCCAGTGAACATAAAACTACATGAAGAAGCACAGAATTTTAAGGTATTCAGACCATTGTCTAAGGTAAACCAAGCCAAATCAAAACTAAAATCTCCAGGATAATACTAATTTCAGACAACATAGTTACATGACTATAGAATAGTTTCAAACACAGTCACAAACATATAGCATACAGAAATCTCTGGCACAGTATTAGGGAGTTTTATTTTCTTTCTCCTATTATTAAAACATCGGTTCAAGGTCTCTTTTCCAGGAAATTACTAAGTTCATGGGTTCCCAAACTTTAATACTGAAAACACTGGTAGTATGTTTTGTTTTGTCTTTTTGTTAATTAAAAAAATGTATACAGATTGTGCAGTCACCACAGAATTTCTTAATCAGTAGCTTTGAGCTATGACTACAGAATCTGTATTTCTAATACATTTCTATGTGACAAGCTGTCAGGACATGGAGCACATTTTGAGAATAAAGCCCTAAAATATCACATTATTTGCACATGTGGTTTCCAAGTCCTTTTTTGCTGGTCCTCATTTAATTCAAAATAAAGATCATTTTGATAATAATGGAATCTGGGATTAGTGGTATTCCTGTGGTAAGATTTTATAAAGTATATAAGACACTGAAGATACAACATCTATGAGGAAATCACAATTATGCCAATCATTCATTAAAGAAATTTCAATTGAATGCCAACAGTATATATCAAAATAGATTTTAAAAAATGAGTATTTTCCCCAAAGAGTTAATGCTCCTGTCTTGTAGAGTTCAGACTCTAACAAAGGAAACTACAGAATAAATAAAAGAGTTACTGATAAGATAATCATGTTACATATAGTTCTTAAAGTCTCTGCTAATGTATCAGGAAATCCTATGACATGTCTGATATACCGTCAAAGGTTTCCGGCTTGAGTCACTTCCTATTTCGGCTAATGTGCACTCCGGCATTCCCAAATACCCCAGGCTTTGAGCATCACTTTTATCCTTCATCTCTTAAGTGAAATGGTTCAAGAGTCACTCCAACAATACTGGAGGAATTCGGCTGTTCCTCCCAGTACATCTTAGGATTCTGGAGGACAAACCGTGGCTGCGCACTAGTGTTTAAATGTTTACTTCCGATGCAGCCATTTCCACTCATTACTTCAAACTCTACTACCTGTGGCTGTGAATTTCCTCTGGATCAGAGCTCTAGCAAACAACAGACTCCAAAATAGATGAGTGCTACATGTGTCAGACTCAAATTATAAGGTTAATGGAAGGGGAGGTGGGGAGTCACAGTCCAAAAATAACTAAAAGTTAAATATTAAACATTCTCATTCTAAAAGTCTCTCAAATCTTTAACTACACAGATTTCAGCACTTTTTGTCTACCTGGGGTTATGCTTATTCCTATTTTCCTATTCCTTGTTTGTTTCTCAGTTTAGGCTTTTCAACTTAACACATGAAGAGACACATTTCTAAGAACAAAAAAGGGAGAAAAAGAAAAAAAAAATGTCTTTTCAGAGAATGACATGCAGCATCTATCTCTGAAATATTTTTTGCAGTAATATTAAAGGCTTTACTTCAAGTAAACAAAACAGCCATGTAAATCTTTCTCATTATCTCAAGTAGGAAAAGAAGCAGTAATTAACCTTTTCTTCCTATTGTTGCTTTATGATAGTTTTTGCTTTATATTAAGTTGTAGGCTTGAGTAAACCAAGAACTAGCTTGCTCATTAAATTTCCAAATGACACTAAGTCAGAAAGGTCAACTCATACGAAAAGTGTTTCCATAAGGTACAGATTTATTTTCTGGGCTGAATTTATGCCATGCCATTGAAAAGACATTAATATAAAATTTAACATCTCAAATGAAAATGAAAACTTGGCAGAAGTGAGACATACTTACAGTGATGCAGGCTGCTAGGACCAGTATAAGAGAATTAATATCAGATCCTAGCCAATGTATATTCAGCAAGAAAATTGTTTTTCTTCCCTCCCTTATTTATAGAAAATTAATGTAAAATTGATTGAAATTGTTGATTAAAACATTCCACAAATATAATCCCTAGGTTATGTAATACAAAGCAGAAGGAATTCATTCTTAATAAACTCACAAGGAGAGTCAGTATAACATACTGACCCACAAACCCTAATTCATGTTTTCTATTACTTGAGAGAAAAATAAATTTCTTGAGTATATTTGTCACCGTAATTTTAGCTGCCATATATAGAAGTTGAACACAATGTTAAACATGGCTATCTGCAAGTTGGTAATTTTATAAAACTCTGATTATACTCATGATGATATAATCTAAACCAAGTGTGATGGAATAAACCTGTAATCTCAGCACTGTGGAAGCCTCAGAAAGGAGGACAGAAAGTTAAGTTGATCCCAAGCATTTAGTGATCCAGAGAGACTTTCTATCAAACAATTATTTAAAAAAAAGTTGGAGATGTAGTGAAAGGCTCTAGGCTCAATCTTCAGTATCTCTCCTCCCAAAACATCTAGCGGGACAATGTAGTCACAGAAAATAGATAAAATGAGAATGTAAGAAAGGGATATCATAGCCACAAAAAGTAATAAAACAAGCATCCTTTCATACTATGTATCCAAGAGAAGCTACTTCCAGAAAAAACCTCCATTTGTATTTAAATACAATTATTTAGAAATATATGGACAACCATAGTGAATCCATTAAAAATACAATCTCAAGGAAACAGAATTATGGCCCCAAAGTCCAGGATAGAAGACCGAGGTTCTGGAAAGTATCTGGATAGCACAAGGCCAGTCAGGATACTGGCATGAATTACATAAAGAGAGCAGTTCTAAAATCATATATGTAAAAAGCAGTGTTTGTAAAACACCGTATCATGGATTACCTCTCGCCCAGCCAGTAATTCATCTATTCCCTGAAATATGCAGAAAATGATTAATCAGCACTGGTCAAGATTATCAGCAGAGGGATTCCTGTAATTTACTTAAGATTTAATCTTATGATCATTCCAATTCACTCTAATATTGTGTCTTTAAAATTTCTGGACTTACTAAAGAAAGTGTATTGAAAACAGATAATCAAGGAGTAAGGACAAAGTCACATGCAGAATTAGGTGTATCTAAAGATATATACACAGCTATGTATATACTTATAAAACATTACATCCATTTTTTAGACATCATTTCAAAAGTCAGACTAAAATGTCCACAAAATATAAGCATCAGAGTCAATACACTTGAAATATTAATTTTATGTATGAAAAGTAATCATTAAAATTCCTTTTTACCCCAGTTTTGCAATTTCTCTACTCTCTCAGCTGTGTTTATGTCACTATCATTTAAATGAAACAAAATGAACAAAACTACCAAAAAAATCCATTTTAAGAAATAGACATGTAAGCCAAAACCCTAACAAACTATCTTTATGAAGGAACCTATTAGGAGATAAACTGAGGATAAAGCAAACCTGAGAGACCCTGTTGAAAACCCCACCAGGTATCCCGTATTCCAGCATGCTCAACTGCAGTTTCCAGCTCTAATCCATGAAACACAGCTAAGCATCACTTACAGATACCTTAATAAAGATTTTCTCCTTGTTTACCTTACATTTCTCTCAGGCACTGGAGGGTGTTTACTTCCTGTAACTAAAAAACTATGAGCCACAGTGCAGGCTTGGGGGGTAGCACGGTGGCTGAATTGCTCCCATCCCTAATGAAGTGAAGCTGATGTGCCTAATGAGTTTACTCCCATTTAACCTATCGTAAGTCATGCTTGAGGGCTCAACCATGAATCTGTATGATAATGATGATGACTATTATGGGACACATTTCTTACCACTTACTACATTTTCTGCCTCAGTAGTTGGTAAGCCTACATGCTACCCAGGGACCGTCATTACAAAATCTCTTCCCAATGACACCCTTCTAAAAAGCACAATACACTAGACCAGAGCATGCAGTGTGCTGGGAATTTTGTAAATAATAGCAGCTGAGGATGAAGTCCTAGGTCAGCAGCCCAGAAGGGTCTGTGGTCACTCTTAACATACCAGGCCCTTGTGCAGAATGACCAAAACCAGAAATCATTTCTGGGCAATGTATACAAATCTGGAAGACTTGGGAATTTTTCCTTTCATAGTACATTGGAAGAGATTATATGAATATACAAGGGCAAAGAAGGATACTGATTCAGTGTATTGCTGCTACATATTCTTTAATCAAAATGTAAGTACATTACAGGTAATTCAAAAAATGATGACATAAAGAGAAAAAAAATCACAGTTCTTGCACACCAACACACAACTGCTAGTATTATATATTACCTGCTTTCAGATTGTCTTTCTGAACATATGTTTTATATAACTGCAGTCGGACTATAATACAACTTTCACTATGCATTCCTTATTTAATATTTCTCTGACTGTTAAAATCATGGGAACAATAATTCTATAAATATACATAATCAATTTAAAATGTTTAATTTTAAAAGAAATTTTGGAAATGGAATCACTTAGGGTTTGGACAGCTCACAGCAGCCTACCTAGGTAGAACTGCAAAAAATTCCCTTTTGAGTTTAGAATATCTTTCCTTGGGGCACTTTATAAAGCCTGTTATCAATAAGAATTAGATTTCATAGAACACTTGGGTATTAACAAAGGGCTAGTACAATATGTCTAATGTGATTTTAAGTTCAGAAGTTCAGATTTGCTATTAATAGGTCTGTTTCCTCTATTAAACAGAGAAATGCCTTTGTTCTCACTTTTCATACACTGCTTCCATAAAACCCCCTGATTCACATCATATTCCCTGAGAATTTCATTTTAATTAAGAACCAAACCAATAAACTGGTCAATAAAAATCTGGCAGTTTGAAAATACAATTATACTTTCCTACGCACACGTGTGGATGGTAAGAGTGAAATCAGAAGAAAGAAAGGAGTTTCTACTCACACCCAGCAGCAATCAGTACCACATACCACAGTGCAGGCATGGTGGCTCACATCTGTAATCCCTGCACTGGGGAGACAGAGGCAGGAGGATTGTTGTAATGTGAGTTTGAGGCTGAGCTCAGGGCCAGCCTGAACGATAAAGCAAGACCCTGTCTAAAAAAAAAAAAAAAAAAAAAAAAGAAAGAAAAAAGAAAAGAAAAGAAGAAGAAAGGAGTTTCTTGGCAAAGGACTGAATTTATTTACTTTCCTAGTTAATGCTTTTCCAAATGCTTTAAATTAATGCTTTACTCAAATGTATACATCCTCAAAATATGCTCTAAGAAATATGTATGAAAGAATACTGTGGGATTTTCCTACAAAATGATATATACATATAGATATCTCTATAATACATATAGAGAGAGAAAAAAGAGAGAGAGGGTAGGAGGGCAGGAAATGGGAAAAATAAGAATTAAGTTGTGTCATATACTGGTACAAAATTTAAAGGTTGATTGAGATCAAAATGTGCATATAAACTGTACCAATAAAATCAATTAACATATATTTCATTATGTAGTAATTATCTAGTGAAAAAAGGATAAAGAAAAAATTATAATCACAATATATTAAACCCAATCACTTGTAGGGAACATGTTACAAGGGCAATAAATGGAAGGCAGGGTGACAACTACTACAAACTGTGCTTTCTGTCACTTAAAAAGAATTATAATAGATATCATGCTATCGTTGCTGCATTCGATAGTAAATTCAGCACAAAGTCTAGTTTCTTGGCAAAGGACTGAATTTATTTTATGAATGAGGTAAACATTGTTATGGGAAGATTCACTAGAAAGAAAGTAAAAATACATTCTGGATCAATGGAAGCCCACTATTAAATAAAAGCCGTGGTTAAGCACAGTAATTAAACTGTTGAGTAACCTTATTGTAAAACATAGCTGAATTAAAATTATATCCCTATTATTTGTTACCAAAGTAATGTCAGTGGTTAACCCATTAAGGGGGATCATAAATTAATAAGTATGTGATGAATGAAGAAGTGACTATCAGTATAGGTATGTACAATCTACTAAACTTCGCATACTTTCTTAGTTATCACTACCTGTGACACAAGTAAGGCAAAGATTTTCAGTTATTTATAGGGTATGTCAGGCTAAATAATAGAATTGTAAAGAGATTCAAGTCTTAGACATTAGAATATGTGAACCTTACTTTTATGGCAAATTGATTTTTTAAGAGTGATGAAGTTAAGGACTTTGAGATAAAAAAATAATTCTGGACTATCTCAGGGGGAACTAGATATAATTATAAATGTTTTTAAAAGACAGAGACAGAGAAAGTTCTGATTATCAAAGAAAACAGCAACATAATGATGGAAGTATAATGATACTGGCCTGGTTTTGAAGATTGAAAAAGGACTCAGAATCCAGAAATGCAATGCTAGATACTGAGAAAGCAAACAAGATAGGTTTTGCCCCTAAGTTTCTTGAAGAAACTAAGGCCTTTTGACAACTCAGCTAAGCCCTTCTGACAACAGCTCAGGAAAACCAGTTTTGGATTTGAGGCTTGAAGAATTATAAGGCAATAATTGTTTTACAACAATCACCTTGAAGCAATTTATTATACAAAGTATAGAAATCTAATGGATGTGTAGATAACTGGAGGTTCTTTAAATCCCAAAGAATTAAATGTCTCAACTGCTTTAATCAGACTAAGAAAATAATCACTGAGCTCTTCATACATGGAATGGATAACATTAACACATGTGTATGACTGTGTGATGAAAAACTTGTCTTTTATCCTGAAAGAACTTGGATGGCGGTCACTACATCCCCCTAAGGAGATGTACTAAGTTGCCAGCAGAGCTCCCTGGGGACACAGGCTCCCAATACTCACAGCCACTCATTCACAGAATGCTCTAACTGTTCACAGTCTCACCAGTGGCTTTGAAACCTAAGTTTCTGACAGCTGGTTTGTTTCTTGAATTGCATTAGTTTCTTGATTACTACTCTGTATTCTCTCACAGAACATATTTATGTTCAAAAGCTTTAAAAAATTAGAGAAGGAAATCTCAGCCCCCATGGATCACTAAAAACTGATTAGCCAAAATACTTTGCCCAGCATCTGAAAACGAGAGACATCTGTTGGGGACTCTGTTTGGCACATAGTAAGAGTGAATCCTGGAAGGAGGAAAGAGATGAATTGCCTGGCATAAAATGGGACAAGAACAGGCCACTCGGGGAACAACTGAATACAGAGGGCCTCAGAAAGAGGCTGCCCGCTCAGGAGCTATCCACCAGCAATTACTGATGAAGGAGGCACCAAGGGAAAACCTAGTCCCATCAGAAAACCCACCCAGGAACTTGTACATGTACAAGGAGGTCTCACAGCCCTTCTTGAATGGGCAACTATTGACTAATGAGAGGGCCAGTAGCTTCTGAGGTTTCCAAAACCTGAGAACGCTAAAGAAGCCATTCAGTAGAGCAGTAAAAGGAGAAAAGGTTGGAAAAGAGAAAAAGTACAGTCAAACATTCAAGTGATCCTGCTTAGTTTGGGAAATTTCACTTTTTAAAAATTACATGAATCATTTTCATTTTAGATCCGATCATGCCACTTTATGAAACACTCCAAACAAACCACAGTGTGCTCTGAATAGAATCTGAGCATCTTTAGTACATCCTCTTACGATCTGACCCCACCAGCACGGGGGCCCCTCTTGTTCTGTGTACTATATTCTAAGGATCCTGACACTCTTTCAGTTTGTCAAAAACATTTTACCGGCAGTCTCTGCACAAGCTATCTGCTCTGCCCAGATAAGTGTTCTTATCAAAGAAGGAAAAAACTGATTCACACTAAAGAACAGCAGACAGTTCTGTCAGCTGGGAACATCCCAACTCTAGATGCTTGGAAGAGAAGTGTGTCGATGCATGGTAAGCTATTATTTGTTATGAAGATCATGTGTAAAAACTTTGCTGTATAAAAATATTTTAAGTATATGGAATACTGGAACAAGATTCTGTAATAACAAAATCATCTTCTAGTACTCTAACCTGTTTTATCTATCTTGATGAAATGATCCCTTTATGATAATACAGTGAACTGCCTTGTAATACTAAATATAGCTACTTTTTCTCTCTTTTAGTTATGAATTATCTGGAAAATTGTTTTCTGTTGCTTCATTTTCTTTTTTCTTTTTTTTTTTTTTTAGGTTTTATTGAGACAGGGTCTCACTTTGTGGTTCAGGCTGGCCCTGAGCTCAGCCTCCAGCTCACATCACAGCAATCCTCCTGCCTCTGCCTCCCGAGTGCTGGGATTACAGGCGTGAGCCACCACGCCCGGCACTATGGTATGTGGTACTGGTTGCTGCTGGGTGTGAGTCTCCACACCCAGTATTGTTATGTGGTTACCGGGGAATCGAACCCGGGCCCTTGCGCTTGCAAGACAGGCGCCGGAACCACTGAGCTAACTCCCTGGCCCTGTTGCTTCATTTTCAATGTATGTGGGTCTATACATTTCCAAACTGCTCACAGATTTTAAATGTTCACACCATAGAAAGATATACTTGAGATAAATGTATTAAACAGCTTGACTTAATCATCCCATATTATATACATCAAAACAAGTACCTCATAAATATATGATTATTATCAATCAGTTAAAATAAAGAGTTAACCTTACTGAAACACAGAACATGCCTTCCCTCTTGGCTCCTGAGAGGTGATGTCTAAGGCCTGGAATGTTGGTCCTAGTTAGACAACCCTTGCTCACCGGAGGGCCCTGGGCCACAGCAGACTTCTCAAGAGATCTGAGTTGGGCAGCTCAGCTGGACCTGTACAAGCTCTCCAAATGATGCCCATCAGGCAGGTCGTCACCTGTGCTCACGTGATCAAGTCTCAGTTAAAACTCTCACCACTAAGGCTTGGGTGAGCAGTGGACAAAACACTGAGTATTGTGGCACAGGATCACTAAAAAACAAAACAAAACACCGGGGGCTTCCCTTGACCCCAGTGGAAGGGACAAACTAGAAGTTTCATTCTCAAGGTAACTCTGCCCCTTGTGTCTCATCTGGACTCTAAACTTTCAGAAAGTCAGTTGTCCTGAAATCAGCAATAGAATAAAATCAACAGATTAATTTCATTCACATAATCTCTTCTACTCTGTCCCCTCAAGGATAGCTAAGAACAAACTTCCTTCACTTCCAGGAAGTGTACATGTACCAAACAGAGATTCTAAGTCTAGAGCAGAGTCCTGTGAAAAGATCTTAGCCCTGGACAGAATGAGGAGCCTAAAAGTACAATGAAAGGAGAAAAGTCCTCTGCAGTGGCCAACCTTCAGTCTGGCATCCTCAAACCCCTTGATTCACCAATCAAAGTAACTATAGAGACAATACAATATATCAGCTTTTCACTGTCACTCCTTTACATTCCAATTTTGTTTGTTTGTTTGTTTGTTTGTTTTTTAAGTTTTTTGAGACAGGGTCTCTCTTTGTAGTTCAGGGTGACCGTGAACTCAGTATATAACACATAAGGCTTGAAACTCATGGCAATCCTCCAGCCTCTGCCTCTGGAATGCTGGGATTCCTACAGGTGTGAGCCACTGTGCCCACCCTACACTTCAAATTTAGACTAGTGCCTACAGCAAGAAGCCACACTATCACCTCATGCAGCCCTACATGTACTGACTAGACAAAATTTTAATCTTCAAACAGAGAGGAGTAAGCCTTGAAATCAAGATGAGAAGACTCAGAATCCTTTACCTCATTGCATTGCATCAGGAATATGGAGATTTGGTGCTAGTGTGAAGGCCTGATGTTTTGGGTAGTGGATCACCTGAATTTAGGCTTTTCAGTGTGGTCAATGTTTATTTTTATGGTGCAGAAAATGTCTCTGTGCAGCTGTAAGCAGAGTATCATATATCATGAACTATTTAACATACTTCTAGGCATAAGTTAGGAACTTGGCTCCAACCCCAACTTAAGTGACCTATACGTCTCCTTTGTTCTAATTGCCCTAGTACGTAAAACAACTGCTTCACTTCCATGTTCTCCCTTATGTGGCTGCCCCCCCCTTGTGCCCCAGGGTGTAACTGACATGTCATCTCTACTGAAAGGTTTTCCTTTACTATATCAAAATTGTACGACCTTCTCGGCCTACAGAGATATTCTTCTTAATAACGCCCTTTTTATAAAACATATCATAATTTACTGTCCAATGTTGACATTTGCTCAGCTGTATTAGTGGTTTTTTCTGAAGGGCATTTAAATTTATGGAAGTGGATGCTGTACCTCTTTTATGCACACTATATATTATCAGTAGTAAGCCCTGCACCTGACTCCTAGGACTCAAACAACAAAGAGACATAATACTTAAATATGTTAAGGTAATACTTGCACAAGGAAGGCTGCTATCCTGGATTCAATTTCCCATTAAAACATGACCTGTTTGGTCTCTGCTTTCTCTGTGGGCTTTCCGATGTTATGGACACTGTGAATACAGATCAGACAGAGGCATGAATGCAAAGATACTCCCAGGGACATCATACTTCACAGAAAACAGGCAGAGGAAATATATACAGCAAAGTAGATCAACCAATCCCTGTATCTACTCCTTATGTGAAAAACTAAGAACACGAAAATCAAGAGCAAATAATTTAAATAAGTGAGACAAATCCTTTAGCGTACTAGAGAGATTTTGGTTGTGTAAATGTGTTCCCTGAACTGAAAAAACAGGAAAATTAATCTTTATTTCTTAGCACTGCTATAAAGATTATAGAAGGTAATGTGAATCAAAGGTAGAAGACAACAGTTATATGTATAATGTACCTGAATGACAGTACTTTTCTTTATGTGTAAGTTAGCTTTTGAATAAAGGTCAACAACTGCTGAACACTTTCTGCTACACAGGGCTCTGGGTACTTCATGTGTTAATTCACTTCATCTTGCCTAACCACTCTGAGTTCAACTTCTCAGCATTTTACAAATGAGGAAATGAACATACACTGGCCATGTAATTCATAAGAGTGTTGGGACTCACTGGGCCGGGGAGTTAGCTCAGTGGTTCCGGCGCCTGTCTCGCAAGCGCAAGGACCCGGGTTCGATTCCCTGGTAGCCACATAACAATACTGGGTGTGGAGACCCACACCCAGCAGCAGCCAGTACCACATACCACAGTGCCGGGCGTGGTGGCTCATGCCTGTAATCCCAGCACTCGGGAGGCAGAGGCAGGAGGATTGCTGTGATGTGAGTTTGAGGCTGAGCTCAGGACCAGCCTGAACCACAAAGTGAGACCCTGTCTCCCAAAAAAAAAAAAAAAAAAAAAAAAAAAAAAAAAAAAAAGAGTGTTGGGACTCACAAACAAGAAGGCCAACTCGCTGTCCATGCATTTCACCAATATGTGTACTCTGCTGTTTAACCCAGAAATTAATATTTATAACATGCCCTCTGCCTTCCAAGACCTGGTCATTGTTTTATTCAGCCTTTGCTACAGAGATTAAGTATTCTCACTCCAATTATGAAAGAACTTGAAACAAAGATTTGAAGATGTATCTAAGATTTTTTAGGATGTAACTCCAAAAATAATTTAATATGAATATATTTCTGTTGAATTTAAAAAAGTGTTTTTTTTTTTTTTTTTTTTGCCTTAGAGAACTTCACAAATGGCCACAAATATCAACACCTTTAAATATACATGCTTGCCAGAAAACTCTGTGTTCACACATATATCTTCATACATGCACGTATAGGTAATATGCTCATTGCATGAATCCAATCATGATTCTTTTTGCTAATTTACAATTTTATTGGTATTATTCCAGTTTTTGCCTGAAGTATACTTTTTAAAAAAATGTCCATTCTATTGTTACTGTTATTTACTTCTGGAAAAATATCTTAGTGCTGGAGGTACTTATTTTAATCAACTTTCTTAAATTAACAAATGGAAAAAAATTTGAAACCATGATATTAATTATATAACAATTTATTTGTTCGCTGATTCATTATTTTAGCAATGATAAATATTCATAGTAAATCAGAATTAGATATGTTTTGCTAAGAAGCTGGGAGTATCTCTTGAAATATAGTAAATGTCTAATTCTAAGGCTGAGCTCTAATGACTCCTAGCACTCTTTAATCACATAACTTAAAAAAATTAGATTATTTAATTATTTCTATTTATAGTGATTATTAGTTGATCATATTTTACCATTTATTTTATTTAATTATAAAACAATACTAAACTATTTATAAAATATAAAGATAAATACCACTAACAATCTCACCTTAAAATTAAATTTTATTGAAGTAAGTCCTCTCTTAAAAGTTAACTATAGCATCTCCTGAACGCATCTATAGTTCTTTTATGGTATCATTAACTTTTAAGGTATTGTTTTATTTCATAATGTTTGGTGTTATATTTTTCTTGATTACTACACTATAGTCTCATTTTGGTGAACAGTTACTAAATTATTGCAGTTGGTTGTTCTGATGAACATGCACTGATAAATACAATTGCATTTTTAGGACAGAATTTTCAAAATGAGATTAGTGAAGCAAAGGACATATAAACTTTCTTCTGGACCTTGTTTTTTTGCTTTTAAAAAGTAATGCTCTAATTTAGGTCAGGTAGAGTAGCACACATTTTTTACCTCAGCCTTGTAGGAGGGAGAGGATTGAAATTGCAAATTAGAGCACAGACTGGGAAACTCAGCAATACTCTCTCTTAAAATTTAAAAAAATAATAATAATTTCTTTAAATTAAAAAAAAAAAAGCTAGAATACATAGCTCAGCAGGAAGACCTTGCCCCCAGTACCATGATCAGACAAGCAAGCAAGCAAGCAATGCTTCACTTTAAACTGTAAAACAGATTTATATTTTGGAAACATTTCCAATGAAGGAAAATAAAGAAGTAGTATGCAGTAGCTACAGAAATAATCTACTTCTTATTCTTGGCCCTTAGAAAATGTAGAGAGTTGTTCAGAGTCAGGAAGTACAAGGAGCTCTGGGCTTGGTAAGGAATCTATAATGTAGCGCCACACACTTTTTTCTCCTTAGAAAAACTAGTCATATCCAAGTTTCAGGTGAAGTACAATGTCCTATTTCACTCATGCGCTAACTTCCCTATATGAACTTCCTACCACATCCTTCAGAGAGGATCTTGCAGGCTTCCACCCACACACTCACCATTCTTCTACCTGCTGAAGGTGTTAAAGTACAGAATTTTCACTGTAAAGTACAGATTTTTCACTGGCAAAGACTGAGATAAAAGCAGGTAGGGAAAAGGAGTTCCAGTAGCAGTAGGAAATAATTTTCAAGCTTTCTACAATACTATTTAGGGAGAGGTGCTAGGTTCACTTTAATTTTTTAAGCTAGAGAGTGATTTTGATATGAGATGGTACAATCTTTTCACTTAATAATAAGAAAACTGAGAACAGCAAAAGTGGCCACTGTGTTCCAGGCAGTGAAACAGACCTTCCACGGGTGAACAATCGAGCTTCTGCAATGCTGCCCACGTGATTTAGGGTAAGCAGTATGGCCAGGAGGGAAGATGTGAAAACTGACCCAGTATGGGTAGTTCATTAAGAGATGGCTGGGAGTGGAGACTCTGTGAACTGGGCAGTGCAGTAAAAGCAGCTGAGAAAGCTTCGGGGGAAAATCTACAAAGTTGGTGAAGCCAGATGACATAGTTGGATATTTAAGTCTCTTTGTTCTGTCTAAGTTTTCTTTCTCTGTACTGCCCTCATGTGAGTTTTAACCCAAATTGGATGTGTTACACATCGTGCATCTTACTCCCTCCAAGGAAACACAGAACACGGTCAGTTAGGGGGGCTAGTCCACATTCAGTTCAGTTCTTCAGGACTGTGTCTTCCAAAAACCTGAACACTCTGCAGAAGAAGGTGTTGTCTAATACACAAGGGAAATAGATTACTAAACAAAACAAAAAAGAACAGAGGAAAAACACTAAGAAAAAAATTAAATTCAAGCAAGTATGTCAATAGATTTGAACAGATAGTAGAAGGAGGCCAGGTACCTGGAGCACAAGTGTCCCGAGTCCTCAGGAGAGATGAGTCCTATGGGGTCTTGAGACCAAGACCAGTGAGGTGAGCCCAGGGCACGCAAACCACAGCAGCCTTCTGTTATCATTGGAAGCTCTCAGAGCTCTGCCAGCATCAGCCTAGATCAATTTGCATGACCTCAGCAAATGGTTTCAGCCTCAGGAACTATAAGGTAGGGACATAAGTGTTCCCTATCTGCAGGGACAGGTGACTACCATCTGTATCTCCTTCCCCTGTGATACCACAGCACTGTGCTTCCTGGAACTATGTCACAAACCTGTAGAGCTGAGTCAGGGTTCAAAACCCAATGATGATTTATTTCTACATCTTGTGGGAATACAAATTCAGACAGCAAGTGAACTGACTACAAAAATTAAATATAATACCAATGAGATTAAAATGCAGATTCATGCCTAAAACACGAGATTATCTTGAGGTTATCTTGTTTGGAAGAAAGTAATTAACAAATATCTGATCCATAACTTTTTTCCATCACAAGTTTCTAAAGAGTTTTTTTTTTAATTCATTATTATTTGAAATGAAAATAATCATGATGTCAAATCTGCATGAAATTCTTGCTGGTCCTTAGGGTAAAGTTTTCAGTCCTTTAGAATGAACTTCCTGCCTTCTCTGCTTTGATTCAAGGTCATCTTTAAATGCTCTGTCATGTTCACACACTGTGCTGCACGGTTGTGCTGTCTGGAAAGTTTACAGATAGCACTTGCACTCTTGGGGGTCACACTATTCTTTCCATTGAGTGCTTTTCCTTTCCTCTTGTGAACCACAGTTACCCTTTCCCTCTCTGCCATACCCTACCCATCTTCATGGTTGGAACTAGTATTAAATCTCCTGAGAGCTTTACTTGAATTTATGAGAAGATTTTGTGTCTTATGCTCCCATTTCTCTTAGTACATATTTCTATGGTTTTCAGAAGAACAATATCTAGCATTTATTTACTAAATATATTAAAATAATTCTTGCAAGTCAGCTATGTAACCTAGCATTCAAGATTCACTATTTCCAAGTAATTGCTGAATGACTTTGACCATGTGTATGATTTTAGGCAAGAGAAAACAAGGGGCTATCAAAACTCCAAGGCAACTGAATTAAAGTCTTCCCCAACTAATCTTCCCTTAAATCTACTTCAAAGCAGTACATCTTTTATCTTTGTGTGTCAGTATCTAACATGATGCAATGTATTTAGTAGACACTTGAGAGCTAATTAAGAAAAGACAAAATGGCGGAAGAGAGCTGGGTAGAGGGAGGGAGAGAAAGTTAGGATGGTGGGAGGGATTTTAACTTTCTTCAGTGAGGAAATGACAGGTCTAAGACTAAGCTTCAGAGTCCCAATTACGACTGACCACTAGCCCAGTGCTTCTGTATGTAGCTTCAACCACAGTGTAGAGAGACCTTTGAGGATTAATCACTTGTAAGATGAGGTTTACCGCAATGTCACTGGACAGGTTTTCAGTATATGCTGTTTTAGATTCAGAACACTCCTGGTACAGGAATGTAGGCAATTAAATATTTTCCACATGAACCATTCCCTCTTCTGGCAGAACTGAAATTGTTTAATAATGCTTCAAGGGAAACAAAACTCCTGGAATTTCATTTTTCATAATGAATTAGATATTTAGTGATTTAGATTAAAATTACAGTGGTAAGCAAAGTGTCGCAATGTCCCCAGATGTATTGACTATAGTATGGATGTCAGATCCTTATCAGAAAATTTTCAAAATGACTCTAAAATATGTAATGACATCATTCCAGATTAAATGACAGTTCTGAGCACATGAAAACCCTAAACAGCATTTGTAGAAGTTACAGACACTAATATAAATGAGTGAATAACCATGCTATGCTTAATTTGCAGTTCTTTTTCATTTCCCTATAGTCAGCTCAGTGTCTCTCTGCTGTTTAGGAGCTTGTTTTACAGCACCACAGTGAGCACTTCTGCCTCCATTTGGGCAGGTATAATCCATTTTGTCTTCCGCAGAGTTACTCCTTGTAATTACACAGATTTGCATTGCAGGGGTAGACCAGTTGGCCTGCTTCCTTTCTGAAACAAGAGTATCCCCTGATCTGGGTCTCTTATGTGCTTCATGGCTTCATGTTTTGTCACCGGTCATACAGGTCACAGGACAACCTCAAGAAAAATCTCCTGTCAGAGACATAGCATGGTATGAAACAGGTTCTCTGATGGTATAATACTTTAAACTCAAACTGTTTTATAGGAAATAAAAGATTATAATACTAGATCTTTAGCCCTCCTGTCCATTAGTTGCACAAGCACTCTAATAACAAATCAATGACCATTTCTAAACATGCAGTGTTTCTTGGTGTTAACAGTTTTTACTCCGCCTTCTTTCAGAGACAGTAACAGGAGAAAGCACTATAAGTATGCTTACATTTATTGTGTAACAATATACAGCAATCAAACTATAGAACACCTCTAAGTTCCCATTAAAGAGATGAATAACAGGTATTGTGTCATTCACCCAAGAAAAAGAACAAAATTTGTCATTTGCAGAAAAGTGAAAGGCTACGGTGATCATCATGTGGAACTCATTAAGCCAGACTCAGAAAGAGAAATATTATCATTTTCCCTAATATATGGAACTTTGAAAACATAATAAAAAATAGAAGGGAGACCAATGTTAGACAAAGGGAAGGGAGCAAAGAGGAGAGAAAGAAGAGGTAAGATGGTCTATATTGCAATTACCAAAATGTACAACTAGCCAGGGAAGTAGGGAGTAATGAGGAATGATTAAATATGCTATGTAGAGTGAGATGTGGTAGAACACTTGTACTTCCAGAGCTCGGGAGGATGAGACATGAGGACTGCTTTGAGTTCAAGGTCTGTGCTACATAGTGAGTTCAAGGCCATCACTTGAGGCCCTTGTTGCTCTATGCTGAACAACATAAGCAAGACTATCTCTAAATTACCAAAAAAATAGTGTTTTATGTGCACACACAAACTTGTCTAACTGAAACTCATTCATCTATATAGCCAGTATGTACTAACAACATTGTGGAAAAATATAAATTTTGAGTATAATATAAGAAAAAGTAATATAAGGTATGCTATATGAGACAGAAATCTGATAATGGTATGTGATTAAGTTCAACATCAGTCACCCAAAATTTCATGAGGATTTAGAAATCATTCATGAGCCGCAGGAGGCTGAAGATAGGAATTACCAGGTGTGTAGACTTCTCCTCAGCTAATGAACAAACTTGGGGAAAAACACAAATCCAGCTGTCAAAAGCTATCACTCTTAATAAACAGCTCAGTTTGGTTACTAAAATGTGTTTTATTTCCCCTTGAATAATTTTTGGCTCACAGATGTCTTTCAACTCCTATTACATTGCTCTATGCTGATCAACAAGGCTGTCTTTGAAGAGAAGACTACCCTTCAGACACACAGAACAAGAAGGTAGTGTGCCCAGAGACTAACAGTCATTTGCAAATACATGAGCTAATGAGTCTCTTAGAAAGAGCCTGCAAATGACCAAAGTGAGCTAGGAGGGCCCATCGGATACATGCCAACTTTTGTGGGTCATCTATAATTGACTTTGACTGACAAGTAGACTAATAATTTTGATGTCAATGGCTTATGTCTTCTCCATTCTGTCACAAACTATGAACAATTTCATGCTGAGTACAATAAAAATGAAACTTCATCTGTTAAAGGAGAGGGAATATATTTAATTACCAGTAATTCAAATATATATTATTAGATTTTTATACTTGGTATTCCTGTATACACGATATCCCTGAAAAAGCCTCCTATAATGCTGCCTTTTACAACAACAACAACAACAAAGAGTTAAAAGCTAGCTACAACAATAAAACTATGACAATAAGAGATGAATTCAATTGAAAGGTTACAGCATGATACTGTATATTTTAATCTAAAATTGCTTCAATTTCCGCAATGGTTGTACAAGTAGTGATTCAATTTCAGATTAATGCAGATTGTCTTGGTAATACAGCTATTGTCTGCAGAATAAATCCATCAGGATAACAATGTTCTCCATTTAAAGTAGAATGTTCTGTTTCTGAGATCTAAGATCTAATGCTGGTTTTAGTTTTGCAAAATAATTACACTATTCTTTTGTTATTAATTCAAGTGAAACTATGCCAAAAATATAAGGAAATAATATCCTTAATATTAGTCTTTAGTTTTTGATTTAAAAATATTTTTCTCTTTTCAATATTTGACAGAAAAAGAACAACAACAACAAATATATATATATATATGACCTAAAATTTATTAGGAGATATCTTCAGCAACTGACACTAAGGGAAGTATTGATACTTTGTAAATGGTAAAGTATTTTAATTTTTCAAATGTCCAAATAGCTTTAAAATTACTAGGATATTACAGTTAACTAGGATAACAGTATATCTCTGAAAAAACAAAATGAAACAAAACAAAAAAACTATACCAATCATCTGAAATTCTGCACTGTCAAACCATCCTCTGCTGAAAAATGCTCTTGATGCAATGCTCTACTGTATGACCTACTTTTTTTTTTTTCTTATTCAGTTTTGTGACTCTCTTGACTGTCAAGGAAAAGATATAGAAAGTCTAGAATTGGGAAAGCAAGAAACAATATAAATAAGTTAACGCAATATGTTAACATTTGAGGCATATTAAAAACTTGTACAGTTGATATTGTGAAATAAAAAAATATTTAAAAGGAAAGAGGATGTAGGGGTAAATAACAAAGGGAAGAAGAATGTGACAGTAATAAAGAAAAAAAGGAAACAAAGCTTATGTATATAGGGGGTGGGGGTTGTAGGGTGGGGTGAAAAGAGAAAAAAGGAGAATCAAATCATGTCATATTCTGGTACAAACTCTCAATGATGAATGTGATGATGATGTGTATTCATAATGTACCACTAAAAGTTTAATTTTTTTAAAAAAACTAGAAATTCCTGTTATCTTTCCACGAAAATAGATATTTGAATCCTCACTTTAATATGTATAGTGATTGAGGGTTAATATATGCACTATGACGAGTTTTTGAGAAAAACTGACAAAAAACTGCTCCTAAAATAAGTTGATTAATACCTTTCTGGAATCACAAAGGGATTAAATATACTATTTTTAAAATCGCAAATCTATCTCACACACTCTGCATCTCCAAAGGATATTTCTTATTGTTCTCTGATCATTTTACAATTTATTTTAACAGAACTTGAACTATTGGGCTCTAGTTAGCAAACATAGTTCAATGTTTAGGCAGTATGTCTACGGGGGAGGGGAGGACGACAAACAAAAACTTCATTCTGAAAAGCACACAGGATACACAAACACATAAAAGAAAATAGGGGCAAGTAGACTTTGATAGGGAAATAAAAAATGTTCCTCTAGCAATTAGCTAAAAGTTATTAAAATAATATTATATTAGAGAAAAATTACTATTTTTTTCTGAAGACAACAAAGAGAATAAAGCAAAAAATTTGTTACAGGGAAATATTAGTATGATAAGATGTAACGAATGGAAATTTCTTTATAGCTTAGTTTCTAACCATGCACAAGTTTTCATGATTATTATGTTACTAACTTTCATATGCAGATTCAATTCATTACGAAGCAATTTTGTAGCATTTATGAAAAATGTCACTGAAGACAACCTTGTGTTCAAGTCTTTCTCCTATGGAGTCAGTGAGAAGACAAAGTCTATCTATGTGAGTTTGAAAGGAAAGGACTAGGACAAATAATAGTTCTCAAATGTTAGACATCTCATTCTCACTGTAAATCAACGATATGAAAGTATAAGATATTCAAAAGAAATTGATGCTGATGGTGACAATCATGTCACAAAATCATAGTACTGTTTGAATCATCTTATTTAAATCCAACAAATAACCTTCTGAAGATAGTAGACTTGTCAGAGTCACTTAAAGGAGAATGGAAGAGAAGCCCGGAAAACGCCACTCTGCAGACTCATACGGAGTCCCAGGGAAGTGGATGACAGTGAGCTCGCTTAAAGATCTATGTTTTCTTTATTTAACCTAAACTCCTTAACTATAAAATTTGATACTAATTAATAGGACTATGCTGATAGGAATCAAACTCAGGACCTTGAGCCTGCCAGGCAGGCACAGTGCCACTGAGCTAAATCTCCTACCCTCACTAACAGTTTTTAAAGGTATTAATGGAAAAATCTACATATGAATCTTAATTTTTTATCTCACATAGGATAAATGCTATTTGTTTTTATTATAAGTGGTAAATTACATTCAAACATATTAACCTAGTCAGTCTTAGCTGACACAAGAAAATAGCACTAACTGCGTGGTTTAAACAAGATAAATATATTTTCTCACCAGTCTTGTAAATCCCAGGCCCGTGTATACTCTTATCACTTATACATTACTTACACAAAAATGCATAATGAAAGCCATGGGTACAGAGTTCTTTGCCAGCTGCACACTTGGTATTCTCTCCAAAACACACTTTCTCATTTGTTTTTGTTATATGAATAGTCTAATTGTCCAGGTCTTTAAATTCTAATTTTTTTTCTTTTGTGTAACAATTCATTTTATAATTTAAGTCTCTTTTCTCTTGCATATCATAAGTAGTATATACTATATATTATGATGTGCAGTATATTATTTTACATTAACATTTCCAGATTTCATTTTTTTTCTTTTCTGGTATAGACGAACAAGAACAAATAAGATTTTTTTGAGACAGGATCTCACTTTGTAATTCAGGCTGTCCCTGAACTCAGCCTCCAACTCACATCATAACAATCCTCCTGCCTCTGCCTCCCAAGTGGTGAGATTACAGGTGTGAGCCACCACACCTGACACTGTGGTATATGGTGCTGATTGCTGTTGGGCATGAGTCTCCACGC
This sequence comes from Petromus typicus, assembly GCA_004026965.1. Lineage (NCBI taxonomy): Eukaryota > Metazoa > Chordata > Mammalia > Rodentia > Petromuridae > Petromus > Petromus typicus. The sequence continues at coordinate 173,031 of PVIR01000230.1, forward strand.
CCAGTATTGTATGTGGTTACCTGGAATCAAACGTAGGCCCTTGCGCTTGCAAGACAGGTGCTGGAACCACTGAGCTAACTCCCTGACCCAAGACCAAATTAGAATTCAAGCAGATGTTGGACCACTGGCTTGTGTATTTAAGGGAACCTGAGAGCCATAACTAGCAAAATGCCCTTGGATGTGATTTTCTGTGTTCACTATAGGTCTGTAAACACTACCTTTTTACTTTCCTGAGAATACAGAAGAGAAACCACAGGGGAAGTGAGTTGGAGTAGGGAAGTCTGCAGTGAGATGTTGGAAGACCACAGTGATGAGGTGGGGTGAGTGATAGAGGGAAAGCGTCCACTCTTTTCTCTCTAAGGACCACACTCAGCAACTTATTACTTCATCGGACCTTGACACCAGAATCATTATGAGGCAAGTACCTCTGCAGACTACCACCTTCTGTCAGAAAGCCAGTTTCCCAGGCATGCAAAATAATTTATACTTTCTACGTCCACCAATTTTCTTTCAAGCCTCTTCGATGCTATAGTTTTTCATATATTTGGCCACTGTTTTAACATTCCCTAAGATTCCCTCATGTACTTAAAAAGGTTCATTCTCCCAGATCCAGATTAAATGGCACCTCTCTCTCCTCCTTTGCTGGTGTCTCTAGAAAGATGTAATCACTCCCTCAGCTCTGCCTCCACAGAATTTTTTGTAGGGTGCATAAGTCCTGAGACAGCTCACAAAAACATTTCCATGTTTGCTCCATCATTTTTTAAAAATTCTACTAGCTTACTGAAGCTAAAAAGAGTAGTCTTGGAAGCCATACAAATATTACATATTTGGTATTAAGGATTGAACTCAGTGTTGTCAAACTGCGGTATGATTCTGAGCCTCTACTTTTTGAGACAGAGTCTTGTTGGGTCACTAAGTATCCTACATTGGAATGGAATTTGAAATCTTCATGCCTCAGCCTCATAGTGATGAGGCTTATGGGTATGTATTACCACTCCTGGTGGAAGATATTGGTTATTATATATTTTTTGAAATTTAAATTTTTTTGTAATTTATAAAACAAACACATAAAAACTGCATATATTTATAGGGCACTATGTGATATTTCAACATGTGTATATAAAGTGAGGTTCAGAACAAACATCTATCTCCTCAAATATCTATCATTTTTAGGACAAAGAGCTGAAAAATTGCACACCAGAACTTTTTACTCCTACAAAATAACTTATTACCCATTGAATATTTCCTCATCCATACCTCTCTTTTACAGTCATGTTTTGAAAATAGCGAACCATGAAATAGAAGGAGCCATCTTCTTAAATCTCCACTTCAATGAAAATTGTTCAGCACCAAGCACATATTTTACTTTAAATGACCCTAAAATTTCATTGTGCTTGAGCAATTACACATGTTGAAATTTGCTCATTATAGAACCTACTATTATTTTAACCAACAGTGTTTTACTTCTGTTCTATGTGAAGTCATTTAATAAGACTATAGGTGTTAATGAAATCATAAACACTGAAAGGTTATGTATGTATACATATACATGCATGCATGCATACAAACGCACAAACACACATGTATATGTGCACAGATGCACACATATGACGCTGGGGAAGGGAGGGTGGTGACTTCCCAGCGATGTGGAACAGCTGACAGAACCTTCATTGCTGCAGACTGCTCCTGTTCAATGGGCAGCTTTCCAGCAGCCTGTGCTTCTGCTGTTTGAAAAACTTCCTTTAAATATACACTGCCAATTAAGAGAAGTGGGCATGTCAAGATTTTGACAGGTTATCTGAAGAATTTCACAATTAATTTTATGTATGCACTTTCTGCTTTAAACGCTCCTCAGAGCAAGAAAACTGATGAATACATCTTACAAGGAACACATACTCATAGTCACCTCTTCACACCGAATCACTACAACTCTTTCTCTCCACAGAAAAAGTAAACAGCCCGGCTGAAAGAACATAAACTGATCCAATGGAATTGAATGTGAGAAGAAACTAAATACAGAAAAGGAGTTTAATATGGAAAACAATGAGAAATCCCCATGTAAATTCTTGAGCTAGTCCTTAGACGCAGAAGAAAAATAAAAAGCAGAGTCAGTGACCAAGGCCAGACAAGGCTTCAAAGCCTGACACCTCATTTCAGTTCTGGGAGACCAGAGTATTAATTAGCATCCAGACACAGGGATTTAATTATGCCATAATCACAATTTTACTGTCGTTCTGCAAAGTGTGGCAGAGACAAGAGATAGCCTGTTGCTTTATCAACCACCGTGCAATACATCTTGGAGCAGCATGTGATAGCAGCACCACAAGTGCTCTTGGTGCTTTCACCCTGATAGGCGCTGTCTATCCTGTGCATGTAACATGGCCCCTTTCAACTAGCAAAACTTTACATATATTAGCGCTCAACTACTCTCATGTTATCCACAAATCGATAACCTTGTCATTTTGCTTTTTATAGAAAAATAGACCCTTCAATTATTTATTAATTCTTTAATGCATGCAATCTTCTTTTTTATTTTCTGGAAAAATGAAACAAAATGTTGTAGTCAGATAACAAAGCATAACAACAGTTACCACAATGTGTATTATTATCATGAAAGTAGTTATTCAGAGTACAGGACATAAACCAAAAATATTCTCTTTTTAAAAATATTTATTTGTACATTAAATATACACATCATGATTGCATTCCATAATGGGGATTTGTAGCAGTAAAGACTCAACTTAATTCTCATTTTTTCCCATAGCCCCACCCACTCTACCACCCCCCCATATACATAAAATTTTTTTCCTTACTTTTTTGTTACAATCTCAACATTTTCCCCCTTCTTCCTATTGAACATTGAGCATTTTCTATTTCACAATATATAACATACAATGTTAGGACTATTTACATCCTTATTTTCTCATACCAGAGAAAAGATGCGATATGTACCATCTGTGCCCTATTTATTTCACTTATGAGGATATCCTCAAGGTATGTCCATTTAAGTATAAATGATTCAAACTTATCATTTTTATGGAAGAGTAATATTCCATTCTGTAGAAGAACCACAAAAATTCTTATAGAAAAGAAGCAAACAGGTATTAACACAAATCTTTCTCTCCAACTGTTTCAGATAAATTAGCATAAATGAAATCAACTAGTGTTCTGTGTGTGTGTGTGTGTGTGTGTGTGTGTGTGTGTGTATGTGTGTGTGTATTTATTTTCTTGTTAAACAATGGAATTTATAATTTGGGTAAATTTTCACTTCTCTCTACTTCCTACTTTTTTTCTCTTCTCTCTTACTCTTTGTATGTGTCTATTTTGTGTTTCTCAGACAAGAGAAACCATGCAATATTTGACCTCATGTGTCTTCATGTTCACTTAACATAATGTTCTCCCTAAGTTCTACCCACTTACCTACAAATTCCTCAATTTTTTTTCATGGCAGTGTAGTACCCCATAGCGTATAAACACCACATTTTCCTTATCCATTTATTGTGAATCCAAGATCTAGCTACTCTAAATTGTGCAGGTGTAATCGTGCCTACGGATATATGTCTGATGCAAATAATCTTAAAGCTACTGTATCTGATTTTTACTTTTGTACAAATACGCTTAATGACCTGCATGTTATCTATTAATTTCTTCTATATAAAATGGTAGTAAAAGTACTACAGTCTACAGTAGTCTGCGAGAGAGAGAGAGAGAGAGAGAGAGAGAGAGGATTAATAATGAAAAATATGAGCAGACAATAGTGATCCATACAGGTATTCAGGGGACTGAGATGGGGGATCTTGAGTTTCAGGGTATCGACTACAAAGCAAAAACCTGTCTCAAAAATACTTGCTGTGTTGGGCCAGGGATTTAGCTCAGTGGTTCCAGTGCCTGCTTTGCAAGTGCAGTGTCCCGAGTTAGATCCCTGGTAACCACATACAACAATGCTGGGCATGGAGACTCACGCAATCAGAACCACATACCACAGTGGCTGGGCAGAGTGGCTCATGCCTGTAATCCCAGCACAAGGGAGGCAGAGGCAGGGGAATTGCTGTGAGTCCAAGACTGAGCTCAGGGCCAGCCCGAACTACAAAAGTGAGGCCCTGTAAAAAAAAAAAGACCTTATATTTAGGGGGTTGCCATTAAGGTTTGAGTCATCCACAAGGGAAATACCTAGGAAAAATATTGCTCTGAGAAAGAATGATGGTAGGAGATGGAAATTTTAGTCTTAGGTAGTTTCCTTCAATGCTCCTTTCACTTCTTATGGCAGCTCTTCTCTATACCATTTTTGTATAAGTACAAAACATATACTTTATGGCCTCCTGAAAACATTTGTATCCTTTAAATATATGTTCCTTAAAACCTGAGGCATTTGAGCATTTCAATCTTCTGTCTTAAGAGTGAAAGTCAGAGGTGACCACAGAAGGAGAAAAGATTTGACCAAGTGGCAAATAACCAGCAGAAATAAAAGGACAGCACTGCCAAAAACTTGGCCCCTTAAAGGAACAAAGTTTCTTCCCTAAGTCCCCTTGTTTGGCTTTCTCAAAACTGTTCCTACAGGACCTGTACTTGTGCCTTGAATCTTTGTTTTCTGAGCCGCCCCCCCACCCCATGGAGGTCTACAGAAGTATGGACCAGAGTGAGAATTAGAAGGTACTGGGAAAGGGGAGGTTGGAGAATAAAATCATTATCTACTATAAATAGAATCACATTTGATTCACTTTGAGGAAAGAGTTATATGAAAGCTTAAGATTTGAAAATTCTATCCTTGGAAAAAAAACATGAATTTGCATATTATCTTTGCAATTAAGTTATAATTATCTATGAATGAGAAACAAGAGCTGAAAAGCAAGTGGTGTAAGTGGTGGGGGTTAGGAGTACCAAGCTGTAGACACTATTATATTACAGCAATCTTCAGGAGCAAGGGAGTGCTGCAGCCAGCACGGCTGATTTCCCGGGCTGCAACATGAGAAGCTTCGTGGTGCTGGTGCTTGCTCCTCTCTCACTACTGAGCTGTGACATTCGGGAAAACCATTTTTATCTGTCAGAGTTTGTCTCTCATCTTTCCAAGGAAGTGTCTATAGAACATTTCTTGATCTTTGACATTCCTTCCCTTCCAGTAAAATCAATCAACACCTTTTTTTTTCTGTTTCTTGTCCTTTTATTTTTGTTTTACAAACTATCCTTAATTTTTTTCCTTATTAAAAATGAACAACAGGAGGGCCTGCCATTTTCCTCCATTTTACCTGCAACACTTTGCACGAAGGAAATGGTGAATACAATGTGGTCAATAATTATCCCTTACTTGGTTGAGGAAAGTTGAGACAATGCATTGAGTATTTAGTTGAAAGAGTTGGAAAGTAAGCATCAAAGGGGAGGGAAAAATAATGACATGATGCCATTTTACTCAGCAGCCAGGCATAAGGCATAGTAAGGGCCATAGTAAGTATGAATTTTCCTACTCAAAAGATGCAGAGAACAGAGCATTAATTATAGGTAAAGAAGCAATGTTAAGCCAGTACCCAATATGCCAGTATGAGTCAAACCAGCCATATGACAAGGAGCACCATCTGTAGCTGAATTTCAGCTACAGAATACTGAAGGTTAGATTATGGAACTAGGAGAGCATTGCACCGTGAAAATGCTCTTTGTTAGCTTCTATAGGCATGAAATATAGACTGAAAACCTTCCCCTTGACAAGGATTCATTTCAATCTTAAAAAAATGAAAAAAAGTAATTTCTTACAAAATGAGGATAGGCTAAGCAAAGACCGCAGCTAGGGATGTTAGGTAAAGTCTTACAGGTTGAACAGATATGGTTATTACTATTTATCAGGAGTAAGTTTATACATCTACTCACTGAGATCTGTATGTCAACTGTATTTAGATGGCCTGATTTTGTTTTAAATTTATAACAGATATGTTAAAGCAGGCAATGTTTGTAGAGTTCATTTGAGAGTTTCTTTTTCTTTCTTTTTTTAAATTGAAATATTTATTAGTACATTACGTATACACATCATGATTACACTCCACAATGGGATTTGAACAAGTATAAGACACAACTTAATTCTCATTTTTGCCCATAGCTTTACTGACCCTAACACCCCCTATGTACATAAAATTTGTTTCCTTTCTTTTTTGTTATAATTTCATTATTTTCCCCCTTCCCCCTATTACACTTTGAGTACTTTCTATTTCACAATATATAACATATAATTCTAGAACTTATTTACATCTTTATTTTCTCATACCAGAGAAAAGATGTGATATTTACCTATCTGTGACCTATTTATTTCACTTATGAGGATATCCTCAAGGTATGTCCATTTATTTTTCTTATTGCCTTCTTCATCTGTGAGTGTATGAAACAAATATAGTGGCAAGATTAAATAAACTAATAAAAATGGGAAAAAATAGTAAAGTCATGCAAATAGAAAAATAGATAAAGAGAGATTGTGATGATCAATGGAAAAAATTGGTCAAGAGAATATAAGCAGTAAGACAGACAAGATAAGATGATTCATGGTCCATAAAATGAGTATCTGAGCAATTCTCTCACTCTTCCTTAAAGTCTAATGTTTCTTATCAGGCTAAGAATGACCTCACAGTGAGCTGAGTAACAGTATGCTTGCCACTCATGGATAATACATATATGGAGGAACTCATGGATTTATCAGGATACATCCTGCCATGTAAAATGGATGGAGAGCAATGGCCAAACAAGTGAAGCTTACTTATCTTTCACATAACATTCAGCACAGAAGCAGTCTCATATTATTTTTAGCTATCAGTCAAGCCAGGAAGCCAGACTCTTTCTGTGTCATTGTTCCACCACCTCAGAAGTTGTCTCTGCCTGCCTGACTCAAGGTGACTTACCAAGACATCAGACACACACACACACACACACACTTAAAGGTTGCTGTATGAGTTTATCCTGAGCTTAATTTCTAACAATTAGTTTAACGGAGAGACAACATTCAAACATTCAAAAACTTGGTAAAAATATACACTCTCACTGGTGAAAAATAAAAAAAAAAGTGAAGGAGATACCTAGGACTCTTTTGTGAATTTTTTTTCTGAGTAATTCTGCAAAGAAGACATAGGGCTACTTTACTAACGTTTTTCCAAGTCTAACTCAGCTGGTGACAGAGTACTAAGTGTTCAAAAGCTTAAGCAAAACAAATACAGGCTGATTGCTCCCACATGTGCTTAGGTTGTTGGCTTCAATAAAACAAATTCTTCCATGATGGTAAAATTGAATTATCCTAGGATCAGTAAGCAGTTACAGCATGTGGACATTGTCTTTGTGCTAAGACTAAGTCTTGACCCGTCATCTTTCAATTTTATAATTCAGTGAGCCAGTATTTCTGTAGATTCATTTTTATTAGCCTATAAAGTGGGGATACAAAATATTGCAAAGGACTAAAAGGAAGATTTGATAAATTTATATTTACTTGATAAATTTATATGAAATCAAATCTTCATTAGAATAAACATTACCTAAACCCATGTCCCTGCTGTTATCAATGGGCCCTCTATTTAAATTTTTTATTTATTTGTTCCATAAAGTTTTATATGTTAAAGGAGTCACATTTTCTAACAAATAATTACAGAGAAGCACTGCTGAAACTTACCTGTCTCTTAGCTATCTGTCATAATAGTTATATTTGGGACCCATTCTACTGAAAAATCATTTCACAATTAAATTATGATTAGGCCTAGTCTTCTTGGTTACAGGTCTGACCTGCCAAAACATAATTCCACTTTTGTCTCGGCTCATAGCTCAGACACAATGGTCCTGCCATGTTGTGACCCTCAAGGGCAAGATTACAGCAGCTGAATTCATACCAGTTCCTTAATAACTGAGTAGTAAGAGAAACATTTCACCCAGGAAATCACAGTTCTGCAGCAGTTAGCTCATCCCACCTACTGCTGTAATGGTGTCTTTGCCCATTTTGTTGTTTTAACATAAACTTCTCACGTGCTAAGATCCTCATAAGCATAAGACCCTCAAGGATTACTATCACCCTCTGAGATATCTAATATTTTCTTCAATGATAAGATCTTTGTGAATTTAGTATCACCATTGCTCAGTGAGTCATTTGTTACTCCTTATGAACCCACTTATAGTGGCAGGCTTGGGGTACCTTCATCTTTGCTGCCCAGAGCAGCACTGATCAGGCCAGAACCCACCTCTTTCTCTAGCTCTCCTTTCCTGTCTCTATTCTTTCACTTATCTTGTGCTCAAAGAAGACCGGGACCCAGTGCAGGGGTTCTGGTAATGTTCCCTTTTAATGTTTCCTACAGTTATAGAATAAAACTGTTCAGTTTGATGACCAACAGAAAAGTTCTGAATCAGACTGTAAAGCTTAAAATTTCAAGGCAGAAAAATGTTAAACACCAGAGAGTGGAACATACTAGAAATTCTCTGATTTAAGTAACCATATTTTAAATTTAGATTCTTAATATACACCCCTCCTACAGAAGTAGAACCATAAAAACATCATTCTATATCTAGTATACTTTAGAAGCTTTCAAGTAATTGTGAAAACTTTAAAACTTGAAGATTGTTGGCATAAAGTTTCAAGTATGAACCTGCTACAGATTTAGATGCATTACACGAAGGTGTCATGAATAAACCTAAGGCATCTATCTGTGTTCCTTGGCCTGACAATCAATGAACAAAACACTCCTGATTAAATACTTCTGGGATTTTATGTTTAAATTAAAATTTAAATTGAATCTTCCTTTTACCCGCCCCTCCCCCTTAACTCATGTGCCACACTATCATTTATTTTTGTCCTTTTTCCAGAACTAAAGCCATAGCTTCACACATGCTACCCAGGTAGGTAATGTGCCATTGAGCTTCAACTTCTCCCCAAACCTATTCATTTTATTTTATTTTATTTTCAGAGTGGGTAAGCTTAATTTTCCTTGGCTGGAATTGAATTTATGAACCTTGAGACTCAGCCTCCCAAATAGCTGGAATTGAAAGTATGTACAAACCACATCTGATGAGAAAGATGAATCTTTTCAGCTAATTATGTTGGTATCTGGAAGTTTTCAAGAAATTCTTCACGACTATCTAGAGGGTTGGCATGATGGAAAAACTTTTAGCAGATCCTGATATGTAGCTACCATTTAAAATCATCAACAGTGTTCCAAGTAGGAGGTGATTTCCATATATTAGGGAGTAGTAAAGAATAAACAATGTAACAGTTACGATCCTCATATTACAGTAAGAATATTATTCTGAGGTCAAGAGATTAAGTGACAATGACTATCACAGAGTCAGCAGTACAGGAAGCACATACAAAATAATGAAAGAATAATCAAAAAGAAAAAATGTGGCCTATACAGAGATAATTCTATTCCCATAAAACAACTTATAAACTCAATCCAAAATGAAATGAAATGGAAGGATATGGGAAGGACTGGCTAGTTGTATCTTGTCTAAAGTCAATACTGTTGAAATGAAAGGTAGCACAATGTAGCTGGGTCACAGACACTTATGCAGATGTCCCGGAGTAAAAACTAATTAAAATAGCTTCAGTTAAGAATGTGCCATCTTCTGTTTCCATGGCACTCTGGAGAAAGCTATTTTTTACTGATTGTGAAGAGTCAAGCCAGTAACCACACTGTATTCATTTGTTTTATAGGCTTCTTTCTTCCATAAAAAAGTGAAAAGACATTGGAACCTGGGGACAAATTTAAAGCCTCTTCTCTCTCCTCTGAATCTCACAGTGAGTGCTGGCATCCCTCCCCCACTGGTTTTAACAGCACACAAAGTAAAAATGTAATCTCCAAATGCAGGCCCAATACCTGCTTTCATAGAAATGCTGCTGATTATTTTAAACACAGAAGCGGGACTCTGTAAGCACAACTACCACTAGCAGAGTGCTTTATAGGCTCCCACGTGCTCACCATGGAATAACCCAGACATATCTGACTGCCTGATTCACACAGGGTATTTTGTTTCCAGTCATTGAGATAGGTTTATCTGCACACTTTCAGGCAAGACAGAAGATCAACTAAATCTAATGTACCACTGAGTTCCAGGAACAAAAATCTAGGTTCATCATTTATAAACTCATGACTCTAAAGTTTACTGAAATTCTTAATGTTTCAATTAGCAATCTGAAATTATTCAAATATATTCTACACTAATATTATATAATGTCAAAAGGGGAGAACTTTTAGATAAACATTCGCTTAATCACAAATCCTCCTACATAGAGCTTCAATAAAACCACTAACTTATATTTTAATAGATTTTATATTATATCATCTTTCCTATTGATATCAATATGATTTACATTAACTGTGTATCACATAGAATGTCAGGTATTTGCATATACTGTATTAATTCTTATTTGAATGAAATCTTGCAACATCATGGCATAAGATGTAGGAAGGAAAATGAGACCTTCTTCTTTTTTCAGATAGGGTCTTGCTTTTGTAGTTCAGGCTGGTCCTGAACTCAGCCTCAAACTCAGCAATCCTCCTGGCTCTGCCTCCTGAGTGCTAAAATTACAAGTGTGAGCACCACCCAGCACTGTGATATGTGGTACTGATTACTGGTGGGCATGGGTTGTCATGCCCAGCACTGTTGTATGTGGTTACCGGGGATCGAACCCAGGCCCTTGTGCTTACAAGGCAGGCATTAGAACCACTGAGCTAAATCCTTGGCCTGAAAATGAGACTTTTTAAGCTACTTATTCAAGACCATCTGTACACAATTTAGTCATAAAGAAGGCATTGATACTAGTTCTGTCAAGCCTTACCATTGACCAGGACAGAATCTCTGAATAGATGAAGCTCATAGATTTTCTCCTTAGAGCAAATATGAGTGAGAAAATTATACTACGTATTTTATGTCAATCTATCTATAATTTTCATTTGCTCTCAAACACCATCCTCTGTGTAACCAGTCAGTGATTCTATAGAAACCATTTCCTCTTCTAGAGTAGTGCAACACAGGGAAATTCCTTTACCTGCTTTTCCATCAGAGGTAAAGCAAATATGGATTTCCTCTAAATAATAATTAAAAACTTGAGGCACTTAAACCTCACTCGAAGTTGATCCTTTGGCTTTTCAACTCTTTCAAAGACTGGAAGCATCATAACAGAAAGGGTAAGTTTACAGTCAACTAACTTTGCAATCAAGCAGCCAGCTGCAAGATCTTAATAAGGTCACACACTCCCTAGATTTCACTTTCACACTGTCTTAGGGTGATTGTGATTACTGCTTTATGTAAATACCATAAAGACACACAGTAGGAAAGCAGTCAAAAAATTCACTTCCTTATTTCTCCTCTGTTCAACTTTAGGAGCTGGAGAATAATCATGACAAATAAATAGAAAAGTTTTTCTGAATATTCTTCTTACATACTGGGTGGAGACCTTTATAGTTTTTCTTTTATTCCATGTTCATTAAGAAAAGAATCCACACATAAACAAAATACAATGATTTTTCTCATCATATGTGTCAAGGAGCAAAATATTAAGAATCATGTCCACTTACCATAAAAATGAGGCAATTTCAACAAGGATTCTTGACCTTCATTTGGGATATTTCATCTGTAAGGATTCTACATCTTGAAACCATCTTCAGTGAACTTCCTAAATGAAATGAAACAAAAAATCTTGAAAAACATGGGAAAAATGAAATTTAGCTTCAAGGATGTGTCATCTCAAATACCTATGCCATTTTCCATCTAGATATTTTTCCTTTAATTTTTAAGGTTAAAAAAAGCCACACAAGCATTTCTAGGCTGCAAATCTGCACTTCAGTCTGACAGACCCATCCTGCGTGACACAACTGCTTGCACTTTCACACAATGAGTCCCACTGTGTGCGTCTGGAGTTAACTACATATCATTATTAACATGTGCACGATTAGAGAAATCACAGTGCAATCAAGTTACACTTAACTGTTAGCAAAAGAGAAATAATTTTAATGTATAGTGTTTTTCTTTTAAGAAGTATATGAATGTCCTTCTGAAAGATAAATGAATAAAATGAAGCCACTATATGACTCTGGACATATTTATTTTTATAATTTCAATTATTATGAAATCATATATTCCATCCATGATAATTGCACAAACCAAAAGCTCACTTAGATATTTGTCGATATCACCCCAGCACTAAAATGATAAATATTCTTGACTTTTAGTCATAGATAACTTTTTTATCTTTCTTTCTCCCTTAAATATCACACACACACACACACACACACACACACACTTGACAAGTCAAGTTTACTGCAAGAAATTATAGTGCAACTGCATAAAACACAATTAAATCACGCATTCATCAGCCTAGTCTATACCCTTTAATAACTGTTTTGGTTTCATTACAATAGAATCTTCTACAAAATAATTTAATAAAATCCTGATTATGCAAATCACAGGAATGAAACGCTGAACACTTGATTGTCTGAAATATCTCAAGTTTAAGGAGAGATGTCAGAGTGATCAATTCTAAACTAGTCACTTTGGAACAAATTTTTTTGCTTCAATCTCCTGGTGGCTTCCTGGATTTCTATTTCTGCAAAAACAGTAATTACAGTTTTATCACGTGGCACAAATGAGTCTCTTTTCCTAAATGTTACACACCAAAAGGTTCCCTGGGTCCATCCAATAACAATGACATCTTGGTTCTCTTGATGGATTCATTTCAGGTAAAGACTCTGAACAAAGGTTGTTCTGCTCTCTCTTTTGGTGAAGACATGGAAAATATTCTGTGTCTTTAAATGACTGTCTCTGAGCTCCTACTCCATGCTTCTTTATCTCGACTTTAAGTTTGGGTCCTGAGACACTTCACACTACACTTCTCCATTGTCAGTTGTGTTTCTTTTTAGGTTCTGAGACAGGGAGCAGGACAAACTTTTCTTAGCTGTCACCCTGCACCAATACAGCCTCTGCAGTTGTGTACAGACTCTGCAAGCCCTTTCAACATGAATTCACTGTCTCTTCGAAGGCACCAGCACCAGGAGGCTTGCAGTCCTTCCTGACAGTTCCTGCAGTTGGAGGCCACTCAGTGCTCTGTTCTGAGCTCCTGAAACACCACCCTGAGCAGCACAGCCACTTCCAAAAACTATGGACAAGAGATACAAAATGTATCCATCCCCTCTATAGTCCCAAGGTGTTCTTCATTTATATCCAAGCCCTACAGTTGGTTGGAGCTGTTATTTCTGTGTAAACCCAGGGGCCTCTTTTTTATCTTTCAGTTCTGTAAAAGCTGTATAACCCATTCTTTGTATAAAATGTATTTGTTGAAATAACAGTTTGTTTTTTTTTTCTTTCTGAGTAAACTGTGTTAAATAATTTAATTTTATTTTTAGATTGGAAGTGGGAAAAAACAGAGTAGAAAAAAAAGAGATCTCCAATAATGTGTATAAAATGGCACAAGTTGTAAAAGGACCCTTAGAAAAAAATGAATATATTTGAGCTTCTACAATGTGTCACCACTTCTATATACTTGATTCTATTTAGTACTCATAATTTTTTTGAAAATATAATTAATTATAACCACTTTGTGGAAAAAGAACTGAGATAGAGGATAAATTACATCTACTATTTTAAATAGCTTATAACTATTAGCTATATCAGTAACAGGAAGAGGCAATATATTCTAAAAAACAAGAGAAAAATATTTCCTTTGATATTATTTTCAAATAAATACATTTATCAGGAATTTCTCTTTGCTCTTCTAAAATGTTGCTTTGCTATGTGCATGCACACGCATGTGTGTGTGTGTGTGTGTGTGTGTGTGCGCGCGCGCTTGTGTTGCACATGTGAACAGTTTGGTCCTTCTTTTCTTTCCTTTTTTTTTTTTTTTTTTGAGACAGGGCCTCACTTTTGTAGTTCAGGTTGTCCCTGAGCTCAGCCTTGAACTCACAGCAATCCTCCTGCCTCTGCCTCCCAAGTACTGGGATTACAGGTGTGAGCCACCACACCCAGCACTGTAGTATGTGTTGCTGATTGCTGGTGGGTGTGAGTCTCGACGCTCAGCACTCTGGTATGTGGCTACCTGGGATGGAACCCAGGTCCTTGCACTTGCAAGGCAGGTTGCAGAACTACTGAGTTAAATCCCCATCCCTGATCCTTCTTTTCTGTAATGACCACAAAGGCACATTGACTGCTGATGGAAGTGGTGAGGGATAGGTTGTAGCGGAAGAAGGCAGCTAAAGTGGTCATATGCAGCATGAAGGAAGAGTCTGCACATGAGACTGGAGTGTGCCATGCGACACCCCCTAGGTCACTGACTCCCAGGCTGTGTGTGAGATACATTTTCAGTGCTTTTACACTGTCCTAGGCTCAAGCTGCTAAGAACTGGATAATTCAAACATGTAATTTTCCATGTAAGCACACCCCGTACGTAACTTGTGATGACTCTTCCTACTCTGAATTGTCCTTGTTTCTCTCGCCATACGCTATGAACAGACTTTTGTATGGAGATACTGCAAAGATTCACTTTGCCTTTACACAATGGCAAACAACTAATTTCTAAATTATCACACTGGTATTGTAAAATATAATGAAAAATGCTACATTCATTACCAATAAAAAGTGAAAAAAGAAGTAACTCTAAATTGTCACCAGTGTAGCTCTATTATTGTCCACACTAAGACAAAATTGTGTGGAGTGATAAATATAATCAGTTTCAAATCAGTCCTTGACAGGAAAACGGGAATTGTAGGCTGCTGTTCTCCATCACAGATCTCAGCGGCAGCTTGGCAGCAGGCACCTTTGGAAACAGCACAAGCACTGAGACCGCATGTGACACTGGGTAGTGAGGGCGAGAGCAGGCGCCAGGAGGACGAAGACTACTGGTGCTGGCTGCTAGGATGCCAAGCAGGGATCGAAGCTGTGTGTTGGCTCTTGCCAACTCAAGTTACTTTTCAATAACTTAAAATGGAAACTTAATTTTTATGAAAGGGACAGTGTTTTTCCTTGACAGGGACTCCGTTTCCTTATCTGTACATCAGACAAGTGGATCCACACCAGTGTTTCCCACGTATAGTGCTGTGGGCCATCAAATACGTGAGTACATGTCATGCGGCTGGGTCTCAGCAATGCCACCTACAGTACACCTCCCTCTCTTGCTCTCACTCTCTCTCCCCTTCCTCTTCCCACTGCCTTTCTTTTCATTTATTCACAATCCTCAAAAACACAGTAAAAATTCAGAGAATTCCACAATTTAAAAAAATTAATATGCTGACACAATGTCTTCCTCTTTTTGTCATATGACACACTATCCTTAAGGACGATGACATTGCTCTGGGCCAGTTTGGGAAATGCTGAACTAGCTCTCTAAAATGCCTGTGATTCCAGAAAGCTGTAACTTTAAGAGGAGATGTTTAATTTAGCAGGAGCAAGTGACAGCACAGGGAATTTTTCCCTAAAATAGCTCTGACTTTCTCTGTAACCAGGTGTTTGGACAAAGGCCATCCAGGAGGCTGTTGGTGGAGGGCCATGGACAATGGTTTATGCCTCTATTCTTCTGGCTGTAGGCAGCACTGTATTAAAACACTGCATGAGAAGCAGTCACTGGGAGGCATTATTTACTTAGCATCTCTTCATATTTAGGTCAATGAGAGCAAAGGGAAATTTTCTCTTGCAAAGTTCAAGAAGAAAAAATGAGGGTAACAGGAATTAGCCACCCGTTCCCCATGCAATATAAAGCCAAACAACACAGTACAAACTTATGTACTTGAAATTTGGCAGAATTAGGAAGCTTGACTTTGGAGGAGAACAGCATGAAAACGCTGTGCCTGAAGTAGACATTAACACTTTACTTTATGGATATGTTCCTGCTTTTAGCCCAGCATTCCCTCGATTCTCCTAAACTTTATGATTCTTTTTTGACTATCATCTGCCTGTTCCAGGTGAGGAATCACTGCTCCAGGTGGCAGTAATAAAGGCTGTACTAACGCACCTCCCAAGCCCCACTCATAGAACATAAACCTAGAAGTTATACAAATACAGCAGCTTCCAATTTTAGTATGTGAAACATTTCTTCACATTAATCTTGTTTTGACTCTATAATACGTTATGTGAAAATAGCCATCACCATCACAAAAGAGGTGGATCTGGGAGGCTAAAATTTCCCTAAAGATTGTAACATTTAGTGAAAGATGGGATCACTTCATCCCAGAATTTCTATCTGCCCCGAAAAAAAGATGAGAATGACTCTTAAACACTTTAAATTTTTGTGTGATGTGCTACTCAATGAAGTAAGTTCTTTACAGAAACACAAAGCTTACAAAAAGCCAAGAGACTGGCACAATCATGTCCATTTTCTAAAAGGGATAAAAATCACTTCAGTTATGTAAACTTTCTCAAAGACATGTTCTTTTCAGGTAGCATGTCCTCCACTCCCATATGAGTCCATCTGATGGAAAGTTTTACTGGTGGTACTCCACTGCTAATGGTGCTTCCATGCACCATGATCCTAGTGGCTGCACCAGGCCATTTTCTGCTACTATAAAATCACACCTGAATGAGTTTATAACATAGATAGGTTTTTTGAGCTCACAATACAGCAGCATGGCTCTCATGAGGATCTCATGGAAGATGGCATCAAAATGGTTGGAACCTGTCATCCCTGGCCTGACAGAGATCTTTGCATCAAATGTGATGTTCTTAGCAAACAATAGGCAAAGGCCTATGACACTGTCAGAAGACTAAACAGATGGTCAGAAAGAAAATGTAACCCAGAATATACAACCTCCCACAGGAATTCCCCACAGCCCCATGTGGACCGTCTTTATACCCTCAGTCACAGACATTCTACTCCACATTCCTTAGGATTATCACCCTCTTCCCCAAATTCTATGAAACTTCACTTCTCTCTCAACTGCTGAAGTTTTTTCTTTATTTCAGTCATCATACCCAGATAGAAACAATGCTCTTACTGCTCACACAAAGCCTGTGTCTGAGTGGCATCTAGTGTATCATTTGTACCAGAACCCATATGGGAATTGGGGTAAGAGAGAAATCAGGAAGTTAAGTACGTACTGAGGACTAACTACAGTCTACACAAACTACATTCATCCTTTTCAATGGCAGCACACTTTGTGACTTCTTCACAGGCCTCTCCATTTAAAGACAACATCACTTCAACACTTCTATACTGAAGGTCAATCCTCCAACTCTTGTAACATTTGCTACAAGAGTAGCAAACACATATCAGGGGTTGTGTCATAGGCGATCTTTGAACTCTTTGTATCAGTCTTGGGAAGAGTTCTTGTTCATTTTGCTTCTGGAAGCTCCTTCTGTGTATCAATACTGCAATGGTCCTGACTTTGATGGGGACAATCAATGTGGAGCAGAGGAAAATCTAGAGACAAAGTTTAAAGGTCATCCTGAGATGAACAACCAAATGTTTTTCTGAAAGTTCTAAGAAAAAAAGAGAAAAGAGAGATACAATGATGGCAAATTGAAAAGAGTGAAAAGAGAATCAAAAAAGAGAATCAAAATATCCTCTGATAAGGATAAGGATCCAGAAATATTTTACAGAACGAGGACAATTTCTTCTGGGAGAGATACTGTTTATACCCAGTTAGATCTGACAGAATACACAGCCCTTTGGGAATTGAAATTTACTTGCCATTATAGCAAAACGAGGCCTCCCAACCAGACTACCTGTTTTAGTTTTCTTCATTAATGAGGAAAACTGCTTGATGTTCAAAGTTAAAGGAATAAAAGTTTATTTGGTTTATAGTTCATAGAGGTTTCATTCTATAGTCAGCTTGCTCCAAGGTAGTGTTGGATGGTAGCGGGGCATTAAAGAAGAGACACAGGCAACAGGCAATAAGTGACAAGCACGCAGGAACCACCTTTCTGTTCCTTGTATCTTAACCAGGCTCTTCAGCCTTGTGGCAGATAGCACTCACACCTAGCCTGAAGCATGCTGAGTCTTACCCAGAACTATTCTCAATCGCTGGACAAGTTTAGTAATCATATGCCCTTGATCATAACATGACACCTTTAAACTGATACTCCCTAACCCAGCCACCTTTGAAAAGTCCCAGCTATGAGCACATGAGACTTTAGATGGACATCTAGATACAAGCCATAATATTCTACCTCACCTCTTCCCCAAAGACTCATGTACATCCCTTTATACAAGAGGATTTTAGTCCACCTCTAATAGAGTACAAGTATAAAGACTCCTCTGAGATTAAGGCAAACTCTTAGCTGGGAGCCCCTGCACAGAAGAAAAGAAAGTTAAATACTTTCAACATAACAATGGCAGAGGATGAACTTTTCCATTCAAACAGGCACAAAAGACACAAAGGAGTAGGACCAAGACAAGATTAAATCCACCAGGAAAAAAAAAAAAAAAAAAAAAAAAAAAAAAAACTAAATTCTGATTTCCATGTCCAACATCCCTGGGAATCTATGGCTAGTTATGAATGTCAAAGGGCTTGTATGGTTCTATCCCTGTGGCACTTCTGGTGGTTGTAGCTCCCATGGCTTCTCTCTTTGGCAGGCTTGGCCTACTCCTCACAGCTTTCCTCAGATGACAAATACTCCTGTTTCTCTAACCTCCTGGGGTCTCTACTGCCCTTTGGTTTTACACTGACAGCTTCATACACTGCCCTCTCCAGGGCTCACTGTGTGGCCACCCGGGTCTCCTGCAGAAAGCTGGGTTATGCCTTCCTGATTCCACAACCCTTGCATTCTATTCATGTCGAAAGCCAGCAAGTGTGGATAATGCCAAGGTGTGAGGCTGAGTGCCTAAGCTGCTGAACACTGAATCCAATCTTGAGGAACAAATTCCCTAGGCTACTGCCATTCTGGAACATGGTGTTCTAGGGCTCTTTTTGTTTTTAATTCAAATCTTTATTGGTATATTATGAATACACATCATTATCGCATTCAACATTGAGAGTTTGTACCAGAACATATGACTTGATTCTCATTTTTACCCTTCACCCACCCACCCTGCAAACTCCCACCCCACAGATACACATATCTATCTATCTATCTATCTATCTATCTATCTATATATATATGCCCTCAATCATAACATGATCTAGATCTAGATCTAGATATAGATATAGATATATTATATGAGCTTTTTTATTTTTTTATTACTATCACAATTTTTCCTCTTGTTATTTACCCCTACACCCTGCTTCTCTTTAAATATTTTCTATTTCAAAATATCAACTATCTATAATAGAACTCATTTACATCTTCCTTGTCTCATACTAGAGAAAATATATATTTACATATCTGTGACTTATTTCTTTCACTTATGAGTATGTCATGAAGGTATATCCATTTGGGTATGAATGAATCAATTTTGTCATTTTTAACGGAGAATAATACTCCATTGTATAAAAGAACCACATCTTCCTTATCTAGTCTCCGATTGATGGACACTTTGGTTGGTTCCAAGCTTTAGAAATCACAAATGGAGCTGCTTTATACATGGGTACACATATGTTGCTATGATATGAATCTTTTAATTCTTTTGTGTATATACCTAGCAAAGCAGTATCCGAGTCAATTGGAACCTTCAGTCCTAGGTTTATGAGACTCCCCACAATGTTTTCCACAGAAGCTGTAGGAGTCTACACTTCCACCAACAGTGGAGAAGGGATCTTATTTCTCCACAGACTCATCAACATTTGTTGCTGGCTAATTCTGAAATAACAGCCATTCATTGTGGAGTGAGATGAAATCTCAGTGTTGTTTTTATCTGCATCTCTCAAATGACCAGTCATGTGGAGCATTCTTCATATACTTACCTGCTCTTACTTCTTCTTCTGAAATGTAACTGTTCATTTCAGATGCCCATTTATGAAATAGGTCTTTAAATTTGGGTGGGCTGATTTTTTAAGCTTTTTATATATTGTAGATAGTAGCACTTTGTCCGAGAAACAGATATTAAATATTCTTTCCCATATTGTTGGTTGCCTTTTCACACTATTGGTGGTTTCCTTTGCTGTGCAGAAGCTTTTTAATAGGATGAGATCACATTGGTTGATTTTTTTTCTGCCCATTCTCATCCTATAGAGGTTCTGTTCAGGAAGTCTTTCCCTAAGTCAATGTTTTCAAGGATTTTACCTCACCTGTTTTGCAGCAGGTTTAGTGTGTCTGTTTTTAATATTTAGGTCTCATATCCATTTTGATTTTAGCTTGATACATAGTGAAAGAGATAGGTCTAATTTTAGCCTTCAGCAAGTTAAAGCCCTGTTTTTCCAGCATAATTTATTTTTTTTCCAGCATAATTTATTAAAGAGGCTATCTTTCCTACACTGAGGATGTTTGGCTCCTTTGTCAAAGATGAAGTGACTCAGTGTATCTGGAGTAGTTTCTGGATCTTTTAATCTACTCAATGGATCTCAAAGCAAATTCTTTCACCTTTGCAGCCTGAGGCTGCAAAAGGTGGAGTCCTACTCTTTTTTCTGGCATTCGCAGGACATCATTTCCACTACCTTGTTCTGAAATACCTGGCTTTTTCTTGCTAGTATTTTCAGCAACCAATTTCACCTCTTTTTCATTTTGTAAGCTACAACTTTACTGCAGTTTCTCTTCTGGCCAAACTCAAAACACTTTAAATCATTCTACTAGGCTCTTTGCCTTGATTCTCAACATAGATTTGGATAAAAGGTCCCAAGAACAGCTATGCCACAGCCTCAATATTAGACTGCCTTTGAACATGGACAAAATACAAAACATACATCATCTGGGGTCCACCAGCCAATGCAGGCTTACTTCTCCAAAGAACTCTCCCATGCCTGATCTTTTATGGCAGCATTTCTATCAGCACTCTGGTCCTCCGAGCTCTGACTAGAATCTCCCATTTAGGGCTCATCTTTAAACTTTTCCCATGAACAGCTTCCAAAGGCTCCTAAACTTCACTGTCAGATATAATAGTAACAAGATCCCACTGCTTTGGTATCAAATTGTCTTAATTATTTTTCCTCATTGGTGAAAAAAATACACACACTTAAAGTGAAAAGAGGAAAAGTTCATTTGGTTCACAGTTTGTAAAGGTTTTAGTCCATAAGCAGCTGACTCCAAGACAGGGCTGTATGGCAAAGAGGCACCACAGAGGATAAAAAGTCCATGGCAAAACAGGCAGGCAGAGGGCAGGAAGCAGGCAGCAACAATCAACAAGTAACAAGCAATGGGGACCATCTTTCTGCCTCTTTCATCTTACCCAGACTATCCACCCTTATGGGAGTCAACACACCCAAGATGGGCTATCCTACTCAAAACTGTGTCAAACCATTTGGCGGGCAAATTTAGCAATCACACTCTTCGATCCTACAATCTTACACCTAATCCGAGCATACCATTCTAGATCTAGCCACTTCTGAAAAGTGTAACCTATGACCATGAAGCTGTGGGAGAATATCTAGACCCCGTGTAACACCAATGAGGCTTTAATACTTAGATAAAATAAACTCCCATCAGGTACACAACATAACAAGGTAAAACAATGCAGATAAAAGAGATTCAGAGAGATCACACACACAAAGACAAAGACCGAAAATTTTCTATAGCAAGTATATCTAAGGAAGACCCAACCAAGAAAGGAAGCAAAGATTGTAGTGACACAGTTTATTATGTCCAATCAAGGAGCAAAATATTAGTACAAGCAACATACAAAGCAAAGAGACTGTTATATAGAATGACATTCGGAGAACAGCGCATGGATTTTGATGCATGTATTAGGCAGCTTTCCATTGCTGGGACAAAACATTGTCACACAAAATTTCAAGGAAGGGAATTTGATTTTGGCTCATGAGATCAGAGGCTCCAGTTCGCAATGGCTGCCTCCACTGTCTGGGTCTGTGATAACATACAGCGTTGTGGCATGAGAGCATAGTGCAGTAGAGTAGGCACACTATTGTAGTTCAGAAGCTGTGAGGATGTGAACCAGGGAGAAGGTGGCCAGAGACAAAATACAGTTCCAAGGTCATGCCCTCATGACACACTCAATTCATCTAGTCTTTATTTTATAAGTGTCCATCAATTCTGACTATCATCAAATTATGAATCTATTAACAGATGGGAAATCAGCTGATGGAGTGAGAGTACTCAGAATCCAATCAGCACCTAAAAATTATTTTAAAGTAAAGAATTAAATTCTTTCATTATTTATATTCAAAATCTTCCCTCCTTCCCTTATCTTTTCCTGTCTACTCCACTTACACACACATGCACACCTGCACAGTGAATATTCAGAGTTATTATTTAGTTCACTCATCTAATTTCACTTATCATTGAATAGTAAAAAGTAGAAGTACAGTGACTATTTACAAATGGCTACTGCCTTTGAGCAATTTCCAAGATCCAGAAGAGAGTGTAAATGCAATCCAGACAGAATGAAACATCAAATATTGGATGTTAGAGCTCAGACTTTTAATACATACTGCAAAAGCTGCAGTTATATGATGACAAAAACCATGTGGTAAATATGGTGTACATCTCCAAGATAATAAAAGAAATATTTCTCCTAGGATAGTTTTAGTGCTAAATTTTGTGTTAGCAACAACTGCATTTTAAATCTTCAATAGTGGAATGAAGATATTCCACAATAATAAATAAGATTTTTCACACTATTCAGAATCAAAAGTAACAAAAATAGTTCTCTTAGAGCAAAATGTACACAAAATTTTTACCACAACAGTTTTTAGATATATGTAGATTTGATTAACACCCATATACTTTTAATTACAATAGAACAAAGACTTACAAACATCCAAAGTGCTCATGAAAAACTGGTTAACACATTCTGGTAAATTCATCACTTATATTATTTAAAGTGTGTGTTTGGAGAGAGAGACAGAGACACAAAAAGAGAGAGAGAGAGAAAGAGAGATTCCAAAATGTTAACTGGTTCATTTTTGAGGGGGTAGGAATAACATGCAGCTATTTTAAAATATTTTGCTATTAGCTTATTTATGCTTTGTACATACATTTATAAATGGGGAAATTCTTTACATAAAGAGATCTAACACAACCTGGTTACAATAACTTTTCTATTCAGTATTCAAAAAACGTTTATATGTAAAATAATATTGTAAAAATTACAACAGGTGCCCATATTTTTAGAAAGAGTTGAAGGAAAAACTCAAACAAATGAATTATCTTCTTCTTTCATTTATTCAGCCACTCAACACACCTTTATTAAATGTTCACTACATGTTAATTAGTAATCTTTACTCCTCAATATTTCCTTTGAAGGAATAGCAAATGCCATGACATCACAGAAAGTTAGAGAAAGAGCATGTTTACTTAGATCTATTGGCTAAGAAGCATTCTGATATTGCTAATAGCACAAACTCAACTGTTTACTATCAGAGTTATGTAATTCTCTAGACAGCAACACAGGGTAACAACCACACCATCCCCGGTAGTCCAATTTGTGGCAAGAATAGAGGAAAGCACCACAGTGCACACAGGCTGGTTTTCCAACTCCTCACTCTCTTCTTTAAAAAGGTATTGAATTTATCATTCCCAGAAGGCAAATATAGAATTGCAGGCAAATTTCTGCTCCTAGTCAACACTCACAATTAATATATTTATGACTTCTCTGGTTTAGGATTCCATAGCCAGATAATATGAGTGAAGAAATACATTAAATGGGCTATGATTGTATTTGTGTATTAATTGAAAAGGAGTAAATGGGCTGCAGAAATCATCCATAACCTTTACTTTGGGTTCAGGAAGGGACTGGACACATACTTAAACCACAATTCATAATCTCAGAACCTCCTCCAAGTCCAGAAGAGCTATCTGTCACCTCTACATTAAATGTTGGTGAGAGAGAGAGAGAGAGAGAGAGAAAGAGATAGAGAGAGAGAGAGAGAGAGAGAGAGACAGAGACAGAGACAGAAACCTCATACAATGAAAAGTGTGAAAGCTGCAGTCATAAATACTAAATGGAGATTGCTGGTTCTTCATTTATACAGATTCAGAGCCTCTAACAGTGAAAGTGCTATCTGTCACCTCAATGTTAAATGTTGGTTAAAAAAAGAAAACATGAATGAGAGAGAGAGAGAGAGAGAGAGAGAGAGAGAGAGAGAGAGAGACAGAGAGACAGAGAGAGAGAGAGAGAGAGACAGAGAAAGAGAGAGAGGAAGGGGGAGAGGGAGAGAGAGAAACCTCCTACAATGAAAAATCTGAAAGCTGCAGTCATAAATACTAAATGGAGATCGCTGGTTCTGAATTTATACAGATTCTGAGCCTCTAACAGTGCAAGTGCAGACATCAGTAGCATCACAAGCAACATCCATTCAGGGAACTTCCAGAGACACTTTGTTCTCAGCGCTTTCTTTTCTAGATGTTGTTCTTATCACTGCTGATCAAGTTCTCTCCCCAGGGACAGCTAATAGGCTAACAGCTACAGGAATTACCTTTGTTCTGGAAACTGGTGAGATCAAAGAGTGCACTGTGAAAAACTTAACACCACTTCTGACTTCCTCCAAAAAGACTGCTATGTCTGTGCCATAACTTTTGATGCCATTTTTAAAATGTCTTTTCCTTGCTCTTAAAAATATTTGGTAAGATTTAAGGGGAAAAAAAGCTCATTTATTTAAAAAAATTACAGGGTCATTTGTTTTCATGGATTAAGAATGGTGCAACCTACTGTAGAAAACAGAACTGAGGATACATAGGATCCAGGGAGATATTTACATAATAATGTGTCTTAAAATGGTAGTTTCCTAAATATATTAAGCAGTATAATTACTCATAGGTGCTGGCCACTATTCTGTGGACTCTACTTATAATAATTCTCAAGACAACCTGTAATTGGCACCCTTAATCAGTTTACTTAAGGAGAAAAAAACTCTTTAGAGAATCAACTCTCAGTTATTTATTGTGTCATTTCTGTGCTATCATTTATAGATAGTCCAAGACAATTAGTGCCAGTGTTCCATTCAATTTGGAAAGCACATGTTTGAGAACAAGGCAGGGCACCCAAGCCCTCCCAGAACTGTGGATAGCATTGGAACTGCATGAAAGATAGCTTCACAGGGATACACAGGAGCAAAGCCCTCAATCCACAGAAGTGATGACTGTGGGGAAGGTTACCAGGAGACCTTTCCAGAGAAAGGAATTTAGCAACAGTGTTGAGCCAAGAAGCATCATCGTGGTCCTGTAAACTCAAAGCAGTTCTGTTTTTCCAGCCAGTTTTGATGAGGCAACGTCAGGCAGTGGGATACCCTAAAGGAGCTAGGACTTCATTGTACAAAAATGAAAAGCCAGGGAGGAGTTTTAAGCAAGAAATGACAAAGATTCTAGCACTAAATATCTCAGAGCAATGTGTTACAGCAATTTTATGGCATATTATGATATAGATATTAGAGGCCTGACTAAGACAGTGTCTGTCAGAAACAGTAAGAGAAATAAACACCAGGAAGATAATGTTTTAGAATAATCTTTAAGTTCAGTATTAGAAGAAAGCAAAGATTAAGAAGTTCAGTTTGAGGTAATTTAAATAGTGATGCACAGGAACTATACACATGTGGTGACCTGGAATGGAGGCAGGGGAAAACTGGAAAGGAAAAGTTATCTCTAGGGCAGTTCTACCCACAATAGGATCTTATCCACTCAGAATCTTTACAACAAATATACATCATTTTAAAACAATGAAGATATTTTCTTTTAGCAAATTTGCCATTTCTGTACATTTAAAATATTGTAAAAGAGTATTAATTTCAACCAGAACAGAGAAAGCTCAGATTTTGTTTATAAAAATACTAATGTTAAAAATTTGAAAGCTGACTTAAATTTTCTTTGATTCAGATAAATGAGACACAAATAGTTATTTTCACAAAAGAGATGTATTTCTATACAAATTCAAGTAACAAAAATACTAAAACAAACTAATGACAATCCTACTCTCTCCTGACAGTTTCTTTTTTCAAAGAAACAAACTAATACTAGGACTTAGAAGAAAATAGTAACAGGAGAAGAAATTCTAGAGTATACTCAAAAAATAATCATTCTAATTTATTACATATTTGAATAACTAGACAATGAGGATTAATATTCAGAATCATGTTTTTATGGTAAGGAAAGTTTTCTAATAATATTAATTATTACTAAAATTTAACTTCTTCAACTGAAACTATACTATTAGAAAATGGGTATCAAAATAATAAATTTTGCTTAAACAGTTAAGGTACATAACGAGGAAAAATAGTTAAAATACTTTTTAAAAATCACTTCAACTTCCCTTTTAGTTTTCTAAAACCTTAAAATATCTTTGACCTTTATAAAATTTTTATACACATACAAGTAATGATTATCTTGTCCTTATCAAATAAGAACACATAAAGAAAAAAGAAAGAAACTATAAATAAATATGTCAATTTGGCAGAGTAATTCTTGGACCTAACTAAATTAGTCTTCATAAAGATTTTGGATGAATAATTTCAGTGTGAATCTGTCTATGCAGAAATTTTGGGTGAAACAAAACTTGGGATCCAAAGCCTGCCTTACCCAATCCCTAGACCTGGTGAGTTAGGTAACCTAGCTGCCTTTAATCTTCACACCCTGTGAAATCGAGATTAAATAACTAGATTGTGATAAGCCAGGGTTACAAAGTATGACCATACGATACCGAGAAGCTGCATAAGCATAAAGGCTCCTTAGACACTGCAAGACCGTGCACAAAACACTAGAATATCACAAAAAATAATAGGTAGTTCTGCGTTCTTCCCTCAGATGGATAATATTTTCCACACACATCCACACATCCATCTAATATAATCTATACATCAATTCTGTCAGAGAGGCAGAAAAGAATTTTTTTTTCCAGATTCAACAAGATTTGAAAGAAAATCAGTACTGAAATGAATAGGCATACTGATCAAATTATGCATTAATTCTTACAATCACTGTGTGAAAAATACATTACTCCTATTGTATAAGTGAAGAGACACACACACTGAGATGCCATTTGACTTGCTAACTTAAATAACATTATCTCACACAGTTACAGTTAAAAAAATCTCAATATCTTGGTTTGCAGTATTTAGTATGTTTTCATTTCTTTTTCAGTATACCACACTGTTTCCACTGAGAAAATTTAATGTGATCCATAACAATACTGAAGATCATTCAGACGAACTCTTCTAAATGTCAGGGAGAATTCTTAAAACAGCCAAAAGCATAGTTATTTGCAAAATGAAAGACATGGAGTATACTGTGTTTATATTTGCCTAGAGGAGGAAACATTCCTATTATTATTATTTTTTTTTTTTTGAGACAGAGTCTCGCTGCTGGCCCTGTACTCAGCCTTGAACTCACAGCAATCCTCTTGCCTCTGACTCCCAAGGGCTGGGATTCCAGGCATGAGCCACCATGCCCAGTACTGTGGTATGTGGTACTGACTGCTAGTGGGCAAGAGTCTCCACACCCAGCATTATTGTATGTGGTTACCAGGTATCGAACCCAGGGCCCTGCACTTGTTAGGCAGGCACCAGAACCACTGAGTTAAATATCCACCCCATCACTTCTACTATTTACCTGCTGAGTCATGAGATTAACTCTTCCCATGACTTTAGGAAGAGAACTAACACATGCTTGAGAACTGAGCAGGTAACAACTCTTCAAGATTGCACCCATGTTAGAAAAGAGCAAATGGGGTTCTGAGAGCACTTTGCCATGCTGTGCAGTTCATAAACTACAGTACTAGACTGCACCTCCAATCCTAGACTCTACATACAATGAAAATATATTATATGAGCTCCCCACCCAGAGATAGGTTTCCGTTTGCACCTGTCTTGTTTAGAATTAATTAACTTTCACAATGATGCCCCAGTTTTACAATTTGAGGGTTTGGCCTAGTTCTTATATTTAACAATACCCACATAATCGTTTTCTGATTAAAGAAAACTGCATCAGATAAAACCTATAGAAATTAACTGAAAGACTACTGGATGGAAAAATCAGGGTTGGAGAATACAAATTATGCCACTGCTTGACCAAGACCTGGCTTCTAGAAGGAGAAAATGAGAAAATAAGAAAACCAAACAAAAAAGGGGAAAATAATCTTTGTTTTAATTTCTGGAGGTAAATGTGAGAACAATAAAACAAAATTTGACCTGAACTGTTCCTCTACATCTCAGCCACCTTTGTTTTCCTAGAGAGAAGTCAATTACACAGGGTAAACACTGAAGCTTTTAAAAACTTCTGACTTCTTGCCTACATCCTCTAATATGCTTTATTACCTTTTATTGTCTTTACCAAAAGTTCAAATTGTAGTCTCTGTAAGTCAACTTTTGGCCTCTGTAGAGACCAAAGAGACAAAGCTTATAACCTATGAACATACTCGCAGCAGGCAGGGGTAGGGTTTATATCTGACAAACATAAAGGCAACTGGTATTTCCATATCACTCAGAATGTAACAGGTACAACATATAATGTGCTTTTTCTTATTACCTCTGTCTCTGAGAGAGGAAGAGACAGACCAAGAAGACAGACTATAGGTAAAACTGATGTAACTTTTAGATGCTTTAGTAAGAAAGACTTATCAGAACCCTAAAATTATTGGTAGTACAATCTACTTGTCTAGAAGTTGACCACAAAGCCATGTCTTTTCAAGGTCCCAAGTGACACCTCCAAGGCTCAGCCTCGAGCAAGGTTTCTTCAAGGTAGTTTTGTTTTGTTTTTATTACACTGAAATTTCAATGCAATGAAAATAGTGTTTGTCCACTTCAATACTGGAAGCCTCTTGAAATAGAAAAATTATGTTGCCCTCCCTGTAGCACTTTCAAAGTTTATTATAGGTCCTTATATTAATAGACAGATATGTAGTCACAGGATGAACTGATATTCTGTTAATTTTTCTGATCAGTTAAAATGAAGACAATGGATTAAATCTCAGAAGTCCTTTCCATGTATCAAACTTCATATCTCTATGACGATAGCTTTGTTTTACAAAGGAAGAACATATACATTATCCTTATGTATGTATAACTCCTCTCTCATTGTCCACCGAAAGCCTCATGCATTCATAGATAGAGCTTTTTGAAGGTGGCTGGTCTAGGGTGTGTTATATTGGGATCGAGTGCATGCTACTAAATTAGTTCACTGACGATAATCAGCATATTTCTGGACATAGCTGAATGGATTTAAAAAGGAAGTCCCCCCTTGCTCAAAAGGCAAGACGGGATCAAAAGGGAAGACAGGCTGTCTGCTTGCTACTTAGTGCCTTCTGTCTACCACCCCATGGGCTGCTTCTCTTCTGTCAGGTCCCCATACTATGCCAACAAGACTTGGAGCCAGGTGACTATGAAATGAAACCTCTATAAATGGTGACCCAAACAAATCTTTCCCTCTTTAGGTGTTGGATATCTTGTCTCAGAAATGGGAAAAGTAACCAAGTATATATTAGAAATGGTGCTACAATGATGCAAAAAGCATAATCTTAGTACATCTGATGATATCCTAAAGAAAACAAAACTAAATATGGCCATCAGTTCTATACTACTTTTGAACTACAACATACTTTAATATATATGCCTATGGACAAAAAGTTTCCTTTATATGCATTTTTAAATAAAGAATACAAGTGCTTCTTACTAAAAGTCAGAAATAGAAGAAAATATGACCACTTCTGGATATAACATTTTAATTGTTTCATGCAGTCAAGAGCTAAATATGAATTTTATCCATTAGTAAACATAGGTAAAATATACGTACTATGTGTAGAGATCAAATTTTAATAGGGGAATATAAGTAATAACAAATATAAAAAGGTAGTAAAGTATCTACACACTGAGAGATCAGCATGATGGTAAAAATACAACAAATTAAGATATGTTGGAAGTCCTTTGGAAGAGTCACAACTTCATACACAGTTGTCAGTCTGTGCCTCATTGGAAAGGCAACACTTCAATATTGTCTTTAAAAGACATGAGTGTCTGAGTAAAACATTTTAGGTAAAACTAACAGCAATTGCAAAGACCAGGCATGTCCAGTGAACAAATGAGTAGAGTTAACTAGAAGAATGAAAAGTAGAGAGAAATATAAAAAAATAATATGATACAAAAGAACTTTGGCTTTTGAAATGACAGAAAGGGGGAATCAATGGATACTTTTTTGCTGATCTGAGGTTTAAAGAGATTTCTTTGGAGCCAACTATAGGGGCACAAGCCCATAATCCGAACTTTGTTTAAGGCTGAAGCAGCAGGATCACAAATTCAACCAAACCTGGGAAACTTACTGACTTAGTCAAAATACAAAATGGAAAAGGACTAGAGAAATAATTCAGTGTGAACACGCTGATAACAACCCTAAATTCTAAAAATATACATTTAAAGAAACACATTTGGAAGCAAGATAGCCACTCATGAGACAGCTCTAATTATCTAGGAAGCAAATGGTGACTAGGACCATGATGGTGACAGTTGAGAATGAGAAATGATTGACAGAATGGATTTTCAAAGAACTAGAAGAATTTGCTAATTAATTTATGTGAATATGGAGAAAAATATCAGAGTGGATTTTTTTTATATTTTGACCTACATCAGTTGGTAATGGAGTCATTAAATAATATGAAGTAGACAGTAGATAATCAAGATGTTTTTCTTTAGGAAATTAAAGATTCATATATGTAAATAATAAATTTAGATGTTTGCTGAACACTTGAGCATTTGGTGGAATTTAGAATCATGGTCAAGAAAGAGGCTGAGCTTGAAAATTGTATTTGCAAATTTGAAGCATAACCTTAAAAATTCGTACCATAAAATCTAAGGTTCTTAGAGAAGTCAGTATAGATGACATGAGATGAGGAGGAAGAAGAGAAAAAAGGAAAGTACAAATGAAAATGTTCCAGGTATTGTACACTAACATCAGAAAGAGCAGAAAAGGGGGAAAGTGGATATCGGAACAGAGGAGCTGCTGTTGAGACTGGAGACTGGAAAGTCTAGAGTTGTGCAAACCAAGGGAAAAAAGAGTTTGTGAGACAAAGGAGCCACTTCATTGGCCATTCTGAAATAAACTTTCATCGGAGAGAACTAACTGTTCCAAGTATTGTGAGCACACAATGACTGCAGGATTTCATAACTACTGGGTAAGGATGCATAACTCAGACAAATAAGGAGTCACCTGCAAAGTACAAGTAAGCTGTTCATTTGGACATGGAAAATGAGAAGCTATCCTAGTAGAAGGAAGCTGTCCCATGATATACCAGAAATGCAGTCTTAATAATATTTATTTTTATTATAGGGAAAAAAAGGCATTACTCATAGTCTCAGCAGCCACATATTGCTCTCAAATTTTCAATAGTTAAAGTGCTAAAACTTTTGGAGGAAGTCAGAGGACAAAATGGAACATGATATTTAGGAAAGAGACATGATAAAATGTAGCTGAAATAACACTATGTGGAAAAAAATAATTATTTTTATTGAGTACTGGCTGTATGCTGTATCTGTGTTAGTTCGTATGCAGATATGCACCTATAAAGTTCCTAACTAGTATTATTTCA
Organism: Petromus typicus; assembly: GCA_004026965.1. Classification (NCBI taxonomy): domain Eukaryota; kingdom Metazoa; phylum Chordata; class Mammalia; order Rodentia; family Petromuridae; genus Petromus; species Petromus typicus. The sequence goes on from PVIR01000230.1 coordinate 204,505, forward strand.
GTTTATAAAACAAGAAAATCCTGATTCAAGATAGGATGACTTTCCTATTGCCAGGAAGATAATGTGAAATTAAGCCAAATTTAAAATAACTTCCCAGTCTGTCCACTGCAAAGTCAGAATTTTTGGGGTTGCACTCTTTGTGTCTGCAAATGACCTGGTAATTTCAGTAAGTCCATGAGAACATCCTGGCTGTGGTTCCTGAAGTGTAAACAGATGTCCTTAGCACTTCATTGTGACGCGATCACGAGGGAAGTTGGGGCACATAGCCCTTCTGCGCTTCTGAGATTCGAGAAAGAAAAAGAAGTGAGATTAAAAAGTTGGTTTAAGATGCTAATTTATTGGTCCTTGTTATGTTTTACATGACAGAAAAGAAAGAAAATTCCAAGAAGCAGAGGAGAAAAACTTGTAATCTAATAACTCTAAACACTAGAAACATAACATGCCTCCAGTTAATATATACCTCCAGTTAATATACTGAACTATGTTACAGCTAAAATTTACATTGACCTCTGAATATCAGGAAATAACTCAAACAGTTAACAACAACAACAACAACAACAACAACAACAACAACAAAAACCCCAAAGAACAGGCAATACAGAATTTCCAAGAGGAGTGGGAAAATCTAGGCTTTTAATGTAAGAAGAGAAAGTACTAGTCATAAAATTTCTGCCATGAGGTCTGACACCTGCTAGTGGCCAGAGACACTTATTCTGAGGAATTTGGTTTTGAAATTGTGTCATCATCTATATGCAAACTCAATACAGTTCTGATATTTAAAAGTATTTTAGTTTAATCACTGAGACTTATGAAAACTGTGGCTGCATTAAAAGAATGAAGATACACCTTGTCAAATGAGAAGGGGACCAAGAGATGGAGACAGCGAAGACGGAAGGGAGAGGAGAGGTTGTAAGAAGAACAAAGATGTCTGACACACATCTACCAACGCCTCATGATGAAGGTGATTATGTACTGCAAACACATACCCACAAAAACAAATATCTGAAAGGAAGAATAAAGAATGAAGGGAGCGTTCATGGTCCATCCGTCACTGACTTTACCAATTTCCATCCATGACAAAGCCTTAAAATTATGTTCCACCTACATCATCTAAAATTGTGAACTGGGTATTCCATCATCCTATAGAATTGCATACATCAGTCATCTAAAGCAAAACACCATGGAAGTTCCAAACTGTTCAACATGCATTTGTTTTAAAATATCCTGAAAGCAAGAGAAATAAAAATTTAAATAACTGAATGTCCTCTTCCCGCTCATTTGTGTTAATTTTTAAGTAGCTGTGAGTCTAATACTTCCCATGTCAATTACAGGGCAATAGGTGACTATTATTGGGCTATTCTTGAATTTATTTCAGTTGGCTCTTTTCCAGGTTCTTATTAAAATTATTGTGAAGTGAGGAAATGAGTTCTATTGTTCTCTCATTCTCTACTTGTATGCTTTGATTCACCTTTGACAAGTCCAGATACACTTGTCAGAGAATAAATAGAGGATGTCCTCATAATAAAAGAGCCAAGACATAAAAAGTCAAGTGAATCTTCTCTCAGTATTCCACAAGGAAATGACTCCATCTGATGCATTTAAACATAAAGTTACAGTTTAAAATCTTGGACAGTGAGTTCCAAGTATGCTTTTCTCTTTATGCCTAATGTAAACATGATTCCCAAACCATATCAGAGGCAATAAAGATTTAGTTCATTCAATTTAATACTATGATCTGGAGAAAAAAGGAGGCTAAAACTTGTACTTTAGGAAGTTCTTACTAAATGATACAAATAAGCAGATTATTCCACCACATGAGAATGTAAACACATTGAATACTGCACAATAAGTGACTCTTAGATACTAAGCAATTAAAAAAAGCATCTGTTTTTAGAAATTTTGATAGAATTAAATTTCAAGCACATTTTAATGTACCTGCATCAGGCTCAACTTCATACTATGTTTTATACATGAAACTATCTCAGAATATTGACATGATAACATCAGTTATATAAAATACTGGCCTAAGTTGTAAAAGCGGCAAGATCTATAAAAGCCAAAGCAGATGGTGGTGTTTTCTAAACTGTAGTTCAAGGACGGGTGCATAATACAAAAAGTCCACGTTCAAAGTAGTATGAATTATTCTGAAGCCTACAGGAAGAAAGAAATAGAGGTCATTAATTCTCCTTACTGTAGAATATTAAATTATCTAGTGGGTTCACTAGCACATGGCTTACATTAGTCATAAAATGGGTGTAAAGACTTAGTTACAAGATTGTGTTAGATTGAAATAATCTTAGTTATATCATAGCCTTTTACTTAGTCTTTTTTTTATAAATAGAAAAGAAGATTCATTCAAAACTTAACAGATTAATTTGCCTTATTTTTTTCTTATTAAAAGTTCTTTAATTTGTATCAGTAGCTTATTAGATAAACCTATCAACCTTTCTCAAAATCAGATACACTGAGTAGAAAAAATAAAAAATATACATGAAACTCTAGGATAATTTATCAGGAAACTATATCCAACGATTATATTACACATGCAGTACATACCCTAATAAAGAGCCTCTGAATATACTCTAACACGTGTGGTCATGGCTTTCATCCTGCATCAGTGGCCTTTCTCAACTAAAACAAACTGAAGCCCTGTATTTGTAAGGAAGAGGAGTCATTTTCAGAAGCAGTCACTTCACAATCATTGACACAATTCTCTTTATTTAATAGTGGGCATTGATATGAATGCACAGTGAAAGTTAATTATACTTACCTCTTCATCAAAGTACATAATGATTTCAAAACCAAGGCTTTAATTTTATAACAACAGAGCTTTGAGCTATATGAAATTTTATGTGTGATTTCTAAGTATTTGGATATGACCAAACTAAACTAAACTAAATTATTATATATGGATTTATCTCCACATATGTAAATAGCTATTTAAGGTATGCTTATTTTTTCAGAAGATGGAAATAACTCAATTTAATCCTGATCAGAATATAACTGGTTCAACCACATATTGGCTCTCTAGTGATTTTAAATTCCAGTGTCAAAATTTTGCCAGTAACAATGAAGCTGAGCTGTAATTTGACAAAAAAGTCTATCTAGTGAGCTGAATTTAAGAATGAGCAGTACAAGTGATGTGGCTATGTTGAAATTCAAATCTCTGGGTTCCAAAATTCACAGGCCCTATGAAGAGCTGTAGAAAATTTTAGAAGTGTCATACCTGCCCAATCTAAACTAGTACAAGCATAATATTGTTTATATTCACTTAAGGATAGCAGACGGCATTATTTCTTTTACACCATAGTGAGATGCAAAGTTTTTATTTATACCATGAGCACAAAATCCTTTCTATTTTCACAGCATACATAATGAAAAATACTGCTTGGAACTTAATATATTAAAATCTTAAAAATCTAAAGTAATTAAATATTGGATGCACTACATTGTCAAATATTGAAATGGATTATTAAATGTGAAATCTGCCATTTTGGCAACCAACATTCATTTACATCTTACTGGAGTGGAGTGGGAAAAATCATAGCTGAAAACAGTACTTGGGGCTAGATTATCAGATAATTAATAGTATATTCATGCAACAAAATTTCTAGTGTATCTCTTTAACAAGTGAATGAAACACAGTAGTCATGATTGGAGATCTGCATCTTCTTTTCAGTCAACAATTGTGAGACTGTGGAGCAAAAATCTTAGCTAAGTCTCAGTTTTCTGAGACTATTTCTGTTACTATTTAATAAATAGTAACAAGATGACTAACAGAAAAACACAGTAAAGTAAGAAAAAAATATTTTACACAGTTCCTAACACACATTACATACTCAATGAATGTTAAGAGTATTTGGTTTCTTTCGCAACTTGGAGAAGACAGAATGGTGGTTGTTGAAGTTTGTGTCTAAGATCCTCCCACCCACAAGCTTCATGTGATCAAAGGTGAGGCTTTTTCAGAAGTGGCTGAGTCACCTGTGTGGGATGCTTGGATTGATTATTGGTACAACACTAGGATTAAGGGTGTGAGTGATTCCCACTGAGTGGTTATCCTGGATAAAGTATAAAGGGCATAAAGAGGTGTGGTGCTCCTTTCTTGTGGTTTGCTATCATCTCCCACCATGAACTGCTTCTCCTCTGTGATGCTTCAATAGTGTCACCCTTCTTCAGAGTTGGGTGATTATGGACTAAAATCTCTATAAACCATGAGCTAAATAAATCTTCCATCCTTTAGGGACATTTTGTCTCAGCAAAAGAAATGTACAGAAATTCTATAACATTAGAATTTGCTGCAGCCAATTTCTATTTGCCCAAAGCTTTTCATATCTCTTCATTGTCAAGGACTGCAACTGAGACTTAGAATACAGAAATAACAAAAACAGGATAATGAATGGAGCAAAATTATTCCTTGCTTTTATCCTTTAAAAAAAAGTTGCACTACATGTCATTTTTAAAAGAAAACTATAAGATTATGCATTTCTGTTCAGACAAACAGGGATAGTCTCATTTACTCTGTATCACTGTCTAGTCACACACTGATCTGGAATGTTTGGTTCCAAATATCCTAAAAACTGGTTTAATCAAAATGACTCATTTAGAGTGAGAATATGTAAGTATCTGAAATACAAAAGCATGAGTGGGGCTTGGCACTGAAAAACACTCCAGCACTATTAAAAATTTGTACTATTTTTCCTTCTATTTTAAAACATATTTCTTTTGTTTTTTATCATTTTCCTTACTTCTTTCTCTTTTGGTTGTCCTAGTGTCTGCTTCTGTTTGTTTATTCAAATAAAATTGGGGAAAAATGTCTTCAGCTTCCTAGATTTTAATCTACAGGAAGAATTATTAACAAAACACCTCATCCTGTCAATTTTAGCAACAAAATGGGAAGCTAAGAAGTATGATTAGATTCTGAGAGGCAGATGCCCTTCTCTTCTGATCTCTGAGACCCATACTCTGTCATGTACTGTGTCAAGGCTCCAAAAATAACCGCATGGATTAGTGATCTCCATGAGAGTATTCATATTTTGAGTGTTCACATTTTAACTGCAACCTTAAAGTACCCAGGATTTTGCTTGGTACCAAAAAATACTCCATAAATGAGTTGACCAAAACAATTCATAAAGCAGTGACAAAACTGAAGATTCAGAACTTGTGACAACAGAATTTCCTGAGAGGACCGACAGTCGTGAGTGTTAAACTCATACTCTTTTTACTGGTTATAATCAGAACAGTGTTTCTCATCAAGTGAATGACCAAACTAAAGCAATAACATCCCAGAACGAAAGAGCCACCTTTGCAATCACAACATGCATAGGTAGTGTTTGTGTACACACTGTCCAGCTCACCCTCTGAAGAACCATAAGAGCTACATACTGCTAACAATGACAGACAAAGAAACTGTAATCACTGTGGGTAAGTAACAGGTAAGATTACTGACCTACTGGTGGAGTAAAACATTTACACTTCTGCTTTCAATCAAGGAAAATAAAACTAGCTTAATTTTACCAAAGTAATCAGAAATATAAATATCATATGCATTGAAATTGGTTATTTTTCAAAGTATGATGCTATAAATTGGCATACTTACAAATGCAAGTTTCTGAATCTTGTCTCTCAAACACTGAATCAGTATTTGTGAGATAACAGAAGTACTTAGGGATATACATATTAATAATACCCTCCAGATAATTCATATTTTCAACTCCTGTGCTGAGGAAGACATATGATTAAACTATAATAACCATAATTTAAGTCTCTTAGGAATAAATAAAGAATTTGTTTAGGCGTAGAAAATCAAAGCAAATGCTTAAGAAGAGAGCTTGGACATTTTTATTTTTGGTAAAAAATGGCATTTTGTGTACTTTGTTAACTTCTACAAATGTAGGGCAAGGTCACAAATTGCCAGTTAAATTTAGTATTCTAAGTGCACTAGAGACTAGCCTTCATTACAAAATCAGGTAAAAGCCAATGTGTTTTAATCCATTTCCCAAAGTATAAGTACTGGCCACACTGAAAGAGCTATATTTTTGAAATAAAATATTATATTTATTTCTATGATAGCATGCATTATTACAGAAAATAACATTTCAGGTCCTGCTTCAAATATTTTTTGAAATACCTTCACAATACACAATAGATACATGAATTCTTATATGTATTATTGCCAATGTGAAATTTAAAGAACTGCTTGTAACAGCCACTTTACAAAACACCACAAAGGAAATGGAATTATTTTCCCTAGTACATTCCTAAATATTCTCATGTCTAAAAGTAATATATTTCTGAAAGTCTTTAATTTATAAACAATCAATATACATCTCATCTGCACATTCACTAGTTTGAGAAACTGATGATGACAAAATCAGATTAGCTAAAATGTCTCCATAATTAGTTGTTCATTTTAGTGTTTTATTTACTAAAAAATGATAACATATTTTTCCATGCCTGTTTCTGTTGTACTTTTGTGTCAATATTTTATAAATGAGAGTGCATAGGAGGAAATCACTTGAATTCAAAGGTCAGTTAATTTCAAGCACCTTTATTCTTGGTGTGAAAAAAATTATGTGCCATTTTTAGTGCCAGAGACTTTTTATACAGGCACCAGTCAAAGGATATTTTTAACAGGGCCAGTGGTGGTGTGGGGGATATTGTTGATTAAACCCAGGGTTTGACACTTGTTAAGCAAACACAATACTACTGAGCTACATGCACAACCATTTCAATACATATAAAACTGCATTTCATAAGAAGAAAAGCGGTTAGGGGCCAGGGAGTTAGCTCAGTGGTTCCAGCGCCTGTCTTGCAAGTGCAAGGACCTGGGTTCGATCCCCCAGTAACCACACACAATACTGGGCGTGAAGATTCACACCCAGCAGCAACCAGTACCACATAACACAGTGCCAGGTGTCATGGCTCATGCGTGTAACCCCAGCACTCGGGAGGCAGAGGCAGGAGGATTGCTGTGATGTAAGTTTGAGGCTGAGCTTAGAGCCAGTTTGAACTACAAAGCGAGAATCTCTCTCAAAAAAAAAAAAAAAAGGGGGGGGGGTATTTGAATGTACTGAGTTAGAATCCAATGTTTCTGGAACAAATGAAATATTCATTCATATTCATTCAAATTTAAAACATCAGAATGTTCTCTATTATTGTGGTATCAACACTTTAAGAAAGTTTATAAATATGAAGGGAGTACATATTAATGTGCCTTGTTGCTGTTTATCACACTTTGTCTGTGTAGGAGATTCTGTACTGTCAGTCAGCCAAAGCCTTCAATTTTCCCTTACAGGGATAATAACTTCTATCTTTCTACAACTGCCATAACTTTTCTGAAAAGGAAGCTTTTAAAAGCAGGCACGATACGTCAACTGCTAGGTATATACACAAAAGAATTAAAAGACTCATATCACAGTGACATATGTGCACCCATGTTTATAGCAGCCCAATTTGTGAATGCTACATCTTGGAAACAACCCAAGCTTCCATCAATTGGATAAAAAAGCTGTGGTTGTTCTACAGAATGGAGTATTACTCTGCCATAAAAAGCAATAAGTTTGAATCATTTCTACTTAAATGGACATACCTTGAGGATATCCTCATAAGTGAAATAAGTAGGGCACAGGTAGGTACATATTGCATCTATTCTCTGGTATGAGAAAATAAAGATGTAAATGAGTCCTAGAATTGTATGTTATATAATGTGAAATAGAAAATGCTCAATGTAAAATAGGAAGAAGGGGGAAAATGTTGAGATTGTAACAAAAAGTAAGGAAACAAATTTTATGTATATGGGGGGCGGTAGGGTGGGTAGGGCTATGGGAAAAAATGAGAATTAAGTTGTGTCATATACTGGTACATATTCCCATTATGGAGTGCAATCATGATGCATATATGTAATGTACCAATAAAGATTTAAAAATTTAAAAAAAACACACATTATATATATATATATATATTTTTTCCCTCATCCTCAGAAACAACTCTGTTACATTTGCAGTATCTTCCTACTAGTTAATGGCACAATATTCTAACATTTGATACAAAATCCTTCTCTTACCTCTAACTAAGCCATTGGGAAAATTATGTGCTAGTTTTTGAGATTTTTGAGGTATATATAATGTCTTACATACTCAGGAAAAACAAGACTATGACTACAGAAGATTTTCCATGGTGGCACAAACTTCTGTTCAAAAGGCTGCAATTTTGACAATTAAATAATATTACACTTGGTTCCTTCCACAAATAAAAATGTTTTATTGTTTCATTAGTTATTTTTACCTGATTTTCTCTTTAATGATATATAAAAATTTTAAAGTACAATCCAAACCAAAAATTATTAGAATCAAAGAGCAGAGTAATTTAATTGGACCACAGAGTTCGAGGACCATAACTTACCATTATACCATTTTCATGCTTTCTAAAATATGAAAAAATGAAAAAATGACAATAGTTTTTAAATGATTAAAACAAAACATGTAAAATTTTAAAAACAGCTACTATGTCACAATAAAAAGGGTTGTTTAATTACAAAAGATTAGCATGAATTTACTAATTTTATTATTAATTACCAATTTATAAATGTGTATTATAAGCTTTTCAGTGATGTTATGAATCTTAAATAATCACTAATTATATCAGCCAATTAATATATCACCTTCAATATTATTCCCTGTGTAAGATTTTCAATTTACTTTCATTTCAGACATAGTCCTCTGCCCACACTGAAGATCAAACTCAGTGCTGTGTGTTTATAAGTCAGGCATGGTGGCACTGAACCAAATCTCAGGCCCTTAAATTTACTTCATCAATTTTGAACCATTACTAAATTATTAGCAATCATATTCTCTATAATGTACACTAGATCTTTAAAAAGAACACTTTATTTCTCAAACCTGGTATTTTGAACACTCTGACTATCATATCCCTATTGTCCCAACCAGTTATCTCCTAAAACCACCATTGTATTGTCTGTTTTCTCCCATGAGTTCAATCATGTTAGATTTCATGTATATTTGTCATTCTGTACCTGACTTACTGTATTTAACACAATGTTCTCCACTCTAAACCATATTTTCACAAGTGACAAAATTTTCTTTTTAAGATCCAAATAATTATATATTATATTACATAATGTATTAAAATGTATACATTCATATACATATATATTTCCCCTATCCACTTGTAAATGAACATTTAAGTTAATTCCATGTCAGCTGTAAAAAGTGGAGCAATGACATGGTAATACACACATCTATAATACATGCGTTTCCCACTGAAAGCATGAATTTTGAGAAGTGGAATTTCTGAGTAAGGTAACTGCACTTTAATGTTTGATGAACCTCATTACAGTTTCTCATAATGTCTCTACTAATTTTCCTTTCCATCAACAACATCCTAGAGGTATTCTCTGTTCATACCTTCACTAATACTTCATAGATTATGTAAATATATATAAGATATATGTTATAATATTTTATATGTTATATATTTAATATATATAAAATATATTATATATGAGACAGGGTTTTGCCTTACAGTTCAGGCTGGCCCTAAGCTCAGCCTTTAACTCACAGCAATCCTTGTGCCTCTGCCTGCCAAGTGCTGAGATTAGACACATGAGCCACCATGCCTGGCACTGTGGTAGGTGGTACTGTTTGCTGGTGGGCATGAGTCATCATGCCTGGCACTGTTGTATGTGGTTACTGGGGATCAAATCCAGGCCTTTGCGCTTTCAAACCAGGTAACAGAACAAGCAAAGCTAAATCCCTGAACCATAGATTTTATATTTTTATAGTAGGCATTCTGACAAAAAAGCTGATGTCTTATGTGGGTTAAATTTTAATTTCTTCAGGAACTACTAGCATGATAACATTATCTCTAAAAGATGGAGAAATATGTGGTCACCTGTATATCTTCTTTAGAGGACACTTGGCAAGATTTTAGTTAGACTTTTTAGTTTTCTTTATATTTTTTGATATTGAGTTCTGATTGAACTGTAACTTACTAATTTGTTTCTCCCTATTAACAGCCTACATGTTTGCACTGTTGTTTCTGTTGCTGTACAGAAAAAAGGCTTTTATACTAACGTAGTCCTATATTTACATGTTTGCATCTGTTTCTTGCGATGCTGGGGTCAAATTAAAAAGAAATCATCATCTAGTTCAAAGTTGTATCTATCTATGTTGTCTTCTGATAGTTTTACAAAATCTGTTCATGCAGTTAAATCTCTAATCCAATTGCAATTTATTTGGGAAGATGATACAAGTGTTCAAATTTATTCTTATTCATGTATATTACACCATGTTTTATTAAAAAAAACCCCTCTTTCTTTCTATTGTGTATTACTAGTATCTTTGCAGAAAATCAACTGTGCATTTCTTTCAGGACTCTGAGTTGTGTTACACTATTCAATGTGTTTCCATTTAACTTTTGCTACCACCATAACTTTTTAGTGACTGTATGTTTGCAGTACACTTTTAAATTGGGAGAAGCTTAAAGCTGTGTTGTGTTCTTCAACAAAGGCTTAGCTAATGGTAGTACACTGTGAATCTGCATGGTGTATTTCTCTGAAAAGTAATTTTTATAAGAGATCTTGTTTCCAAGATTTATCACAAACTGAGCTGCTATAAACATGTGTACACATATGTCACTGTGATATGAGTCTTTTAATTCTTTTGTGTATATACCTAGCAAGGCAATGGCTGGGTCAAATGGAACCTTCAATCTTAGCTTTCTGAGGAATCTCCAAACTGATATCCACAGGAATTGTACAAATCTACAGTCCCACCAATAGTGGAAAAGAGTTCCTTCTCTGCAGCCTGAACAACATTTGTTGTTGGCTAATTCTGAAACAGCAGCCATTCTTTTTGGAATGAGATGAAATCTCAATGTTGTTTTCATCTGCATCTCTCGAATGACTAATGATGTTGAGCATTTCTTCATATGCTTCTTAGCTGCTCTTACCTCTTCCTCTGGAAAGTATCTGTTCATTTCAGATGCCCATTTTTGAATTGGGTCATTAAATTTGGGTGGGCTGATTTTTTAAAGCTCTTCATATATTATAGATAGTAACCTTTGTCTGAGGAACAGCTGGTAAAGATTTTTTTCCCACATTGTTGGTTGACTTTTTGCTCTGTTGGTGGTTTCCTTTGCTGTGCAGAAACTTTTTAAAAGAATGAGGTCCCATTTGCTGATTGCTTCTGCCAATTCCTGTGCTCTAGCAGTTTTGTTCAAGAAGTCTTTCCCTACACTAATGTCTTCAAGAGTTTTACCTAACCTGTTTTGCAGTAGGTTTAGAGTGTCTGTTTTAATATTTAGGTCTCTTATCCACTTTGATTTTACATAGTGGAAGAGCTAGGTCTAGAGTTAGTCTTTGGCAAGTTAAAGCCCAGTTTTTCCAGCACCATTTGTTAAAGAGGCTATCTTTCCTCCATTAAGGATTTTTGGCTCCTTTGTCAAAGATGAGGTGGCTCAGTGCATTTGGAGTAGTTTCTGGATCTTCTACTCTATTCCATTGATCCTCAGGTCTGTTACTTTGCCAGCACTATGCAGTTTTTATCACGGAGGCTTTATAGTATAGTTTCAGGTTCAGAATTGTAATAGCCCCCACCATGTCCCTGTTGCTTAGAATTGCTTTTGCTATTCTAGGTTTTTTATGGATCCAGATGAAAGTTTGGATTTTTTCTCTAGATCTGTGAAACATGCTGTTGGGATTTCAATCAGGATTGTGTTAAATCTGTATAGAAGTTTTGGGAGTATAGCCATTTTGACAATATTGGTTATTCCTAACCAGGAGCAAGGTATGTCTTTCCAATTTTTGATATCATCTTTTATGTCCTTTTTAGATTGTCATAGTTTTCAAAGTTTTCATGCTTTTTACCTCCTTTGTTAGATTGCTTCCTAGATATTTTATATTTTAGGTGCAGTTGTGAAAGGAACTGACTCTTGGAAACAACCTAAATGTCCATCAACTGGAGACTGGATAAGAAAGCTGTGGTTCTTCTACAGAAAAATAATGAGATTATAACAAAAAAAAGAAAGGAAACAAGGTTTATGTATACAGGGTTTGGGGATGGTAGGTTGGGATAGGCTATGGGAAAAAATGAGAATTAAGTTGCATCATATAATGGCACAAATTCTCATTGTTGAGTGCAATCATGATGTGTACATGTAATGTAACAATAAATATTTAAATTAAAAAAATAAAGTTAGACATTAAAAAGAAGAGAGAGAGAGATCTTGTTGACTCTCTGAAGCACCACGGGTACTATGAACATTTTAACCTATGAATATAGTGGATCATTCCACTTACCCATAATTTCTTGTTACTTTCATCAGTGTTTTATAGTTCCAGCATAAATGTTTCCCTTTGGTTAAGTTTATCATTAATGACTTTTTGTGTCTATTACAAATATCATTCTCTTGATGTATCCCCTAGATTTTGAGGGTACCAAAAAAGTACCAATTCTGAGGGATTTTTTTTTTAACTTTGCTACTGTACTCCATATTAACTCTAACAGAATTTTACTTAAGACTTTAAGATTTTAAATATATATACCACCAGGAAAGAGCAATTTTTCCTTTCCTATTTGAATACTTCGGAGGCTCTCTCTTGCTTTCATAATTGCCTTGACAAAGATTTTCAATAATATGCTGAAGAAATGTGGGAAAAGTGGGCATGCTTCTGACTTTTCAAATCTTGGAGGAAAAATCTGTCCATTTTTTAATCTCTTGTACATTGTGAACTATGGGCTCCTCTTATGTGATGTATATTCATTCTGAACCTAATTTAGTGACAATAATGCATTACAAAAGTGTTTTGGATGTTCATAAATGTTTTTCATGCACTTCATTACATGATCATAAGCTTTTATCCTTAATTTTACCATGTCAGTACACCTTACTATTTCTGTATGTTAAGCCATCATTACTTCCAAAGGATCAGTCCAAAATAATCAGGGTAGTTGATATATTTAGTACATTCTTTAGTTTATTTGAATAGTATTTATGTGAGATTTTCCCATCATGTTCATCAATGTTATTTAACTATAATTCTCTCTCTCTCTCTCTCTCTCTCTCTCTCTCTTTCTCTCTCTCTTTGTGTAATGTCCCTTCTGGCTTTCATATAAAAACAATATTTGCCTTGTTATGTTTGGAAATACTTTCTCCTTTTTAATTTTGTTAAATTGTGAAATAGGTTCATTTTATACACATATTATGGTCACATTCAACATTGAAAATTTCTATCAGTATTTACCATGACTTGATTCTCATTTTTTTCTCATCTCCTTACCAATTATACAACCCTCCATTCCCTGTTTACCATATCTTTTCCCTGATGTGAAAAACTGAAACTATAAATGATTTCTAGAATGAATATTTGATATTGTAAAATAGAAACTATTTAAAGGGAAATGGGTTAAGAGTAATGAAGGAAAAGGAAAAACTATGACGTTAATAAAATAGGAAATAAAGCTTAAGTAAATACTTTCTCTTTTTTAACCTATGTTGGAAGAACACTTTCTAAGTGTCTCATAGAAGTTATCACTTAAACCTCAGAACTTAGGCTTTTATTTTGATGTAAAAATTTCTATTATTGATTCAATCTCCATTTTACTGGGCTGTTAAAATAATCTAGTTTAGTTTTAATAGATTTTGTTTTCAGAAATCGATTCACTCCATATAGATTACCAAAATTGTTGGTTTACACTCTGTAATTACCCTTTTAATTTTTATCACTTATACTGTCTTCTCAATTTCTGATTTTATTTGAACCATCTCTTTCTTTTCAGTTAATGTGAAACTCTGTTTATCTTTTCAAGGAAATTAACTCCGAACTTCATCAGTTTATGGTATTGATTTGGTATCACTTACTTCATTTATTTTTGCTAAAATATTCTTTTTTCTGCTAACTTTGGGATTATTCTTTTTCAAATTTTAATTATCAGTCCATGTTTTCAGTATATAATAATTAAATTCAGTGTAAGTAACTGGTACATGTACATAACACATTCAATTTATTTTATTTTTCCCTTTCTAACCACCATTATTTTGACAGGATCAGATTTATCTTTTTTTAATAAATCTCTGTAAATTTAATTATCACAGTTGCTTTTCTACATTAATTCTATAAGTTGTTTCTTTCAAGTCTTCCCTTTTTATACATGCTTTTTGCTATAAACTTTTCACTTAAAACTGTTCTGCCTGCATCCTATTTTCTCCATTTTTTCCCAATTTCTTTGGTAATTTTCCTTTTAATGTTTTCTGTGACCCATACCTGATGCAAATCAGCGTGTTGTTTAATCTTTATGGACTGTCAATTTTCAGAAATTCTGTCCAGCTTTTATTTAAGATCTTCCTGGAGAATATTTCTTTACACTTGGGAAAAATGTATGTTCTCCTGGCAGCAAATGGAATATTTCATATATGTCTATTAGATATAATTGGTTTAAATTTTTGTTAAACTCCCATATTTCAATTTTTACTTCTGTCTCAATAACCTATCCACTGAAAAAGGAGTACTGAAGTCCTTTACTATTATTGTATTGCATTTTATCTTACTTTTCAGATTTCAATTTTTTCCTGATATAAAGTGCTTCTATATTTACAGCTTTTACTTACTGAGATGCTACCTCTGCAATTATCAGATGATCATTTAGTGTCACTTTTCAGTTTCGACTTACATCCATTTTGTCTGATCTCATCATCACTACTCCTGTTCTCTATCATGTTTAATTACTGGGGATTATCTTTTTCTGATCTATTTACTTTTAGCTTATATATATGCTTCCAAGAGAGGTAAATCTCTTTATATAGTTAATCATATTTTTCTATCCATTCAGTAACTCTTTAAAAAACATAACTCAGAGGAGCACCCAGGGACTGAGTTCAGCAGCGGGCGGCTCGGGAGGCGGTGACTGCAGCACCGAGTCTGCGTCACTGAATCTGCGCCGGGGCTAGAGCTTACTGACCTCCAGGCCTGCACCGGAAGAGCGCCCAGGGACTGAGGTTAGCAGGTCAGAGTCTGATTTTCTCCACAGTAACTGCAGAAGCACATCCAGTCAGCTTCTATTGGTCCCAATACAGACTGCAAAGAGCAACCCAGGAAACACTGCTATTTTAAGGTTCCTAACTATTAAAAGGAAAGTAACTTGGAACAAACAGTGCCAGAAAACAGGGCAGGTCAGAGATGA
>PVIR01000231.1:0-61514 GCA_004026965.1 Petromus typicus
GTTTCCTTACTTTTTTGTTACAATCTCAACATTTTCCCCTTTCACCCTATTTTACATTGAGCATTTTCTATTGCACAATATATAACATACAATGCTAGGACTCATTTACATCTTTATTTTCTCATACCAGAGAAAAGATGCGATATGTACCTATCTGTGCCCTATTTATTTCACTTATGAGGATATCCTCAAGGTATGTTCATTTAAGTAGAAATGATTCAAACTTATCATTTTTTGTGGCAGAGTAATACTCCATTCTGTAGAAGAACCACAGCTTTTTTATCCAGTCTCCAGTTGATGGACACTTGGGTTGTTTCCAAGATGTAGCAATCACAAATTGGGTTGCTATAAACATGGGTGCACATATGTCACTGTGATATAAGTCTTTTAATTCTTGTGTGTATATACCTAGCAGGGCATTTTTGCACATACCAAGAACAGCACATCTTGTTAGGGAGAATAAAATGATGGGAGTATTCGTCAAAGGTACTTAGTGAATTGAGAAATTGTATAAGGCTGGAATTCCCAAGGAACATCATGGCAAATGTTACCATAGCCCATGTGTCTGCTTACACAAAATAGAAAGGAAAAAGTAGCCACATGTTATTTGATGAGTTTATCCATAAAGCCTAAAGTTTTTAAAACTCAAATTCCAATAACCTGTGCAATTGCTTTCATGTATTAAGATCAAGAAACAGCCTTTTATTTTATGCTTATCAATTCATACTGACACCTCTTCATATTGGAGTAGGAAAAACCAGTAATGTTCTAGATTGCTTTGCCTCTATTATAGCTGTCTTCATGCTCATCCCAAGAGTGAAACAGAGTCTTAAAGTCTGTCCCAGGCTTGGGGATAGCCCAGTGGTGGAGAACACACTTAGGAATGGAAGACTCTGGGTTCGAAATAAATCAATCAACAGAGCAAGTTGGGTAGGTTTTCATGATGTACAGGAAACTTTTTGAAAAAAATTAAAATAATATATTCTGTAAAAATATAAAGGGTTATTATTATTATCATTATTATTTTATCATTATTCATAGCCTTTTTCTTTTTCAAATTGTGGCAGCTACATATCTAAAGCTTGAGATGTGAGATAGGGAGGAGAAAAGTATATAGAAGAATAAAGAAAAGAATACTTCTGAAAATATTAATAGATTGATAGCATAACTTATTAATAGAATAATTATACTTCCAAAAAGTCTGAATTTATAATTTAGATTTTAAGTGCTATATCCTTAAAAAAATTCTTAGCTATACATCTTTATGTCATTTTTAAGGATGCATAAATGCGAGCAATTGGGAAATAAGTGGGAAAGCTTTCAAATAAGAACTACTAAATTTGACATTAAGCAATGTATATTTTACTTAATACTAGTTAAAAATCTTTAGCTTATGATCTTAGAATCATGATTGATTGTAAATAACCTAAAGATAATTTATAGTTAAATAGAAGCCTAAAGTATGCATGTGGTTATTTATCTTCATTCTTTCAAGAACAAAATAAAAAATAATATACACATATATTAATAGTCTTTTTTTTTTTAGTTTAGAACCACTCTTGGCAAACTCCCTATAAAGGAACAGTCAATATTATAAGCTTTGTCAGTTGCTGACACTGTGCCCCTCTGCCATTTAGAGTAAAACTAGCCCTAGATAGTAAGGAAATGAAAGAACATGTCTTTGTTTCAATAAAAGTATTTATGGACACTGAAATTTGAATTTTGTAACATTTTCACAAATCATAAGCTAATAGTCTTAGTGATATTCTATAATGTACTAAGCATATAATACAAATATGATTTCTCCTTTTAGGGAAATTATTCACCAGTATCTGAAACAGACATTAATACATGCCTTATGCAAATAAATTGGAAATATCCATCAATTCCAATGTCCAGTATAATTTAAATAGTAAATATACCTACAATTCCCAACATAGTTTTATAAACTTCTAAGTTTCATTGAAAGCTTCTCATGGTTTGAATTTGAGTACACTGAACTAAATTTTTAGACTAACAATTGAAAAGTGGAGACTGAGCAGAGTTAGCTGTTAAACAAATTACTCTGTACTTTAAGTTCTTAACCATTTTTCATTAATTGAGTTTGACAGTTTTAATGGTTTCATATTAGATCCATGAGATTCTACCAGTTACTTCTAAAGTACAGAGCAACAGCCATCCTGGGCATTCTCAAACTGGATGAGTATTCTTCAAATTAGCATCTGGCAGACCGAGGAGTTAGCTCAGTGGTTCTGGCACCTGTCTTGCAAGCACAAGGACCCGGGTTCAATTCCCCAGAAACCACATAAAATACTGGGTGTGGAGACTCACCCCAGCAGCAACCAGTACCACATACCACAGTGCCGGGTGTGGTGGCTTACGCCTGTAATCCCAGCACTTGGGAGGCAAAGGCAGGAGGATTGCTGTGATTTGAGTTTGAGGTTCACTTTGAACCTTTGAGTTGTGGTTCACTTTGAACCACAAAGTGAGACCCTGTCTCAAAAAAATAAAAAAATAAAAAATAAAAAATAAATTAGCATCTGGCAAATTACTTATCAAATTTCAAATGTATTACATGTATAAAGAAGCTATTAATAGACAAATATCAATACCAATAGTAATAGGCACTACTTGGAAACTTTATTGCATTTATTATATATTATTATAATTGCAAAATGTATCACATTATCACACATAATTCTCAAAAGCTCTATGAAAGAGATATGATATTATTGTCTATATCAAACATGAAATATTAAGTGTCAGAGGTCAAGCTGTGAATCCAGATCTTTCTAATGCCCAAATATGTGCTCTGTGCCCTTAGCCTCTCTAATTTTCAGGTGCTCTCCATAAGTAAACATATGTAAATGTATCATAATAAATGATACAACAGGGCACATAAAATTTAATAAGAGCACAAGCTAATACTATTAATAGTATATCGTATTTGCTAGACAATTATACTATGTTAAGCAAGTTATAAAGAGCTTCTTACACATTATAAGACTTAGTCTTTACTAAACCTCCATAAGATAGGTATGATGATATTTTCCACTTCTTAGGCAAGGAATTTAAGGAAGATAAAGATGAAATAATTCATCAAAAGTCAAATGGCTAATAAGTAATGGAGCCACAACTTAACCTCAAAGCAATTTTCCAGGGTTGACATGTCTAAGCCAGAGCCACTGACACATCTAAACCAGAGCCACTGCCAGCAGCACAAAGTGCACACTGTACTAGCCTTGGAAGCACCTTTTACTAATTGATCATAGGATCAGTAAGGTGACAAACATGTTGGACTCAATCCATAGCTAGTGGAGAGCCACTAATAGACTGTTTTGGAAAAAATGAGATTCTGTCTTAGAATGTTAATCTGAAGATGAAGAGAAGATAAGACCCCAAAGAGTGCAACTACTATTGTAGTAGTCCTACCTAGAAAAAAAAATAATAATGCTGGCCACAGGAACTGTGGCAGCATAAACCAGGAAAATAATTGGCCTTGATTTCATTAATTCAACTAAGCAAATGAAAAAGGTTGCACAGATTTGGGTGAAGAGCTAAAGAGTGAAATATGTGAGTGGTTAGGGGTTTGCCCTAACCACTAATATTACTAATATTTATAATATTAATATTATAATAATATTATTAATAATAATATATTATCATGATATAATATTATTATTAATATATTAATATTAATATTAATATTATAATATTTATGATATTAATATTACTAATATTTCTAATATTACTAATGTAATACATTAGTAATATTAGAAATATTAGTAATATTTCATGTTTGACACTGATGCCTTTCAGTGTTCGCTTTGTAAAAAATTCTATGTCACTCCAGGAAGCAAAAGCAATGAGATAGCAGATCGTGCAGTTCATAGTGAGAATTTAGGCTGAATAGGTTGGTTTGGATGTCAAAATGGATAGTCATCTCATGAGCTTTGATAAGCTGTCTAGAAGTAGAAAAGGGTGAGAAAGACAAGATATGAGGACAAAACTATACAGAATAATACAAAAAAGTTAAGTGAAGGAAGAGCTTTCGCTGAAAATGGTCAGAAAGGTATAAGGAATATCAAGAGAAAATTATGATACAAAAGAGTCAGATAGTTAAGGCAAATGAATCAGACTGGGGCCAATCAAGAAGAGGTCAAATAACAGGTAATTTGAGACTCTCAATGAGAAATAGATGGCAGCCTACATCACAGTATTTATGCACTTCATAATTATGACATATGTGTAACTCTTGGAGTGATCAGTCAGTGGTAAATGGAGCATCTCTATTCTCATTGTGACAATAAGTGAAAAAGGTATGACAGGAAAGAAATCATACAATAAGTTAGATGTAAACAGATCTGAATCACATAAGATTTGTGCCACAACAAGAATTAATGTAATTTTACTAGTAGAACACTTTTGGGGCACACACATCACATCTTTTTCGGGTGTGGCTGAGCGTGTAAGGGAATCTTTGTGAGTGGTAGAACAAAGTATGTCCTCAGATGATGAATGCATTCCAACTTGCCAAATGTGGTGGGCAAATGAATGTTCTATTTCCTCTTCACCAGAACTCAAGCTATGTAATCTTTGCTGGCAAAAAGAGCCTTTGCAGATTAAGCCAGAATCTTGGGGAGTGGGAGAATTATCCTACATTACAGAAGTTAGTCCAATGCAATCACAAGATTTTATTAAAGGGAGGTAGGTGAAGCAGCAAGAGAACAGGAAGTAACAGAATTGGAGAGAACACTGAAGATGCTACAGTGAGAAAAGATGGAGCCCAAAGCTGTGGAACTCTAGCAGGTTCTGAAAGCTTATGAAGGTGAGAGAACTGATTTGACTTTAAAACTACAGAAGGAAAATGACACTGATGCCTTTCAGTGTTCGCTTTGTAAAAAACAACCACACATTTGACTTTTGGAATTCTGAAGCTGTAACTTAGGATTGCTTTAAATCCCTAAGTCCGAGGCTGCTGCAGGAAACGAACACTATGTAAAAGTGAAGAAATTTACACTTCATATTCAGGGTCATAATTCTGTACTTGGTTGCAATAATTTGACATTTTCTGCCTGTTAGAGTAATGCTGCTAAAGTACTAAGATATCTTTTTATCATCTTCTGCAAAAATCATCAAGACTTGGTCATCCATACTGCTTAACAACCAAGCTTTGGTAATGTAAGGGAAGGAAAGTCTATTTAATGGAATTACCTATGTAACCTTCACCTGCTACCAGTCTTTGCTTATTCATGTTCATCCTACCCTCACTCCTTGGAGACACTATGAACTCTCAACACTGTGTCCTGAGCTTTAAGAGATTAGGTGTTTCTTGACTGAAGGAAACTGAAACAAACACAAGCTCCGCACTTCTATTAACTTGATTGAAATATGTGATACCAAATCAAGATTGATTCTTAATCTGAGTTAACTTGTACCTAAAAGAGGAAAACATCACTTTTGGATATAAAATACATTAGCCATGAGCATTTCTTTTTTTGTCATTAATACTTCCACATGAGAAAAAATAACTTAGTAGCTGGCATTGTGCTCTGTGAAGAAGACGCTCAGTGCTCTTTTAAAATTCTTCCAGAGTTGCTATTTATGTAATTGGCTTTCAAATATTTTCTAACTGCAACAATGTGAAGAAAAAAGGGTCATGCAATTATAGAACTCCACATGATATACCATGTTCAAATTTGAAATGGTTCAAAAGAATAAAAAAGAAAAAAGTTTCATTTAAAAATAAAGTCAAAAATCAAAATAATTCATAGTGGGATAATGTTGAAATAGTGTGAACAACATATTACATTAAATAACTCATCATATCTAAAGTAAGGAGAAAAAGAGAAATAGCTGGTTGTCTCGAGCAATGAAGCAGAACCAACAAATAGAAAATTAAGAAAGAAATTTTTTAGAGCACTTCTTAAAGTGTGCATTACAGATCCATAATCCCATACATGCAGAAGAGCTAATGGTCAATTGTAGGAAGTACTCACTTATTTTATCCTAAACCTATCAAGTTGTGTGTGAGTGTATTTGCCACCCTGAAAAATCTTTCTGCAAAGAAGAAATTGAATTTGTTTAACCAAATGTTTTTGTAACTATTTGACCTTTGACTAATCCCACTCCTTAAAATCCCGTTTAACTATTTTCATCTGGAAATATTTAGGAAAACACTGCACAACAATGTGGTCACCAGATTTTTTTCTGGAAAGGTCAAATAAAAACACTTCAGGTTCCAAAGTTCACGTAGTGTCCATAGTAACTAGTGGACTCCAACTCAGGAGCCTCTACAGAACCACACACATAGGGACTGTAGCCACGATCCAAAAACTTATTTTCACAAACACAGCAGACCAGATTTAGCCTGTGGGTCTTGGTTTGTTGACCTCAGCAATGGAAGCCTGATAATTTTTTCAGAAACAGAATCTGAAAATTCACTGTCTTTTCTTCCAAGAAGATTTGTCTTCATGTGTTCCTCAAGGAGCAGTGATCATGCGAAATTTCTTTGAACTTCCTGGTGACATTAAAAAAATAAATTTAGACTTAAAAAGATAGTTTTGAATAATAGGGAGTTTTATCATGAATGTTCGGACATCTGCAACATCCAGCCCAACACAAATCAGTATCCACAATTTAGTACATGATCTGCAATAACAATGCAGACTTCCAGTGGTTACACATTCCTGGGCAGGGTTGTAGCTCAGTGGTGCTGTGACTGCCTGGCAAGTGCAAGATCCTGAGTTCTATGTGCCCAAGCAAATGCAAGGTATTAAGTTGAGTAAACATTTGAAAAACAGAATTAAAACAAACATTTATTAAATGTCTTTTAAAATTAAAAAGGTTGTATTTGTACTTTTGACATTATTCCAGGCAATTAATTATGCAAGTTGCAACATTATATTTTCATAAAATGATATATTATTACTTCAGGCAAGTGAGTGAATTTCAGAGGTAAATTATACTCATCTCCTTAGACATACGTAAAGACATCAAGATAGGTTTATCATCTGAGGGAAAAAATCTCAGTGAATAAAAGCATAAAATAATGATGTAAAACACAACCTTCCCCCATTACAGTCCTTTCTTTGCTGTCATTATATTGTTTAGAAGCTCATATAACTTACCAAATTAGCAAAACATTAGCAAGTATTACAGTCCTAGGTCCCAACATTAGTTTTGATCATTTAGTCCACTTCTTCAATTGTCTGGAGGCTTGAATGACCTTTGGCAATTCTATTAAGCGATTCGCTCTTTTCTCAGCAAATGTCATTTCCCTAATCTAGCAATTAATAAGAAACAAAGACATGGCAATATTACTTCTTTTCTTTTTTGTGCTACGATGGGTCATTTTTGCAAAAAACGTGAGGTTATTATTGTTACTGACTAACATTTAATTAGGTTGTTTGATCCTTGCTTAAACAAGTTTTCAGACTCCCGTTACCCTACTTCGCAAGACCAGCCCAACTATTTCAGTGAATATAGATGCCTTCATATACTATGTTGAAGTCCTTATTTCCCTGCTTACTGAATTACTAAATAAAGATCATTAGAAAAATACATGTACATTCCAAATAAGGACACCTGATTTTTCCTAGAAATAAAAATTCTAATGAAAAGCTTAGGAAACTAATTTATATTGTATCTCATATAAAATCATCATAATTTTATTTAAAAAAAACTGTATTCAAAGTTTAGGCATAAATGGTAATAACTATATTCACGTGGAATAGGGTTCAAATTAACTGTTCATAATATTCGTTATATCAGTAGATTGTCCCTTGTCAAAGAATCTTTGACCTTAGAACTAAGGCCTTTCTTGTGGGGCCCAAACATACCACTCGGTTGTCAACTCTCCTTCTCTCCCTCCACCCTCCGTGCCTCCACCTCTCTGTATTTCTCAGTACGGCACAAATACACCAAGCCATCAACTGCTGTATAAATACTCATCCGAGTCCTTGCTTCTTCACTTACTTACTTACTTACAATGATCTTTCCCACCTTGATAATGGCTAATAGCCATCCGTAAAGACTACCCAGACATGACTACTTCTATTACCTCATACACTGGTGGTCATACTGATGTTCATCTGTGTGCCAGGTGTTGTTTCTGTCCTGTAGAGGCAGCGGGGAGGAAGGTAGCTTCTATTCTCCTGCATCTTGCATTTACATAAGACTCCACCTCACATACCCTCCCTGAGCTCAATGCGGAATCACCTGTCCTCCCAAATAAGACCATCTTCCCTCTGCTGTTCTTCTACCTCCCCTTTACAGGGGACTTAGTTTACTGCATAAAATTTCTTAAAGCAGGTGTTCACTCATTGTTTTATTTCCCAATTCCCCCATCCTACTTCAGCTTACTTTTCCAACCCTTCAGCCTTGACAGAGCAGGTTGCTGTATGTCGAAATCCAGGAGTCACTGAGGTTCAAATACAACAGTCCCTTTCTAACCACAGGGATTCAGACCCAAGATCCACTGGATTCTGAAACTCAAGGTAGCACTAAACATTGTATGTAGATTTGTTCCTAACTATGATTCTAACAAAGTTTAATTTATAAATCAGACATAAGAGGAGATCAGTAAGATTAACTAATGGTAGAAATAAAACAACTAAAATAATACATTCCAGTTAATGTCAGTGAAAATATACACTGCTGATCAGCGGAATTTTCCCTTTATTGTTTTCCCTTTGTTGTTGAGCACAGGTAACTCAACCTGTGAGACACCACCCATGACAAGGAACCACAGAGTGTTTCACAAGATGAGGCAGATCACATGGCTGCACCTCTACAGCCTCCTCTAGGACACACAGACAAAAACAGCATCCAGTCCACAGACTTGTTCTCAGCACTGAGACCCACCATGCCCAAGGTGTCCCGCGAGAGCGGTATGATTGCTTCCGCCTTGGTATTTATTTCAGGGCTCTTCTTGCTTGCTGTTCTCCACCTCTCCCTATGCCTCAAAAATTCTCCTGCACGTGGCTGCCATTTTCCTCCTTGCTCACTGTGTCTTCTCAGGGTCATAAGTTCCCTTCCGTCTGGTCCCAGTGGATTGTCACCACTCTCCTTTTCTCACAACATGCACTTCATTCACACTCATCAGTTCACCTGTGTAGGTCTTCAGCAGGACCATCAAATGCAGTACTCTAAACCATAGGAGCCGGGTATATCAGTTCCCTGTGTTGTAGCTATTATGTACTCCACACACATAAGTACAAAAATGAGTCAGTATGTGCACCCTGGCAATCAATTTCTCTCGCTGAACATCCTCTGGTTCAGACACACAAGATGGTTCCCTTGGCTCCTTTTCTCTTTCTCTGAGCCAGTAACTCTCTTGCCACCTCCCGGCTCCCGAGCCCTGTGCTCCCGGCTCCCAGCCCTGCAGCACTCGGGGATGAGTTCCATGGCCTCTCGGCTTCAGAAGCATCCTAGCTGATGCCATGCCTTCGGGCTCCCAGATTTCCAATCTGTCTGCACAGAGCAGCCAACAAGATCTTTCAAAACGCAAATCGGATCATGCCATTGCCCTGCTTAAAATCCCGCAACGACTCTCCAAAGCTTTGGGGCTACAGTTCAGACTCGTCAGTTTACTTCAAGGCCCTCTGCCTGAGCCAGATCAGTACCCTTAATGGCTCCCTTCCCGCCCATTCTGGAGGCTCCCAATGCCCTATAAAAATCTGCCGCCGCTATGTTCCGGCTGCTCAGGAAATTCCTCCAAGCTTGCACATCACACCAGAGTCGTCCTGTCACAGCGTGGTGCCTCCTCTGTCATCTCAAGCCACCGGCTCATTCGTGCCTCGCTCTGAGATGTGAGATGAATGCGTCCTGGTGACCTCCTTGGGCGTCAGAGCTGCTGCCTGTCCAATTCTTGCTGTCTCCAACTCGGCGAACTCTATGCAAGGCTTGTGCCTGCACAGTGGCCACAGACCGTCCAGTCTCTCCCGATACATCCCTCCACTATGCCCTGGACCGAGTCTTCCCCCTGCCTGAGGGAACACTGAATTATCTCCTTTTACAGAGAAAAAGCGTGTGCTGCACCACAAATAGTTGATGTGATTTCATGCCTTTAGCCCACCTCTTTGCCTAGTTATATCCTCAGTTCCCTCCAACCCAAATCAGGAGAGCCAGCGTGAGCAGCCACTCCGCAAGCCAGCCAAGGCTCAACCCTCGGAGCTTTGGGGACCAATCCCCGGATCTCCAGCAGGACCCCTCTTCTGCCAGCTAAAGCCCTCTACACATAGAACATAATGTCTATTGTTTAGAAGATACTTCTTTTTCCTGTGTAATAAATTGCACGCTCAGCCCCTGAGTTAGGGAAAAGTAAAGGATGTTTGTAGCCTACTGCTCACAACATGTTTAATACTGAATGTATGATTTTACAATGAACGAGTAACTTAATTTCACAGTCCTGAATGAATAAATATCATTTTGAAATTTTTCTGGATATACAAATATCATTTGCCCAGGACTTAAACTTAGCTGCAAGTGTACACTAATATTAGTATTCTCGAAAGAAACATTAAAAAAAAATCTAAAAATCACATGACACGCTTCTACTTTTAACTCATAATGTATTGACTCCTTAAAAAATGAAATCAATGCCCATCTATTTCCTTGTGCAAGCAGCCTGTCTGATGAGGCAGAGTCTCAGCAGAGTTTGCCCATGAGTAGAATTATGTAGTATATTTGATGTGGATAGATTCCCACCAGGGAATAAATGAGATACCCTCATTCTCTCTCATTGCGCATTTGCAGGGCTCTTAGGAAGGGATATTTACATTGCAACTTTCTGAGCAACTTAGCTCCTGTAGTGTTTTTAATTGTGCCATTTATACCTGACACTATTATCCCTATGACTAACTGGAATATTACTGAACAGAGATAGTTATTGGATATATTATTAAAACTGGTAAAGATAAATGTATGAAATATAGAATGCTAATATTATTTGCCTGATTTAGCTCTCAGTATTTCTAAGCTCTAACACACACACACACACACAAACACACACACACACACACACACAGCATCTTTACTTTGTAGTTTGTGATATACAATAATGTTTGTAATAGCCAGCCTTTACTGAGGGATCACTATGTATCAGAGTGCTACAGGAATTTTATGTGCAGGTTAATGTTTAGCCCATACAACAATGCTAAGAAACGAGTAATAAAATGATTCTTCTTTTCAGTTAAAGAAAAGGAGATGAAGGCAAATAGGCTACAATCATGTAGCTGGAGAATAATACAGTGCAAACTGAAATCCAGGCAGTCTAATTGCAGATCTCTGCTCTTCATCTCTTTGATATCTTATCTTTGTACATACTACAGTGTAATGAGAAAGAATAAAAAGCTTAGCATGCCTCTACCAAAAGAAGCGCTTAAGAGAAAAAAATAAACAGAAAACATCCTGTCCTTCCCATAAATGGAATTTCATGTGGGCTATAAAGCTCATGCTTGATTCAAGTACATGTCCATTTTGGGATAATTCTTGATTTACCTTTTCACCTGCCGTCAAATGGTGCTCAGCCTCATGCCTGCAATACATGGGAGATTCGCTGTATATAAAGATGCCAAATAAAGATTTTACAGTTATATTTATGAATACATTGCTACAAAAAAAGGATCTAATCAATGAAGCTTTAAAACCATACATGAAGTACAGTGATATTTTGTTTTCAGAATCCCATTTATTGCTCAGTTAAATGAGGTTGAAATTATTAGATCCTTTCCACATATATTTTCTGTGATTGAGAGACAATAACTTCCCCAAGGTCACAGTTGGGATTTAAACATCTGCAGTATCACCATCTGTGTTATTGTAGAGTTCACCAAGTACCTCAGAAAGACCAACAGCTGCTTATGGTGGCTCATACCTGTAGTCTCCTTTGCTACTCAGAAGGCTCAGGAAGAAGAATTGCAAGTTTAAGCCCTGCCTGCACAACTCTGCAAGGCCCAATCTCAAGAACAACAAAAATAAATATTGTAAAAATAACCTTAGAGCACATAATGGGTATGCAGGAAACCCTGGGTTCAACTCTCAACAGGGAAGGAAGGAATGAAGAAAGAAAAGGAATGGAGGGAGAGATGAGAGAGACTACACATCATATGGGTTGCTCACAGCCCTGTCCAAGATAAAAACTGTGTGTTTTTAATAGTCTAAGTTCCTAGCTGTATGATTCTGAAACAACAACATTAAAATTCCTGCAGATAGGCTGCTATGAGGCCAACAGATTTAGTAATGCATTGGCTTAAATACTTATTTTTACCCTTCATTTAAATGCATGTTTTGGGCCAGGTATTTAGCTCAGTGACTTTGATGTCTGCCTGGCAACTATATGGTCTCACATTTGATCCCCAGTGACCACATACCACAATGCTAGGTGTGATGTTTTACACCTGTAATCCCAGCACTCAGAAGGCAGAGGGAGGAGGATTGCTGTGAGTTTGACACTGATGTGGGCGACAAAGTGAGACTCTGCCCCCCCCAAAATAAATCATGTTTCGTTGCTCATAAAAATCATTACAAAGGACCTGACCTGAGGCATAACGTTACTGTGGAAGAAGGAGGCGCTTCTATGGGCCCTGCTGCACGTAAAGCCAGTGGAGCAGGGAGTCTGAGCAAGTCCTCAAGAATCCAAACAAAACCCATGAGTCCATACGTTCTGCAATGTTAAGGGGAAAAATAAAAATATACTTTGAAAAAAATGTTAGAGGGTTCACATGTGTTACACTAGCACAAGAACAGAAATGCAGCTAAGGGACAGTAATGAAGAGTAAAATATGTTTTATACTTGGTAAAGGTAAATGTGGAAAAAGAAATAGAAAAATACTTGTTATCTAGCCAAGCATCTTACCACAGGAGTCACTTAGGGAACAATAACTGAGTTAAGGAATAATATGTACATTTACTTCAACAAAACAAACAATGGTCCAATAAAGGGAAGTATTTTAGAAAATATATCACAATTATCATAAATATATAAATAACATCTCCAACTGTTGAATTAAGGTTAAGACTGACAATTCCAACAATCTAAAATAATTTTCATCCATGTCAGTCATCTGACTAGAGTCTGTCTAACTAGATAAATAGTAAACTAAAGTACTTCTGTTACTTTCTCAGGAGCTCCAGAATTCAGACCATGCACTTTGTGGGTGCTACAATCTGCCCAAAAAATCCTCCAAGCATGCAAAAGGAATAACATGAGAGGTGTTTTCTATTACTACTTAGGTTGTTGTTCATTCACTTTCTACTACTTTTCTAAGAATCAAAAATTTAAACTCTTTAAATTCTTATTGAATTACATTTTGTGTGAACATACATTTGATACAAGTTTGATGTTCTGCTAAGCTGCAATTCTCTGAGACTGGTACCAACTCATTAACTGCTCCTGTGACACTGTGATCATTAATTAACTGACCATATTTTGCAAGGCAGAAAATATGTTGCTCTAAACATGTAATGACTTGAAGTAAACCTGACCAGAAACAAGTAATGAAACTAGCCAAATAATTTGCTTCTCATTCTACCAATAAAGACCAGTTCTTTCAGGACCCTGCCATGGCATAACCAATCATACCATTTTTTCCCTCTACCTGATCAATTAAATACCAGACATCAAGATCTACCTAAAGTGAAATACTTTGTCATTATTTCCTTTTATTTTGCTGTGATTCATGATACTTACTAAAATTTTGTTTAAAAGTACAATTGTCTTCATTTTACTGATGTTTAGCAACATAACTATACAGTTATTTTCATACAAGCTTTATATTAACATAGCAACAAATACATGGACTTAATTTGATTTTTTTTCCATTCAATTGGCCACAGGTAATGACACTACTATATGAAAAAATAACACATCATTAGTCAAAGTATCCTTTCATATATCCTTGGTAGTCTCTCATACATATCAATGTTGATACAAATTAATTCCCTAATTCTGAAAATTATTAATTGAAACAAGTTGGCCTCAGTTCCAGATCTAAATGTATCTCTTTAAGCCATTTTTGATCCATTTGCAATATCCAACTTACCATTAGAAATCCTAGAGTATCCTGGCTCTGATTCAATCTTCTGACGTTCCCTCTCTGTTTACTTTGGTCTTTTGGAAGAGGTCCAAGTTTGCCTCAGTCTCTGAAAAGAGATGAATGAAATTGAAATTACATTTACTGTTCTTTTGACTCTTGTGTTTGTGCTCAAAGACAGATCCAATTTCTCTGGCAATTTTCATAAAGAGAAATTACCAAATTAATTTATTTTAACACTCACTAAAACAGGCCTTAGGCACAACTAATATAACTGTATTCCATTCTTTTACCTAAAAATAAAAATCTTTATTCAAGGGTGGACTACTGTTTTCCCACGTATGGCTACACTCAAAATTTTTAAGCAACATCAAACAATTTAGTGTAACTTAAAAGTTAGACTATTTTAGACATGTGGCCTGAAACACAGAACCATTCAAGGTCACATGGCTAATTAGTAGCTAACCTCGGTCTAGAAAGGAAGCTTGATATCATTTCTGATCTCTTCTCACTCCTGCAAGTCCCTGGAGTTTGGGTTACTTAACTACCAATTTGATCTTCAAAGTTTTTTATGGAATGTTGAAAAGTCAACTTTTTCACTAATTCTTTCCATTACTGTGTACTGATGTTATCTTAATCTTTTTCCAAAGAGAAGGAGGAACAAATAGACATCAAAAATCAGTACATGCCGTAAATATGGAGAAAAGTATGAATTGCATCTCTTGATAACATGTGCTGCAAAGACATGATTAAGCAATAAGCACTACCAGAGGGAGATGCCAGACACAAAAATTGATAGAAAATTCACCCACTATTACATTTTCAATATATAACACTTAACTCTGCAAAGAGTTTTGTGCACAGACAAGCAAAAGAACTCCCAATTTAAGGACATCTATGAATTTTGAGCAGTCCAGGCAAATACTTCAGTTCAAAAATGCAATGTGTCAAGCATTGTCCTAAAAAGATGCAAAATACTTTGAATAGATTGAAAGAAGATGATTTACACAAGACAAAATAAAGTTATTATAATGATTTGCTTGTGTCCTATGTTCATTCTGATTATTGGTTTATAAAGGCAACCAAGCATCGACAGGACACTGAGAGATAAATATGAAAAGGGTCTGGTACAATAGCAGTGTTTCAGGAGTTTCATGAATCGATCAATTTTGTAAGCCATGATCTTATTTTTAGATAGATTGCAAGCTTTCTATTGAAGAGAGCTCAGTAGTAAATCTTACAAAGAATAATACAAAATAATCACAGTATTTTGTCCACAGAACTGTCAAAGGGAGAAGCTCACTAGACATTCAGGCAGGGTATCGATTACACGGCACAGTAGGGTATGGAACTAAGGAGTCTTGCCCTTATTTGGATGGTATATGCCAGTTCTCAGCCTGGCTACCTTTCATAATCAATTGGACAGTTTATAAAAAAATAATAGGACCCACGACCCACCTCAGATGAACTAAACAAGTTCCAAAAAGCACAATTCTACTGGAGGTAAGCTACCAAAGCTTGAAACGAGAGTTCAAGGGGGAAAAGGTGTAAGAGAATTAGACAGTGAATACAAACAATTCTTTCAGAGAATTCTGGTGAGAAGGAGAATCAGACTGAAAAGAAACAGTGGAAACATTTATTTGTTTGGCTTTAGGATTCATTTGTTTTGCTTGTTTCATTCATTGGTAGATTGTCACGTAACTGTGAATGGACAGGTGTAATCCAGTAGAAAAGATGTTTATATCATGTAAGAAACTGCTTTTTCTCACTTACACAAAAAGAAATAGGCCTCGAATCCTTCTACAGGGAAGAGAAAGATTGAACTTCAAGCAGGAGGGTTCCCTTCATAAAGAAGAGCAAAGGAAGTGGGAAAGAATTTTGGTTGAGGAGGCCTGAGAGTTCCCTGACAACTTGCAGTCTCTCAGTGAGGAGAACAAAGGAAGTCATCAAGAAGAAGCAAGGAAGGGAGTGGTTGTTGTAGATCCACAGGCAGGTAGACGTAGTAGCCATGCAACGAGAATGATGAAATGTCCCCATTGATCTCCTCTGAGGGAGAACTCAGGCTATGTGAACAGACAGAAGGCATTCCATCACGTGCTTCGCTCTCGGAGGGTTCGCGCAGAAACCTAACGATAACCTCCTCCACAGAGAGTCTGGGAAACCCCACGCCTCTATTTCACTCTAGTCTTGCAGAGACGTACATCCGGTTAGTCTCTACTTTGTGAAATGCATCTTGTCTTTTTCAAAACCCAGAGTGCTGCTTGCACACCTCAAGTTTGCTGATTCTTCTCCAGAATTCCTTAACAATAACATCACTGAAAATTGTTCAGCAACCTCGCTTTTAAGCACTCTCGAGGCTTCTAGGTATAATTTCATCACATCATACATGTGAATACTAGGAACTTCAGCTCTCTGGCGCACAAAGATTTCAGCCCAGCAAGCAAGTAGTAACATAGCCTGGCTGGCTTTTGTTCCGTAGGGCTGCCTTGCTAAATATCCAATAAATTCTAGATAGCCATTCAGCTTATTTTTCAACTCTTAAATTTTCTGACACTCTACAAGATTAATATAGATAAATGAATAGCTTTCCTTCTTGCTAACACTTCATGTTCTATTAAATGCAGAGATTTGTTCATAACATGTTTTCATTTTTAAGATTATTTTATATGTTAAAATATTATTAATTCCAAGAAAATCAATATATAGGCACAGAGAGTGGGTATAAGTACAAATGTAGATGTGGGTAAGGATATATATATTTATGAGTATTTATGCGTATGCATATAATTTACACAAAATTGTGCACATACACAATTATATAATATTAATATAGGCACAGCAGATCATCAGTACAGATATTTTTTAAAAAAGCAAAGTCTGCTAGCCAGACAGGCAAAATCTTACCAAAATCCCCTTTGCATGGGAGCCTATTCACTATATATTCCTACATTCTAATTTCATGTTTCTTTTCCTCTGAAATAATTTCCCAGCACAGAGTTGTATTTAAAGACAATATTTGTAAAATTCTGGCACATAGTAGGTTCCCAGTGTGTTGTTATCTGCATCTCTCTTTCCACGAGTCTGTTATATTTTTTTTTCTGCAGTGCCAGACATTTTTAATAGCAACCATAAACAAAGGCCTGCTGAGTTTGATATTGCTATGATTTGATCTTGTTAATAGTAATGAGTAAATTGGCAGGGCTGATGTTTTCACATTTAAAACGAAGCCATCTTTTGATGGACTCATAACATCTGTGGTACAGCTTCTATGAGTTACATGTTCTAAACTCGCGTGTCAAATAACATAGTTGTGTGATATTATATTGCTGAAGCAGTCAATTTGCAAACATAAGCAGAGTTCTATTGCTGCGAGACCTCGAGACACAAATGTGTAATAAAGACAAGAGTAATTCTAAAAATAAAGTCCAGTTTCCATCTTTCTATCCCTCCTGCCTGTAACTATTCTCTCTCTCTCTCTCTCTCTCTCTCTCTCTCTCTCTCTTTGCCTTTTATTTATCCTTATCTTTCCTCCTTATATACATCCCTAAAATATATATATTTACTGTTGCTGTTTAGGTAATCTAACTTACCTTGAGAGACTTTATTATTGACTTTTCCATGTTTTCTCCACTTTTCTAAGTGCCAGGGAGAACAAAATGCAATGGCAGTTGAGCAATTTCTTGTCATTATATCTTCCACTTTATCATCAATAACATTGTGTTAAAACAAACACATCATAGAAATATATCTAGTTCATGTCACAAAATTTGATTGGGAAGGAATTTCAGGGCCAGGACAACAGCAGAGATTTTCACTTTGATAGTTAAAGAGACTAGAAAAATCAAACCTTGCACTAAATTGGGAAGTATTACCTCTAAATTGATTTCTGAAGTAGATCAATCCCCTGTCCTTTTTATCTGTTGACAAGTTAATGGAAAGAAATAGGCTTATTTATTTTTGACTGATACTCAATCTGATAGCATTTCAATGAGTAAATAAATAAAACTAAAGATAAAAATTGAGTGTTACTTAAAAGAAGTGGCCAAATTTTTTGGATAAGGTGATATTTTCCTTTTCAGAAAGATGTTCATATACTCAAAAGTAATAAAGTAGTGTTTTTACCCATATCTCATTTGTCTCACATTTCACAATATGTTGAATAAATAAAAATACTTATCTCAGAGTTCTTATCAGAAGTTTGGGGTCTACAGTCTCCATTTTAGTAATTTTTGTTTTTATTTTTCATTTTTTGTCATTCAGGCAAAATATATTTTAATGAAACACAACTAAAAAAACAACTTAACACAAAAATCTAGATTGTGAATAGCAGATTAATTCCAGAATGCACAATTTTAAGCTCTCTACACTTGATCGTTGACTTCAATGAGTCTTAATTTTCTCATGATTTGAAGGGAAATAACAGGAACATCTCACAAATTATTAAAAATTTAAATATGCATTTTATGGAAAGAAGCTACAGTGATAAATTTTATGTACTTACTTGACCGAGTTTAAAACATATTCTGGTACAAACTTTCAAGGTTGAATGCAATGATGATGTGTATATAGAATGTACCAATAAAGATTTGAATTAAAAAAAATACCTGTACAGCTTATATAATATTTTTTCTCAGTATGTCTATGACAATATTTCCAGAAGACTGACATTTGAACCAGTAAAATGAATAAAGGAGATCTGTCCTCACCCACAAAAGACCTTAGCTAATCTTTTGTGGACCCAAAAAGACTAAAAAGGGACAAGGCGAGTTTCCTCCCCACTCTGAAATCTAGTGTGTGGAGACCTCCCACTTTCAGGTCTCTCAACAGGACCTGGACCATCTCATCCCTTTTTCTGTGTCTCCCATTCGCATTCAGCACATGGGGGTGATGTCTTGGCAGCCATGCTTCTATGAGCCAATTTCTCTAAAAATCTCTTCTGTGTAACTGATCTGCTTTGCTATTCTGAAGAATCCTGACTCACACAGCACATGACAAACAGCCTTATGAGATGGACCACTACTCTGGCTCATAGATTGTCTAGTAAGATTTATCAATTGTCTTTTTCCATACTTGTATATGCGATTTTCAAAGGCACATATCTAAGAGGTAAGACGTTCTCAGTAGAAGTTAGAGGCAGCACTTAGAATAACCAGCTTGCCTTAAAGCTGAAAGGTATCTTTGTTTAAGACAGTAAAAATTCTGAAGAACCAATGACATAAGAAGACAAAGTAACTCTACACATAGTAACAGACACAAAAATCTGTTTATAACTATATCACAAATATTATTCCATAAACCTTAAAAATATAGTAGAAGTTTCTATTTACAATGATTTTTTTGAAAAAAAAATCTAAAGTATACAGTGGTTAAAAATATACTTAACACTCCCAAACTATTAACCAGCATATCTGATACTTAAAGCCAAAGTCTTGAATTGAGCCCTAAACTATTGACCTTTGTATTGTCAGCATCCACTTGGGAGTAGGTACAAATAACCCCAAAGAAATATTTTAGTTGGGTACAATAAAAGGAAAAGAGGAAGAAATCTCTACTTCTGTAAATTTCTATAGAGAACACTATAAGTTAAAGCTGTTTCAGGAAGTCCATTCTGGGACACATCTCTTCCATCAAAATCTTCTTTCAAGAACCACACACAGTCCTGGGTGACCTCAGAGTCAATACCAAAATGAATATTTGAGTGCAAAAATTGTCCATTGGTACAAACTTTCAAGTGTAATTTTTAACATAAAAGCACTCCTCAAAGTTTCAAATCCTCTACTACAAAGATGCAATTCTATAAATTAAGATATCAAATGGTAAAATACACTATTAAAGTATAATTGAGTTCAAAGGCTACTCAAAACTCCATAGCCTGTGAAACAGGAATGGGTGCAATGATTTAACAGGAACACTATCCTCATTAATAGCAAGATGGAATAAAATAAATTTTCTTTTTAGCAGGTCAAAAATAATACACTTAGCTCTATTAAATTAAAAGCCTACAGAGGTCTGAAAGAACTGAGCTTTAGGCACTTTGATGCATTAAAATGAAAGCAGG
Source organism: Petromus typicus (assembly GCA_004026965.1). Taxonomy (NCBI): domain Eukaryota; kingdom Metazoa; phylum Chordata; class Mammalia; order Rodentia; family Petromuridae; genus Petromus; species Petromus typicus. The sequence goes on from PVIR01000231.1 coordinate 20,095, forward strand.
GTAAAGCGGTATGTCTGCTGGGGAAGTAATGCTTTTTATTTGGAGGAACTTGAGATGTATAATCCATGGACATTTAAGTGACACTTGGATGATATCTGAATCTTTCTAGTTGAGCGTGCAAATCAGTAAATTGTGTATATAATGGATGATTAGGTGAGCACAATTAGAGTCTGTACTTGAAATTCAAATTGACATGGCCAGTCATTATGGCTCCATTTCACTGCTAATGGTTTACACACATGTGTATATTATAAATGTTTCATTCTATATACTTTTACACTATGGTTTCTAGTTCTGATACAGACAATCCCTTTGTATATGTTTGAAATTAATCTTATTTTCTGCATTATTGTTTCAGGGATAAAACTCTCAGACTGTTGGACTGACCATGCATTTATTATTTGCTGTTCCTTTGGTTCCATGTATATGTGCTGCATTGGGTCTGGCACCACTATACGGTGGTGTAAAGAATGTTAAGTTTTCTTGCCTTTTGAACATTCATCTGCATTTTCCAATCATATCTTTAACATTCCAGACATACAGAATACAAATGAAATATTTCAGAAGAAAGGACTGACGCTCTTCCTTCAACCCAACTAATCCTTAAATTCCTACTTTCCCACCTATTTCCTTTTGGGGTACGGCCTTTAAGTGTCATTTAATATCAGGTTTTCAGAGGGGAAATGGAGGTTCAATAAGGCTTTTTTTTTCAAAACCCCCTGCTCCCCTACAACATTCAGATCTATATTATAGAAAAGAAAAAGATGATGTACTCTGTTTGTTTATTCAAAAAACTTTCCAAAGGTTTCAGCATAGCCCTTTGCAAGTCTCAACTTGACCCCTGCTTCTTGGCCTGATGTGTCTATTTAAGTATCTCTCCTCTACTCACAAAACGTCCTTTCTTCCTACCTACATTTGTTCTTATTCTTGACTTTCCTAGTCTCAGTCACTCAAGAGTGACTTTTCCCTCTGATCCACCTAATTATCAACAAACCTTTTCTGTTATTTCTTCCATTTTATTTATCCTGGCTATTGTATCATTATTCTCTTTTTCTGGTTAATCTTGACTGATGACTTGGTTGGATGGAGAGGCGCCTAGGAGATTAGTGAGGCCAACTGCTGGGTGTGGTTAGATGTGGCTGTGAGGATGTTTCCAGAGATGACTGACGTGTGAGTCAACCACAGAAGGGAGCCTCGGCCTGAATGTGGGCAGCATTAGCCAATAGGGTGGGTGCACAGACAGATCAGAAACAGACGAAGGAGGAAACCAGCTCACGATTGCAGACTCCGTTCTGCCTGAACCTGTGTGTCATGTGCTGCTTCCATTGCCTGTGGACACCAAGCTCCAGCTTCTTCGGTCTTTCAACTGGGACTCTTTCAAAGAGTAACTCTCTAGCGAGCTTCCAGGGCCTTCAGTCTCAGTGCAGGGCGGCATCCTCAATCAGTCTTATTCTCAGCCTTCCAGCTTCTTGGACTAAGCGGCAGCTGTATACCCTGGCGTCCCAATGTGCAAACAGGAACTGTGTAAATCACTCTAATAAATCCCACCTTATAATTAATATACTATACATATATACAAATATAGTTATGTCCCTCTACAGAACAACAATCCTGATCAGTGTTACAACCCTGACCAATACACCAGTTCCCATTTCTGACTCTGTGAGCATCCTGTAATATCTACCAAGAAGCTCATTATGTATTAACCGTGATGCTTCCAATCTTTACTCTTCCATCCACCACACACCACCATATGATTCATTCAAAAACTGTGTTCATTGCATATTTGTATTTGTCCATTGCTTAACATTAAAAGAAAACTCCACAACCAACAAAAGAAATCAAAGTCATAAAGTGTTGTCAAAGACTGCGCTAAGTGTGCTGCATCAATTACTTCTTCCGGGGATTAAATGGAGATGTGATCTAGGTACCTCTATTTTATAGACGCAGAATTTTAAGTTTTGAGACATCAATTAATTTCCCCAAGGTTACATCACAGTAGATCTAGGATTTATATTCAAGAAATATGGCTTTGGCACCCAAAATTTTACTCCTACCTTAAACATATGCACAGATGTTTTCAGTGAACCAGGAGTGGTAAAGAGAAATCCAACTCAGCAATTTGGAAATAACAATAAAGACAATGGGAAAACTGTTCCCCAAAGAATGTTCCCATGACAGGTAACTCAGAAAGAAGTAAGTGGCTTCCTGTGAATGTCTTTTTGTTTTTTTTTTTTTTTCAGTCTTGGTATTCCCTTTCATTTAACTGGTCAGTAGTTTCTTCTGGCATAGTAGCTACGAGGTTATTGGGTTTTCAAAGAAGTAAAAGTTTAGTTCGTGAAAAATTAGGCAAAATTCTATAATTAATAAATGGAATCATCATACCCCAAAGGAAAAAAAAATCAGTTTGTTTTCTTTTTTGTGAAGAGACATTAATGTAGAATAAAGCCAACTATTAATGGCTTTCCTTCTCAGATATTTTTCTGTACACAATATTTGACAACCAGTCCAAAAGGCTCAATTACTTTTAATCATGGACAGAGGGACAGATTCAGAAATTGCACTTCAATATTCTATTTGGAGTTATATTTTGTGTTAAATCCATAGCTCATCATACAGGCTAAAAAGCCTTAGGAAATTCACAATAAAAATAGAAAAAGTATGTAGAGACTTCTCTGACTTACACACACACACACACACACACACACACACATACACACACACACATATGTATATTTGATAGCAGTTGAAAAGTTCAAAGCTTGTTTATGTCACATGCAGTGAAATGTTAGAATCCTCCATAACTCACTAATGGAGACACTAGTGGGCATGGTGAAGAGGGCGTGGTACTGATCCCACAGCCCTGCACAGGAATTCTGTCCTACACTAATTAAACTTTCTTAATTGTAAGCATCAAGAACTAATTCAGATTAATTCAAATAAGGGAATTCATTAGGCCGATCTGCAAAATGTAAAATGGAGAAAGAGGCTGTGAGTCTAGTTTAAGGACACGCAGCAGCAAGTCAGTGAGCAGGTCCACTTAGACATGGATGTCACTGGGCCACCTTGGCCAATCTCTTCAACGGTGAGTTAACTGGATTTTCTTTTGCTTCTAGATCAGCATTCTAAAAACATGGTGAGGGTTTTTTTCTGCAAAATCTATTTTTTGGCTAAATAAGTTCAGAAAAACTTGATTTATAGCCCAAACATGACTGAGTGAAATGTAAAAGAGGTCATTTTGCAGAAGAATTCAGAGCATTGTTCAGAAAACGGAATGGTTGCTGGGAATTCAAAAAGCCAAAGGGCAGGTTAATATTACAGAAGTTGTCACAGAATTGCAATTTTATTATTTTTGGACACATTAAAGGATTTGAGTTTATTTTCTCTGGAGAAGAGAAATCCATGGAATCTATCCATTGCCATTTTTTGAGCACTCTTGGAATAGCTAAGAAGAGTCTGGCCCACTGTTTTGCAGTATCAGAGAAGTTGATCAGGGTTTGGAACCCTGGTTCCATTTAATAAAAGAGGTAAGCAAATCAGTTTGTCTTGAGAAAAATTTCATTATGATAACGGTTGTGATAGAACAGACAGTGAATAAAGTTCAACTTTTATCCACTAAATTTTGAAAGCCATGTTATCTAGAAGGCTGAAGGGATGTTAGCTCTAATCTAAGACAAACTTCCTTTCATAGATTAGACCCTGGAAATCAGAATGGAGGGGATTTGCTCAGGATCACACAGGTGCTCAGAATCAAATGCAAATCTACTATGTGGATTTTCTAACTCCAGTAACAGCCACCATTGTCTACTATTTTCTAGGACCTCACACATCCTGTTCAAATCAGACTCTCACTAGTCAAAGATTATTTCTTGAGTTGGCCTTTTATTCTATTATCTACATTTCACTTTTCAGGATAACTTTATATTTTCAACATGGAAGCTTTAGACTGAAGTATTTAATCAAGTTAAATTATGGTTAATTTTAAGACGCACCCGTTTTATTTTAATTTCCTAGTAGCATTTTCCTACTACTTGCTATTTTTATTTACTACTTGGTAAAAAATGTTCTTCCAGATTCATTTTTGCACGGATCTTTTTCATTGCTTTTATCCATCAGTTAAAAGGAAAAGTATGAGAAAAGAACATTTGATTAACAACTTTGGGGCCTGCAGAATCCCTGACATTCGTGTCTGTGTTACAAATGGCACATTACACAGGATCGGCCTCAGTGTCACGCAGAGGACGAGTGTTGTGGCATTTCTTAGAACAGTCCTAGGAAGCCCCTTTCAGATTGATGACACCAATTCTGCCCTCAGACTTCTTCCTAGATCATCCTGATGGCTTTTCAGTGAAACGTCAAAAGACTGTCCTTGTCTAGCTGTGTCACCAAGAATAACAACTAAGCTCACATGTGCAACACACAACACCTTCTTTCTTCATACTGTCTGGTCAACAGCAACCATGCAGTCACAGCCCAGTTCAACATCTTAAACTACGAAGAAATGAGTAAAGGGGAACCCATAAAATATAGTCATATTGATCTCATAATTTAATTTTTTAAATTCATACTGGAAATGAGTTTGACAAAACAGCTTACATTTTATATTAAAACTTACTAAGTCTCTATATACAACTACATACAACTATGTATCTGCAAATGATGTAATTCTGTGGAATGAGATAAAGCATCTTCTCATTCCTACCTGACATTCATGGGGACAGAGAACAGGAACTCTACTGCTATTACTTCCTGTGCTGTGTCACAAAATATGGCCTTAAACATACATCAGCCTCCATTTATTAGATCAAGGAGTAGATCCTCAATATTCTGAAGTTGTACATTTTTCAGAAATAAAATAACTTCCTACATTTTTGATTGCCCCCAGATCTTCCCTTATGAGATCATATTAAAAGGGAGCATTTCCTGGGAAAGTAAACTTAGATGATTGACCTCTATTATCTCACAAATGTGCACGCACATACGCCTGCACACACACAGTTTAACCTGCAGTTGTAGAGCTGCAGCCTCTCTGCAGCCCAGGGAGTAGCAACTACAGCAGCACTTGCAAACTCAGCCCACCTCAGGCTTCAGAACCAGACCTTTCCTTTCACCAAGATCCCCCCGGCAAGACACTTGCACACTGAGGTTGGAGATGCACTGTCCTAAAAGGTGGGCTGCTTGGTTCATGCTGAATATGCATTTCCCAGAAACACGGGTTTGCCATGACTGCTTTATTGCCATAGCTGACAGAAGTAGCTATTAGACTGCAAGGCATTTCCAGTCTGCCTGCCAGTTCCTAACAGTTTCCATTTCAGCAGTGAATGGAGAGGAAAAGAAAGGGGAAGGGAGAGAAGGAAAAGGGAGGAGGTAGGAAGGGTGAGCAAAGGACACAAATCTTTACTAAGGTGGTTGAACCTTTAAGTAGTGGGACAATAAAGAAGGAACTAGAGGAGAAACTCTTCACCCAGCCAACTACCTACTCTGTCTCACCAGTGTCTTGAGCGCTTTCTGTGTGCCTCACATTTATTCATTCCATCTATCTAAAACCTACCCATCTCATCACACTTTTTCTACTTTCTTTAAGAATGCTGGTGTGACTGTCTAAGCCAACCATTCTTTAACCAAGAATTCTGTGCTCAAGTTGGAGTACTTATAAATTTAAAAGTGCATGCTTAATAAAATGGGTCTGAACATCTAATACCTACATTTACATAGAAGAACATTCCTTGCTCTTATAAGAGGTTTTTTTTTAGTTGTTTTTGTTGTTGTTGCTGTTGTTGTTGTTGTTGTTTTTTGAGACAGGGTCTTGCTCTGTAGTTCAGGCTGGTCCTGAACTTAGTCTCGAATTCAGCAAGCCTCCTGTCTCTGCCTCTCTAGTGCTGGGATTACAGGTGTGAACCACCATGCCCAGCATTGTGGTATGTGGTATTGGTGGTGAGCATAAGTCACCATGCCTGGCTTTGTTGTACGTGGTTACTGGGGATTGAACCCAGACCCTTGCACTTGCAAGGCAGGCACCAGAACCACTGAGCTAAATATCCAGCTACCTTATTAGAATTTCAAATGACTTCAGTCAACCAATTAATAACAAAGAACCACTAAGAATAAGTAATTCTTGCCCACATCTGTTTCAATGTTATTGAGTTTTCAATCGCAAACATCTTTCTATCTCACTGGAGAACAGGCTCCTTAGTAGGAAACTGATGTCCCACACAGCTCTGCCCGGTAGCTTCCTTTCTTCCTGAAACCAAACATAAGCATAGAGCAGGGAACAGTCGTTTGGAAGACCTTACTTCACTGTGTAATTGCACTAGCATCTCTTCTTTCCTCATGTTTCTCCCTCCCTTGCTTCTCTACTTTTATCATCTTTCCCTCGTAAAGGATTATCTCCACTATTCCTCTCTGTGCTTTACCTCCTCTGTGATCTTCCTACAATGTGACATCTATGTCAAAAGCTATATTGTTCTACAGTGTATCCTTTCCTCTTTGTTTCTCTTTGTCAAAATCTCATTCAAGATCTAGTAAAGAAAAGGTCAGGATTGGCCGGGGCTGGCTAACATAATGTGCACCAACCCCTCACCTTTAGCCCACAAGTTCTCAAAAGGGATGGTATCCTTTAATGCCTTTGAAACCATCAAGGGAAATCAAAAAAACACCAATCCTATCTTTATAACCAGGAACCCACTGATCAATGTAGGCAAAGGGATAGCACATCAAGGAGGAAACGGCATTTAGAAAGAAGTATGATTTGATCCATACTACTTAGCCATCACTACAAGCTCAAATCTCATCCAAGCTAGAGAAAAAAATCAGCACTTATGTCAGCTCTGAAATATGCCAGTCATGAGGTATGGGTCAGAAATCACCTCTAGTTGCAATTAACATTAAAACACATTTGAGTTAAGCAACTACTTAGCTATGAGGTGACCCCTGCATAGAACAGAACAATGTAACCACAGAAATTCAGCACCATATGATACCTAATATCAGAACCCAAGCTTTACCTTTGCTACCAAATGTCTGGGAAACTTGATACCACTTGGCTTGTCTGGGACTCAGTTTATATAAAAGATTGGAGTTTGGAAAGCAGCTCTCAAAAAAAGTTAAGGTCGAAATTTTGAACTCTAGAACTAATACCACCTTGCGATCTTAATCAAGTTACCCAAATACTCTAAGCTCAACTTTATCTCTATAAAAGAGGGACAGCAATGCACTAGTTTAATAGGTCTAAATAAGTGTGCGCTATGACTCAAAAATATGTTCAGAATTATAAAAGTATATTTCAGTTTTCAATTACTACTAAAATTTTTCATTTCCTCTGATACTTGTTGTCCTTGTTTATAAGGGTTATTATAAATATTACTGAGATGATTTTTCAAAGTATTTTAAAACCTGTACACAGATATGAGGAAACACTACCCACACATTTCTGTCATTACTCTTAGAAGTGATCAAAGAAGACCAATCATTGACATGATGCTTTTATTCCAAATATCAGACTGAGTGATAAAGGTTTGAAATTAAAGAGAAAGGCTGCCCTATTTGTAAGCAAAATGATTGTACAGAGATTTAAGAGAACATAGCCTTAAAAATGTATAAACATGAGTACAAATATCAAAATCTATCATTAAATACTAGTGTTGCTAATTACCAGTTATAATTATGTTGACCAAAAAAAGCACTGTTCACTGAGATAGGCTTGTTTTCTGTTTTCAATACTGAGATGAATCAGATTAGTTTTACTAGACATAAATTTTAGTCATAGTTTTAAAATGTAAACAAAACTTTCCATCTCAGTTTTTGAAAAACTGAAACAAATCATTAATCATGAAGGAAAATATATCAAAGAACTATTACATCATGACCTCTTTATCTCTTTTCCTGATAGTTGATTCTCTTCTTGTTCGCATATCTCTTGTATTTATTATTTATCTCTTCCTCTTCAGTCATTTTATGCACTCCCCTAAGAAAGGTCTAACTCTTTAGAAAACAACAAATCAGACCAACCCCTTGTGTGAGTTTTTGGTACCAATCCCATAATGTGGGATTCATAAAACGCTTTTATAGATGCTTACCCAATCCCATTATTACTGAAATTTTAAAAAGCAATTCAATAAAATTGGAACTTTACCAAGACAGTTAAAACGGGTACATTTTCATTTCATTCGATTTATATTATTGAAGGTCCTTTTGGTAAAGCATGGGAGGAGAAAGGATTTTTTCTAAACCTCTGAGGGCCCACTGCACAAAAATGATGTTGACCTGTCAGGTCCACCTTCCTTTCTCTGTGGGCATGCCTCCATTCCAGAGGGGAGATATACATATCGGCATGCATTAAAATAGATTGAATCAAATTATCATCTCCTTGAGATGGGGATGTAGCAAGGGGATGTCTCCATGACTCAAAATTCCTCGGAGAGGAACTGCAGTGTCAAACTTGTGATATGGTGTCAAGATGAAATATGCTTTGAATTTTATTAATAGTATGGAGCATATTTCACTGCTCATTCAAGTGTCATGCTAGAACTCAGGGAGTGTTGCCAATAGAAGCGGATGGAGATCAACACTTTTTGACACTCTTGCTACCAAGTGCCTATAAAATGTTTATACCTATAATTGTGTCAAATTATGTTAATTGAGCACTGGAAAGACACTAGTAAGTTGAAGTATTCAAAAAGTATATTTCTCAGAATCTCATGGGGCTCTTCAAGTTAGGCACTTGGGAGACCATTTTTCTCCTCTAAAGTACAATGTCTTAAAGTGTCATCTTGGTCTTAATTTAATTTTGAACAGTAAGTTCAGTGAAAACAAACTCTTTTAATTTCCTGATCATACATGAAGTATTAAAGGTTTTACTTTCCAATAGGTTTTTCTTTCTTAGCTCAGTTGTGTAACAATTAGGAATATTTTTAAGAATATTTATTTCATTTAAAGTGTGTGTGTGTGTGTGTGTGTGTGTGTGTGTGTGTGTGTATGTGTGTGTGTTAAGATGCTTTAAGCTCAGCTCAGGGTCTCTAACAGTCTCTACCACTGGTGAATGTTGACAGGAAATCAGGTGTTATTGTGACTCAGAAAGAAAATGAAATAAAGTACTGGTTCCTAGGAGAGATTTTTTTTTTCCCTAAATTTTTCTCAGGTCAAAATAAATAGAATTTTTTTTTTTCTGAATGTCATTACAACTTCAGTGACTTCTGGACTTTATGTGAGAATATTCTTTCAGGAATATAGATAATAATCCATGAGTTCCTAACTTCTGGCCATATTCTATTAAAATCATCTTTCCACTTTTCTGTTAAACTGTATTTAATCCTTTGTGTCAATGTGGTGAGGAAGATAGTAAAGATATATCCGAACTTTCCCTTAAACTTCTTTAATCTTTTTTTAAGCTCGCATTCATGTAACACAGCTTTAGCAATCTGATTTCAACACCCCATCTCCTGGGGTAAAAATGCTAAGATTTCCAAGTTCAGAGACCAGTGTGAAGCTGGTTCTCCTCAACTAAAAGGGATTTAATTCTAACCACAGATTCTCCACAGTGCCTCCTGGAGGCCTCTCAAGTCTTTTGAATTCCAGTGGTAGTAAAGAGGTCCTTTGTAGCAGCTGAAGAGTCCTAGAGCTGAGGGGATTGGTAATGACATGAGACAGGTGATCACAGAGGATTTTTGTCTGGTGCCAGGAAAAAAAAAAAAAAATATCCGCCCTCTTACAAGGACAGCATATGCCACCAACAACACAATTGCCCGTAGCCTTTGTTCCGTGTGCTAGCTACACGCACAGCTTAGCAGCCATTTTCTATTCTGTTTCATTTTCAAGGCCCTTAATGATGTGGGATTCAGCTGTAGAAGAAACCAGCTGATACGGCCTGTCCTGCTACATCTCTTTACTTTGCTACAGCACAAATGGAAAGATAAATCTCTCCAGAAATGTTTGCTCAAAGGCTGAGCAGCCATCACTGGCCCTGGTCTATTCCCTCCCAGCTCTGAGAGTGCTCTCCAGTGTGAAGTAGGCCTGTACTACTCCGCCTGCCAACAACGAACCCGCTCTATCCAACATCCCTAGCAGTCTCCCTGCACTGTCTCTTATCTCCGGTAAAACAAAAGTCACTTTATCCCATGTCCCTTTGGTAAACTTCTAATATTTTTTTGCACAAGAAATTATGTATTCCAATGTCAGTGATATTCCCAGGCCTAAAGATATCTGCTGGCAGATGGAGAGCAAGCCAGAGCTCTCTAGGCCTGAACTGACTATTAAAGCCTCCAGCCCAGATTGGTGGTGATTACAGTCTACCAGTTATCCCAAGGCTTTATGACCCAGGCTGACAATGACAGTCCATGCTATGGCAACGAAACCAAATCACGCTGAAGAACATACTTGATAAGAACCTTTCATTTATATGAACAGCTTTAGTAATTAGTTTCTTTGTAACAGAAAGAGCAAGGGAGTGATAAATTGCACTCGACTACCCTCATATGACAAAAACGGTGGAATGATTTTTTAAAAGCCTGGCTCTCCAGAACCAAGACAAAAATTATTATCATTCTTATGAACAATATATTTAATTATATCACTGATTACCGTTCACAGAAGCTAAAAGAACATCATCCCACATTGGAGAAAAAGTAATCAGTGTACTCAGTAGCTTAATACCACACAGGCTCTCTACTCCTTGCATGGAAATAGGCTAGACAGTGAAGAACACTGAGCTGTTGTCCCTACAACTATGACCATTCCAGAAGAGCAAAGAGCCAACTGTGCTGACCACACTCAGGCCTTTCATCAAGCACACTGCTTCCCATAGACTCTCACAGGAGAAGGATTTTTGTGACCCATGTACTTCAAGCCAGCAGCACTTTTAAATGATCGCCCTATCAAACAGATACCTTCTTATCTTTCTTTTTTCTAAAGAATCAGTATGAAATACGGAAACATGCTAGAAAACTACTTCTGCTAGATAATCAAGGCTAACAACAGCAGTGGCAGGTCGCATTGATATTATATATGCTCCGTATGTTATAATGAAATGATATTTAGCCTCCATGGCTTTCATCCCAATAACCCATAACCTAATCCTGAAAAAGACATCAGACAAGTCTTGTTTAAGAGACACCCCCCAAAATACCTGACAAATTTTCTTAGCTTCTGCAGAGGTCAACAAAAATAAGGAACATGTGTGAAACTTGCACAGTGAAGAACCAAAGAAAGAACCACTAGTAAATTTAATGTGATACTCATGATGAGACCTTACAAAAAATGAAGGCTAATCTGAAAAATTTAGGGACATTTGAATGAGGTATGGGCTTTATGTAACATAAGTGTCCATATTATAACATTAAAATACTACATGTTATTCAGTAATACAGTTATGTATTGTGTATAATACAGTAATACTATAATACACAATATTGGAGAAGCTAGGGTTAGGATATAGGAACTCTTTATAATAATTTCATACTTCTCCTGTAAACCTAAAAGTCTTTTATAATATTTAATCTCTACAGTCCGTAGACGCTGCCTGCAGTTCACTTCCCTGGTGAGGCTAGTTTTGTGTCACCTAGGCCAGCTTGCTTTCTCTTACAGATGTACACGTCTCTCTCACACAGAGATAATACGCCATCGCAGTCCACTCACCATCGCTCTTGTTCTCCTGTCCTTTTGGAAGTTAGGCATCACCCTATTACTTTCCCTGCCCACAAGAAGGACACACACAAGAATGTAACATGTATCTCTTTCAGGAAGAAGATTTAGCAGCCAGTATCAAATTCTCCTCCCCCGCTGCGGGTGAGAGTAGAAACAGCAGAAATGGAACCTCTGTAGCCAGGGTTTCCAAGAAGCTCAATAAGCAGATTGTCCTGCAGTCCTACAGTAGGAAAGAAATAGACTGAGGTATTTGTCAGTGAGAAGAAATGCAGCAGAAATTGGCCATCCTGGCAAACACACCTGCGTATACACCCATCACTTGAAAACGGCGACTCTTTAAAAAAAAAGTCCCAATCAAGTCATTTTTCCTCCCACGGAGAACACGTGTTTATCACAATGTGGTCATGTTATTTATGGGAGTAAAACAAACATTGTTGATAGATTTAAATAGCGAGACGTTCTCTTTAAATGACTGGCTTGCTACCAATTTAGAATTTAAAAACCTTTTAGACTAACTCCTTCACATTGCAGGTACTGAGATCATTACCGGTTGTGAACAGAAAACTCCATCGTGACTGGGTTTTGCAGGTACATGAAGGGTTAAATTGACTGTGGCTGGAGATCATTTGGGAACATGCTCTCTTCCTGAAGCACGTTTAACACTGGCTCCTTTTTCCTTAATGAGAAAGGACAAGTAAAGTGGCTAATATTTTTTTAAGAGAAAATAAATGTTTTGCAAAAAAATAAAAAAAATAAAAATCTTAAAAACACATCCAGCCATAAAGCTACAGGAAGATTCACTTTTTATAACATAATTTTAAGAGCAAAAACAATCTTTTATGATGCTTATAAATAGGTTACTTAGATATTCCTTCCACACTGATGTACATTAAAAAACATAAAACTTGCTATAGAGAAATAGACTAATGATCCTCTCGAGGAGGAATAAAACCACCATAATGCACTTGACGATGCAGCACCCTGGGGTACAGCGAGAACCTTTGGAGCTCAGTTTATGCAGGAAGCATTAGGATTTTAAGACTTTGGAGCCCACAACAGGCACCAGTCATGGCTCTAAGTCTCCACCTACAATGACATCTTCTGACATCAGGTTCTAAAATCCAAATTGTGCTTATTCAAAATATATTTGTCAATTTTGAAGCATCCACAGACTTGTCTTGCTTTGCCAAGTATACAGACTTGGCCTGAAGAACTTCATCTTTGTCACATGAATTATCATTCTTCAAAATCGAAGGCCGGGTCTACAGTATTCTTTTCTAATACTAAGTGAAATCAGACAAAGAAGATTAAATGATGCATAGTTTCTCTAACAAGAGAGGCCCAAAATATGAATAATTTAAAAAGGAAAATAAAAGAGACTCTAAGACACAGGGAAGCAAACTTTGGAGATGGTTAGGGGATTTGAGGAAGGAGGAGAGAGGTGGTTGGGAGGTGGGGTGGGAAGGGGAACAAAAATGTTTCAGAGCCATACTTGTATGTACTAATTCTCCAAGATAATGTAATTACTATGTATTGCAAAATGAAAAAAAGTAAAAAAAGAACTACTTTCATTAAACTTCATTTTTATAACAATAGTCTTTCTGAAAGACTAAATCAAAAGGTATTAAACCATTTGGCTTATTTTCCACAAAAGTAAATTTTAAAATATATATATCCCACATACGTGAATATGTGCACATATATTTTACAGTAATATTTTATAAGACTATGAATCTGTTCACCTCAACAGTCTTATTTGAGTGAGTCTGGCGAGGCACTTTGATCTTTTTCTAAAAACAGATCTATCAAGTTGTGTTTACTTGATACCATGGAAAAAAGTGAGGAACATCTTCCTCACTCCACAGGCCCAGTTGTGTTCTGTAATTACACCTGACATCAGACCAGGATTGGCCCTGGAGTAAAAATTTTCTCAGAGGAAGAAAAAAACATTTTCAATGGAGCCAAATATTGAGTACATACCTTTACAAGTTTTTTTTTGTTTTTCGTTTTTTGTTTTTTTACAGCTATATGATCAGACATAGAACTACTAGGTTTCAAGCAGAACTACAATGAGAGAAGGTAATTATGTTCCAGTGGTAGAAATATAAGAATGTGATTTTGCATGCTCTAAAATAACTACTAATAAAGTACTCTATGGAAGAAGGTAAATTGATCAAGAAGGCAATAAAAGTAAAGTAGAGAAAACAGGCAGAATACACAAGTTTGAATATTTGCAAATAAATTTATTTTTCTTAGCACTTTAAACTCTTTGAAAATAAGGAAATGTGGGGATTTTTTCCTCCTGGAAACTCCATGTAAAATTGAATATGTAACACCCAGGAGCCCCACTGGGCTTATTTCTTTTGAAACCTGCCATGTGTACTTTAAATAGTCAGAGTCTATGGTTGGGTTTATAATCTTCAGCAACACACTTCTCCTTGTGACTTACAGGAAAAGCACTTTCTACAATGACTCACAGACACCGCTCCCTCTAATCATTTCTGCCGCACCGAGGGAAGGGCTCCACGCTGTCCTCTCCTCAATGCCAACGGAATAACAAAGACCAGCACCAGAAGCTGCAAAAAACCCTGCAGGAAGCTGTGTGCTGCTCCAGTGACTACAGGGCACATGCTGAGGGACCACTGCACAAGCTGGACTCCGGGAGGTTCTAGAAGCAGAAAGCTGCAACACAAGAACACTGGATGTCCCAAGAAGGCCTTAGACCCTGGAAAAGACACAAACCATAAATTTTCCAGACACTCTGCTCCTGGGGATTTCATAAGGCAGAGCAATGCCTATGTTAGTCTTTCAGCATCGTGTAGGCTGAAGTCTTCATCCATTGTCTCGTCATCTTCTAACGTGATCTGATCAGTATCATACATTTTGTATGATTCCAAGGGGGAAAAAAAAAAACCTCCCTGGACAATCTACTGAGATGAAGCTCATTATGGTACAGTGTAAAGCTCTATAATGCTATAAAATACTATCTCCATATAGACACTTGATTAGACCTGGGTGTTTAAACACCAGGCTACCTGGGTGTTTCAGGGAGAAAGACTGAAATGAGATTAGCCTTTCTATCAGTGGAATGAATAAGCCAATAGCCTTCTGTCATGTGATTGGGCTTCATCAAATCAACTGGAGGCGTGAATCAAACCAAAGGCTAGCCAGCCCTATGAATAGCAGAGAATTCTCCTGCCTGTTATTGTTCAAAGTAGGAAACTGTCTTTTTCTTTCAAACTGAAACAGCAGCTCTTCCTAGACCATAAGTCTGTGTCCTATAGATCAGTAATGCATGTATATAGCCTATTGATTAATTTCTCCAGAGTCCTGAATTATACAGATCTTCATATAAGAAGAGGATTTGGGCCAGGCGTGGTGGCTCATGCTTATAATCCTAGTACTTGGGAGGCAGAGGCATGAGAACACATTGCTGTTAGTTTGGGGCTTGCCTGGGCTACATAGTAAGCTCAGGGCCAGCCTGAACTACAAAAGCAAGACTCTGTCTCAAAAAAAAAAGTATTTGGTTCTCCAAGTTTTAGAGATTCCTTCAGTAGTATCTAGATACACAGTAGACAAAGTCTTGTTTCACTAAGTTGAGCAATCCACTTAGAAAAACATAAGCATCAGATTCCTGGATCTGTAGAATAAGGTGGTCAGTTAAAACATCATGCCAAATATAGAGACAAAAATCAGAATATACATTCTAATTTGTAAACTCTTACAGACTTTATAATATGAATTGAGAAGCCACATATTTCTCAAGTTATACTTAGCCAATAATATTCATTTCTCAGCTTCTTAATTCTCTTGAATCATCTATGAATCCACAGAGATTTACTTAGATAGTAGCAATTCTGAGAAAAATTTATGACTAGGATAGGGAAATGTATATCACTCATGAATGTAATAATTCTTTTGGACTGATATACAAGAACACATGCAGGATGATGAGACCACAAACTCTGTGTTTTATGAGACTCTCTGATCAGATTCCAGGAATCCTGAGTTAGATTTAACCTTTAAAACCTCACAAGTGGACTTACAGAAAGATGGTGGAATGGTGAGTGGCAGAGAAACAGCCTCTCTGAGATCTGGAAGTTAGATGCTGGAATATGCAACACAAGGGAGAAAAGGAGGAAGGAAGTGGGTTCCTGGGAATAAGCCAGGATCCAAAGTGAGAGTTAGAGCCCCCAAGAAGAGCAAGAGAGGGGACAAAGCACAAAGGAAGGTGTGACAAGTGGTACTTTCTCCTTGAACTTTGGCTATTGGCGCGGGAGGCGCAGCTCGAACCTGCAGAGCACAGTGACTACTGGCAGCTTCAGAGGCTTCTGCAGACAGATACACTAGTGGAACAAAGCGGTGCAGTCTATACACTGCAGTGGCTGGTGGGATTTTTGGGTTCAGACTCCCCCCCAACTCACCGTAGAAAGGGTGATTGATCAATAGCTAGTTTGGAAAGGAGCCACCAGAAGTCAGAACTCAGAACATCTGCAAGGTTGGCACCATCTAGCAGCTCTAACTGTTAAGGTGAAGTACAAGCAAGTTCTAGTTGGCAGGAAGTCAGGGAACTCAGCTCAAACCAGTAGGAGTCACTGGAAGTGTTAAAGGTGAAAAACCTTAGGTCCCAGACTCACTGCCAGAAAACAAAAGCAACGTGAACTTTAGTAGAACTAAAGGCCCAGGTCTGCTGCGACTCCTCGCCTGCCATCATTCTACTGCTAGCTTCCTGGGATCAGTCAACATGAATCTGGGCTTTGTTTCACCATTCTGTTAATCAGTGATAGCTGAGACATGCCCTGAAATGCACATTTTTTTTCTACTTCTCTTTGCTTTTTCCAATTTTCAAATATTTATTTTCTATTTTTCTTTGTTTCACAATTGTTTGTTCTGACTTTCATATAAGTGAGAACTTTGTTTCTAGTTTTTGTGTTTTGTTTTTGTTCTGTTCTCATGTGTATTTTCCTTCTTTTCATCCTGTTTTTTTTCCCCATTTCTTAAGTCTTGTATTCTCTAGCCTTGTTTTTAATTCTTTTCTCTTCTTTGTTTCTCTATTTTTTCCCTAGCCCCTTTCAAAATTTTTCCACTGAGAATAAAGTAAACATCTTTAGGGGATTTTACTGCACATAATTTTCTGGTTTTAGAGTTGTTTATGTAACTATAAATCCAGTTCTTATGTATATGAGGCTATAAAAGAAAATAACATCCAGCCCAAACTGATGAACCCCCTGAAACTATCTTTCAAAATTGATGGAGAAATAAGATTCTACATGACAAAGAATCCCTGAAAAATTCATGATCACCAAATCAGCACTCAAAAATGTCCTGCAGGCTGGGCATAGTGGCTCATGCCTGTAATCCCAGCACTTGGGAGGCAGAGGCAGGAGGATTGCTGTGATGTGAGTTTGAGGCTGAGCTCAGGGCCAGCCTGAACTACAAAGCAACACCCTGCCTCAAAAAAAAAAAAAAAATCCTGCAAGACATTCTAGAAATTGATAGCAAGAACTACAACTCCATGAACCCCAAGAATGAATCCACCAGACAAAGTAAATAATTAAACACAAGGAAAAGAAAGGGAAGCAACAAAAGCAAAATAACATGACAAGGAAAAATCAATCATATGCACATCAGTGATAGCCATTAGTGTAAATGATCTCAGTTTACCAATTAAACAAAACAGACTGGCACAATGGATCAAAAGAAAAGATCCAGCAATATGCTGAAAGCAAGAAACACGTGTAACTCAAAAGAAATTCATACACTGAAAGTCAAAGAGTCGGAAACAGTGCATAAATTCCCACATCAGCAAAACAGAATAAGCTCATTGTAATAACCTAGTGTTGAACTTCAAGCTTCTAGAAAAAGAAGAGCAAATCAACCCCAAAGCTCATACAATGGAAGAAATTATAAAGATTAGAACAAAAATTGATGCAATTGAGACTAATAAAACAATACAAAGAATTAATGAGTTGAGCTGGTTCTTTGAATGATTAAATAAAATTGACAAATCCTTGGCCAACCTGATCAAAAAAAAAAAGGGAAAGAAAAGACCCAAATTCATATGATTGGAAATAAAAAGCATGAAATTACAATGAATCCTGCTGAAATCCAAATCATTAATACCTACTTAGAGAACAAGAATTCTAATAAGACAAAAACTACAGGAGAAATAGGGGGCCAGGGATTTAGCTCAGTGATTCTGGCACCTATCTTGCAAGCAGAAGGACCCAGGTTCGGGTTCGATCCCCGGTAACTACATACAATATTGGGTGTGGAGACTCATGCCCAGCAGCAATCAGTACCACATACCACAGCACCAGGTGTGGTGGCTCACACCTATAATCTCAGCACTCGGGAGGCAGAGGCAGGAGGATTGCTGTGATGTGAGTTTGAGGCTAAACTCAGGGCCAGCCTGAACCACAAAGTGAGACCCTGTCTCAAAAAAAATTAAAAAAAGAAAGAAATAGGAAAAACTCCTGGATACGTACAAATTACCAAACCTGAATCAACAAGATGAATAGAGTCTAATCTCATACCAATCAGTGATCCTGATGATGTAATTAATACATACCAACAAAGAAAAGCCTAGGTCCTGATGGATTCACTGCTGAATTCTCAAGAAATTTATAAAATATTGAATCTCACTCTTTTCTAGTTTTTTTGTTTGTTTGTTTGTTTGTTTTTGTTTTTGTTTTTGGTTTTTTTGTTTGTTTTTTTTTTTGAGACAGGGTCTCGCTTTGTAGTTCAGGCTGGCCCTGAGCTCAGCCTCAAACTCACATCACAGCAATCCTCCTGCCTCTGCCTCTCAAGTGCTGGGATTACAGGTGTGAGCCACCACGCCTGGCACTGTGGTATGTGGTACTGGTTGCTGCTGGGCGTGAGTCTCCATGCCCAGTATTGTTATGTGGTTACCAGGGATCAAACCCGGGCCCTTGCACTTACAAGACAGGCACTGGAACCATTGAGCTATATACCTGGCCCTGAATGCACTCTTTTCAAACATTTTAGTGAAACTGAAAGTGAAGCCATACTCCCAAACTCATTCCTGGAAGTAAAACCAAAACCAGAAAAGGATCCAACTGAAAAAGAAAGCTACAAGCCAGTTTCGCTAATGGACATAGATACAAAAATTGTCAATAAGATACTAGCAAACAGAATGAATAAAATCATCAAAATCAGACATCCTTACCAAGTGGGATCCATCCCAGGGATACAAGGCTGGTGAAACTTACACAAATCAATAAATGTAATATATAATATTAACAGACTCAAGAACAAAAATCATGTAATTATCTAAATAGATGAAGATAAAGTATTTGACAAAGTCCAAAACACATTCATGATTAAAAAAAAAAAAAACCTACAGAAAATTAGAATGGAAAGCCTTATCTCAATCTGATAAAACTCATCTATGAGAAACAAACATTCAGCATCACACTAAATGCTCAAAAACTGAAAGTTTCCACTCTAACATCAGGAACAAAACAAAGATGTCCACTATCACCACTCTTATTAAATGTACTTCTGGAAATAGTACCCAGAGCAATTCATCAAGAGAAATAAATAGAAGGAATAAGAATGGTAAAGGAAGAAGTTAAATTATTCTTATTTGTGGTTGACATGATACTGTACATTGGAAGACTCCAAAAAATTTTACCAAAAGACTCGTAGATGTAACTATCAAACTCAGTAGTGTAGTGGGTACAAAGTCAGCATTCAGAAATCAATGCCATTCTTGTTCATACATAACAGATTCACTCTGAGAGAAATTAGGAAAACCACACCTTCACAACAGCATCCAAATAAAGGGAATACTTAGGAATCAATTGAACAAGGGAGGTTACAGACCTTTATATTGAAAACTACAGTACTCTAAGAAAGGAGATCAAAGAGTACAAAAGTCAGCTTACAAACTGGGATCAAACCAAGGAATGACAAAATGAGAAACAAAGAGGCATAGAAACAAGTTAAAATCTGGGGAACTGGGAAGCTCATGTCTCCCATTGACATGGAGCCCTAAATGATTGGCACACCTTGGCTTTATTCACTTAAACACAGGCATGAACAATTAGAATTCCACAGGTTTCGTTTGTCTCTCACATTCCACAGTATTTCTCCAGGTAGATAACTTAACCTCAGATGTTTTTAATTTTCCCTGCAACAATCTCACATGCCCTCTTTCTTCCCATTGCTCGCCACAGATATCAATTAGACTTCATTCTTCTCATCTGATCCCTACAAAAGAGAATATCACAAAATAAAAGATGTCCAATGTTCTTGGGCAGGAAGGACCAATATAGTGAAAATGGACACAGTCCCAAAATTGTTAGACAGATATCATATAATCCTAATCAAAATATCAAGAGCATACCTTACAAA
Source organism: Petromus typicus (assembly GCA_004026965.1). Taxonomy (NCBI): domain Eukaryota; kingdom Metazoa; phylum Chordata; class Mammalia; order Rodentia; family Petromuridae; genus Petromus; species Petromus typicus. The sequence goes on from PVIR01000231.1 coordinate 40,111, forward strand.
ATTAGAGGAAAGATTTATGAAATTCATTTGATACCAGAGAGAACAATAATAGCAAAAGCCACCTAGGACAACAATGGCAAAGAAGAAGGTATTACAGTATCTGTGTTGAAATTATGCTACAAAACCACAGTGATTAAAAACAGCATTGTACTAGCAAAAAAAAAAAAAGTCCTGAGGAAAAATCAAATAGACTAGAAGACACAGAAATAACTCCAGTAACATTCAGCCATCTTATTTTGATAAAGAGGCCAAATACTCTCCCTGGAAGAAAGTCCCTTCAACAAATGTTGCCAGAAAAAGTGACTTTATACATGCTAAATATTAAAACTCAACCCATTTCTCTCAGCATGCCCTAAACTAAAATAAAAGTGGATTAATGATCTAAATAGTAAAACAAAAACAATAGCTCTGCTGGATAATAGAACAGGCAGAACACTTCAAGACATAGGGGTAGGCAGACTTTATGAACAAAACTCCAGTCACACAGGAAATATCACAAAGAATCCATACCTGGGGTCTCACCTTATTAAACAGCTTTTACACAGCAAAAGACCACCAAAAGAAGGAAGAGACAACCGACAGAATGGGAAAAAATAATTTGGCACCTGTTTCTCAAACAAAGGACTAATACCTAAAATATATAAAGTACTCAAAAAATCAAAACACCCTTTTCCACTGTTAGTAGGAGAGTAGACTAGTGCAACCACAATCAAATCCAGTTTGAAAATTCTTCAAAAAGCTACAACTAGGGAGTTCCATTTGACCCTGCTAAGTCCCTTGTTGTTATCATCCCAAATGAATTAAAACATCAGACCACAGTGATACATGCAAACTCATGTTTAAAGCAGCACAGTTAGTAACAGCTACATCTTGAAAACAGGCCAAATGCCCAGCAACTGATGAATGAATAAAGATGTGGGACTATAAAGATGTGTTCTCAATGAAGAACAAAGGATAAAGACAGATAAACTGGGGACATTTCTAGGTAAATGGATGCACTTTTAGACTATAATCTTATGCGAAATACTCTTATGGGAAGGAGAGCTAGACAGAGAGGGGAAAAAGAAGGGAAAATGAAAAAAATGGGACTAGGGTGAATAAATGTAAATACAAAGCTTCTGTAAATGGAGAAGGAAAGGGGTTGAGGAGAGGAAAGAATAAAAATTATGAACTAAGAGTATATCATATACAGGTACAAATGCCATAAAATTAATGATGTTATTATTTATATCTAAAATGTAATAAAATAACAATTTTTTTAAAAATCCATAAATAATAGCATCCTTTCCTATTAAGAATACATACCTGAAAATTTGGGATCAAGGCATTGTGATAAAGTTTGGGTTAATGCTTAAACTTCGATATAAAAATATATTTATCATAAGTGTCACTTAGGAAAATACAGATATTATTTTTTAAAGTGCTGAGAAACCAGCAGCAGTTAGACCATTTGCAGAGTCCTGCAGTCCTGGTCTTTAGAAACCAAGAAATTTTCCAATAGCTGGAACACATGTCAGAAATATCATGCCTTGAATAAAAAGACCGAGAGTGAAAGGCACCATTTAGATATCTGAAGTTCCCTAGACAGTGAACCTGGCAGAGTATCAGACACGGGAATGATCTGACACATAATCTGCAGGCTGCTCTCAGAAGGGGCTTTGTTCCAAGGCTGCATGGATTTACTGATGGCTGACCCCGGGGATGACAACAGAGCCAGGTCGACAATGAGTACACAAGCCAGCAGACGCAGGAAACACTGGGGGGCTTTGATTTCCCAATGACCTAGCTCAAAAAGACTAAGAGCATACCTGTGTGAATATGTGTAACTCTTTAATTGTAATAACTACATGATCTTGAGGGTAGCATGTCATCCAAGAGCATTTCCGAGTTGCTATAACCACTTGAGCAGGTTTTCAGTAGTTATAATTTCTCTGAAATTATGATTTCTTAGAATTTTTCTTTAGCATTGATATAGAATTAATCAATTATAGTGACATTAATTTCGTATTTAGCCTCCTAATTAATTCAGTTAAAAGCCAAACCATTACCAAGATGTCCTTTGTAATTTGAAGTGGCAAACAGACTGAGAATTTTACAAGCTCTAGGCACAAAATTCAATATTTTTTATTGCTCTCATATTTATTCTCCCAATTTTAAAACATTAAGATTATTTAACTAATTTTACCTTCCTTAATTTGTGATCCATTTGAACTATCCATGGTTGTGTTTTACCTCTTTGATCCAATTTGTCATTCCAAGGCTTCCATAATTAATGATTAATTGAAAAGCAGGTTAAAAGTAATGGAAAAATAGCAAGATGATTAGGTCAGAAGGAAATGGTACCATTTTATTTGTTTATTTGCCACAAATATTAGATCAAAAATTTTAACAGGGAGACAAGGAACTAAGTTTAAATATCATAGAGTAAAAATGTAATCCTGCAATCAGTTGGTTATACAGATTACTTTAACCTTCTGATCCTTAGCTTCTACTACTGAAAATTAGAGAAAATGAAACCAATCTTACATTTAAAATGTAAAATACTGAGCATATCAAGCAGAGGAAAGAGATCAAGATCCCCCACTGACACTGTTTCTATTATTCATAGCATTAATCACCTACAAGCCAAGTTAATCTCATCAGTCCTTCAGCAAATGTGGTGAGTTAAATAATGACCTGCCCCATCAAACACATGGATGCCCTGTTTGCTAGAACCTAGGAGTGTGCCACTCCACGTTTTAAAAGGAATCTCACAAGTGGCAGAAAGATTGTAGATTGCACTGGATTTCTCTTGCTGATGTTAAAAACAATCCCTAAAACATCAGTGACTTAACACAGTGAAAATTTGTTACCCTGAAAGTCTGGAAGTCAGAAGCTCAAATGAATATCACCAGGTACTGATAAGTCTGGGGGCCTTTCTAGCTGTCTACTGGAGATGGGCTTGCTTTCCTGGGATCCTTGAGGTTGCCAACATTCCTTGGCTTGCAGTCATTTCATGTTCGGGGCTGACAAGGGCCAATGGCCATCATCATATTCCATAGTGTCATATTTTATCACTCCCAAAGACCACACCCAAAGACCTTTGTGATTAAATTGTACCCACCTGAATAGCACTTATTAAACTTACTGCTTTAAAGTAAACAGACGTACACATTTGACTTTCCCTGCTACTTTAATCTCCCTTTGCTCTATGAGTTAACACATTTATAGATTTCAGGGATTGGTTTGCAGACATCTTTGAGAGATAATTATTCTGTTTGCCACACAGACCTTAAAGTATACAGATTGTCTGGATTATTTCAATGGGCTAAATGTAATCAGACAAGCTCTAAAAGTAGAAGGGAAAGGAAGAAGTCCTTGAGGGATGCAGTAACAGGAACAGGGATAAGAGATTCTCCCCTGACACATTAGTCTAGATTTGAAGATGAGAGAAGAACTATGAGTCAAGGTACATACAAAGGCAGCTGTAGACCTGACAGCCAGCCCTGAAAACGGGCTTCAGACCTGTGCTCAAAAGGAACTAAATTCTGTCAGTGACCTGTAGAGCTTCCTAGAAGGAGCACAGCCCTGACAATGCCTTGACATTATCCCAGTGAGTTCAGAATCAGACTTCTGACCATGGATGCAAGTTAATAAATGTGCATTGATTTAAGCCACTCCTATCTGACCCTGCTATTCACCTGCTAAGAATATACATCAAAGAATTAAAAGAATCATATCATAGCAATGTGTGTGCACCTCTGTTCATAGCAGCTCAGTTTGTGATAGCTAAATCTTGGAAACAACCCAAATGTCCATCAACTGGAGACTGGATAAAGAAGATTTGTTTTTTTTTTTTTTAAATATGTAAAATGGAGTATTACTCTGCCATAAAGAATGATAAATTTGAGTCATTTATACTGAGATGGATATACCTTGCGGACACATTCCTAAGTAAAATAGTTAAGTCACAGGTATGTAAATACCATATCTTTTCTTTGGTATGAGAATCTGAAGATGTAAATGAGTTCTAGAATGTATGATAGATTTTGTCAAATGGAAAATATTCAAAGAGAAAGGGATAGAGAAAAGTAATGAGGGGAAAGAAAAAATATGATCTTAAGGAAAGCATATATATATATATATATATATATATATATATATGGGGTAGGGGATGTAGTATGGTTAGGGGGATAGGTAAAAATGAGAATTAAGTCATGCAATTTACTGGTACAAATTCCCAGTGCTGCATGTGATCATGGTGTGTATATAAAATGTACCAATAAAGAATTCAATTAAAAAATGTGTGGCTGTTTTTCTGACTCCAATTAATACAGCCAACTCCATTGTTTCCTATATTGTTCTATGCAGCTGTTATAGGAGTTAGGCAGAAAAAGGAACAGTAAACTGGGTGCAGATCATTTCTATATCAAGTTTATAAGATATACTCTACCTACAGTAATATGTGTATTGTGATTTCCTGTTCCTGGTCTGTCTTGTTCTCATTCATCATGAGATTCTTTGGTTACATGCTGGTCCCTCTAAGTTTTGCCTTCTTTTTTCTGAGCATACATCCCTCCCCTTGATAAACACATATTAATCATCCAATGCAGAAAGTATTTCGTTGCCCATACAAAATCTAAAGGAAGATGGCACTAAATTGCCACCCTCCACAGTAGACTGGCAGAAATTAGAAATATACTTTTTTAATTGTACAGATTAGTTGCCTTAGTTCCTTACAGCAAAGTAGCAAGGAATAAACAGCTTACAAATAACAGACAGATAGTTCTGACAATTCTGGAGAATGCAAGGCTGAGATCAGAGGCAAATGAACTTTTACTGATATCTGTATCTAGATACAGACTGGTTTTACTGATATCTGTATCCAGATATAGACTCCCAGCTCCTCATGATACCTTCATATAGCAAAAAGAGGCTAAGAGAATTCTTTAGGATCTTTTTCATAAGAGTACTAATCCTATCCATAAGAGCCCCACCATCATGAACTGATTATCTCCCCCAAGGCCCCATCTCCTAATGCCATCAAGTTAAGGGATAGGATTTCAACACATAAATTTGAGGAATCGCAAAAATCAGTTTCTAAAAGGAGACCCAGATTAGTTGACAAAGCTTTACTTCTGGGTATGTCTGGCAAGGTATTTCCAGGAACAGATGAATCCGCAGTCAGAGAAGAACTAGGAATGTGGTGGGTATCATTTACTCTGCCCAGGGCTTTGAAAGGTAAAGGAAGTAAACTGTTTCTCTTCTTCAGTTGATTACATCTACCTCCTCCTGCCTTTAGGCATAGGAGCTTCTAGGTCTTGGCCCCTCAGGGTTAGGGACTTCGACTAGGTTCATAACACTGTAATAAGACTTTTAGAATTAGACAATATGTTATACCACCAGTTCCCAGGGTCACTGGACCTCTCAAGACATGACTTTGCAGCCTGCAGAAAGCTTATGGTGGAACTTCTTGGTCTCCTTTATCAAACATGAGTTAATCCCTACACTTTCACTGGATAAATACAGACAAGACACAAGACATATCCTGTTGTTCTGTTCCTGTGGAAAACCCTGACAAATACAGGGACACAAAGACATCCAATCCAACCCATAATGAAATTACACTGATCTCAGGAATACAGTGCCAACTATTCTCCAAATTTCATGTATTTGGCTGGCCCAGAATTTATGCCAATATCTCTGACTGAGCCAATTTCATCAATTTTTTTTCATCTCCAAGCCTAGATTATAAACTTACACTGCTCCCCTGCTCCAGTATTATACTTCTGGTTGTAGAATCACAGCTCCAGGGCTTATATTTCTTCAACTATCAGAGCATCACAATAGACTGAATACGTGTTTCCTCCCCATTTCATATTTTAAAATCCTAAGCCTCAAGCTGATGGCATTAGGAAGCCAGCCTTTCCGAAATACATGTGATTAGAAGGAAGTAAAGTCCTCATGAATAAGATTAATGTTCTTCTGACAGGAAAAGCAGAGCACTTGCTAGCTTTCTTTCTATCCTCTGAGGATACAATAAGAAGTGAGTGATCTGAACCCAGAAGTTGACCTTGCTGGCTCCCTGGTCTCAGACCCTCCCCTCCAGAACTGTGAGAAATAAACCTCTGCTATTTATAAACTTCAGGTGTTATACTGTAACAACCCAAACTAAGGTTTGGTAATATCTGGATACCAAATTAGAGACTGTCAGAAATAAATGAAGTTCAGACTTACTTAAATGGAAAACTTTGAGAGAAAAAGGTGGTTCTTTCACCCAAAGCAATGGATCCTTTGCAAAGGCATTAGAAATTGGATAGTAAAAACTACTATAGTAAGAAGAACATAGTAATTTGAAAGTGAAAAAACCCAGCAGTCATGATCATGGTCGATATCATTAGTATTAGGACACCAACTTCATAATCTCTGTGTGCGATGAACAGAGGATATAGCATCCCATTGTCATACTCTGGTCCAAAAAATGCACAACCCTGATTCAGTGATAAAAAGATAGGCAACACTTCAGCTTTAGAGCATTTTCCCAGGTGACTGACTTATACCTGTGGAACATATGGAGCTTATGAAAGCCTAGAAAAGACATCATATGCAGTGGAGATTTCAACGTCAGAACGTAGAACACACAAAAGCAGTGGAATTTGAATAATCTCCAATTTGAAACATTGGAGTAAACTAGTATTCACTTAGTAATATAGCAATTTTAAATTTCTCATTTTGATTGTAGTATCATAGTTATGTAATTTATTGAAATTGGAAGAAGCTGAGTGAAGACTCTATGCAAGAGTCGATGAAAGCTGTTACAAATGTTCCAGAAGTCTAAACTTGTTTCCAAATAAAAAATGAAAACCAATCTACTCCAGAAGTAGGGCCTCCCAAATAGACTTTCCTGCAGATCACTTTCCCCTTCAGGTATGAGGGTTTCTGAAAACTGGCCAATCAGAGACCAGTAGGAAGCTCAAACCTGAGCCAGCAAAATATTCTGATTGGGTGGACTGGGGAAGCTAAGAACTGAGTTGAAAAAAAAAAAAGCTTGCTAATTTCACTTGAACCACCCGCCTGCTATGGATACAAGCCAGTGACCTCAATATGATGGGCCATGACCAGCCTTCTGCTGGCACTCTGCAGTGACAACAGGAGAGACCCATTCAGGCCAGTGAGATCTGCAAATTGCGCGTGAGCAGCAGAGAAATAATGACATCTCAGGAGCATTCTGAGACCCTCACACTCAGACCCAGAGTCACCAGGAGCTTCGCTACATAAATTAACAGGCTCTTCGCCTAAAATAGAACTCTTTCTTAATAAGTTGTGACATCCCATGTGATACATTATCCTCCCCCAAAACATCTCTAAATAGAACCAACCTCTCATCACATTTCCTGAGGCAACAGAATGGAAACTTTTAAAAATATAATTATTTCTTAGTTTGCTCTTTTTCTGTCAAGCACACAATCTCTTTCCTTTTCTTCTAAAGCAGTTCATAGTATGATGAGTGAAGGGAAAGAAAGAAAAGAGATACGATCGTGTCAACCAGAACTGAACAAATACATTTATTAAAAAGAACTCCCACCAGACATCTTAGAAGCCTCACAAGGTCTCCTTCTGTTTTTGTACATGAACACTATTATAAACGGAAATGTCTTTCTCTTTTATTTTAAATTATTGTCATCGCGCCCCGTGCATGTACCAACCAGTGATTTATACTGTGTCAGATGATAATACCCCAGTAAATTTGGTAGCTTAATGGCTATAATAGCTATAATAAAGAAATTTAATCAGATGTCATATGCAGAATGTACTTTTTTTTGCCGCTAACAATAAACTGAATTATAGCAGGCTAACCACTAGAAAGCAAGTATGTTTCCATTTGCAACTGGAAGTGCCTGTTGAAACAAGTCTGAGATAAGCAGATGAGGCTTTGGAGGCGCCCAGGAGCAGGCAGCCGCTAATTTCCTTAACATGCTTCTCTTCCCCATTCTTTCAACTTCATCTCCAGCGTGAGTCTTTCTAAACTCCTTCTGGAAGCCTACGGTGCTGTAGTGTTGTACCCGTCCTGTCCATCTGAATCCTAGAACTCAGGTCCATAATTTTAACATGTATATCATTTCCCACAGCTGATGAATAGAACCCACCAGGGGTAAACAGCAGGGAGGGGCGAAATGGAAAACTCATTTGTTAGTTTTCGCACTTGGAGGTGGTTATTTTTTAAATTACAGATATTGGACACTGTAGGAGTGCCCCTTTCGTGCATACTGAAGCACTCCACTGGCCCCAGGAGTCACTAAGACTAGTGGATTTTAATAGTTATAGATCTTAAATGGAGGGTTAGAAATTGTTTCTTTTCATTACAATTACAACAAGGAATTAACCCCAAGGGTATCCACTTAATTTCATAATATATAGACTGGAACGCTAATGTGGCTCTTCTACAGTGTAATAAAGAGGCAACTGCCCCTTCTCTCCCTGGGGTGGGTTTCTGTAAAATGTAACACACACACAAAAAAATATGTATATATATATATAAGAGGAAGAAGATTTGAAGTTAACAAGCTCCATAATGTCACCAGCTCCAGTGCCTGGTGCGAGTGGCCCTCATAGGCCCTGAGCAGTTCTTTTTTTTTTTTTTTCTTCCAATGGGAGCTCAGTCCCAGAACTTTCCTTTGAATTGCTTCATTGACACAAAGAAAATGGAAAATGACGGAAGGAGAGAATAATTTACAGTTAAAGAGAGAAAGTCACAAAGCTGGGGAGAGAGACGGGAGCAGGACTTGCTAATTACCTCGTTTCTGAGATGGGACCAGCAGCTCATGCTGGCCAAGGCAGGTCACATGATGGCCAAGGCAGGTCATGTGGACTTAACCCTCTGTGCTCTGCTGGTGACCTCAGCCCTGTTTTATGGGAACTCTTTCCCTATTTGCTGGGAAACTGAAGCATCACCAAAGGTTAGGATTTTCCATCTCCAGGCTCCAATTGTCTGAAGCCACTTCCTGGCAAAGATTTGAAATCCTGGATCCCCACAGATTAGCCCTCTCAGTTATAGGCATTTTTATTTCTCAGTGCTTTTTCATACTACTCGAAGACGGCTCTGTGGGACGAGTGAGAAAGAGGACACCATTTCAGAAATAGAGCTCTAGACAGAGGTGGGGTCGGGACAGCGGGAGAGGCAAATGGCAATTCAATAAAAGCATAACCCTTAGCGGAGAGTGTTGTGCTCTTATATTATACATTTCCAACATCTATTGTAACACTTGGCCTACTGCAGGCCTCCAGCCAGCCATAACCTGAGACTCACTTCTTCTTTTCCACTGCTAGTGTCAGCTCAGTAGAAATGTGCAGATTTCCCAGTCAACTGGGGAAAAACTGATGATCCAAAGAGAAGAAATAGCAGGTCACCCAACTCATTTGTTCACATCCGTCATGCAGATCGCATTTCCAGAGACAGATAAGGTTATACAGCAAAGCCACAAAGGAACTCTGACTCCAGCAAAAAGACGCCTTTTACAAATCAAACTTCGCAGTTTTCCTCCTGAGACAGGAAGCATCCCTTCAAGCAGGTGCCAGGAGGGCGGCCAGACAGCAGCAGAGATGAGAATTCTCCAGAGAGTGCCAAGGCCAGAATTAATCATGAGAGAAAGCCAAAGCAGTCCGGAGTCCTCTTTGCCTGCTTGAAGCTGCAGAAACCATTCATGGGAGAACTCAGTGTTCTTCTGAACCCACAAGGAGCAAGAGGAAGACAGAGGAAGACTGTGGTGTTCCCCCCAAAAAACCCAATGAACCATACACCAGCAAACCAGTGAAACAGATCCCTAGGCTAGCCAAGGCACCATGCCTTAGTGCACACAAACCACCAGCTGTGTGTCAGGCAGGATGGAGCAACACAAATGCCACCAATGCTCACACTTCTTCATCTCCTTTCTCACCTCCGAAAGCCTATGTCTCTATAAGCCCAGTGTTCTGAACTTATCAAACCAGAGCTCATTAAAAGTTCTATTCATCTCAGAATTGTGCCTTAATGTTTCTTCCCCCAGTGACTTCAATTGTGTTTGTTCCAGGATCACAAACTTGGGGAACTTGAAGCATTTGCAAACTGTATGCCTCAATGTGACACCACGTGCTTTAGTTTTTTGGACCTTAATACACCCTAATTGTTTCTCTCTTTTTAAATTACAATGAAAGGAATTAAATTCACCTAGGTAGAACATTCTCATTTCTTCCTTTACTTTAAATTTTATCAGGTGGGAAACTGTTAATATTCTATGTTTTGCTTCTTTATTAAAGAGGAGAATACAAACAATTCTCTAATTAGGGTTGCATGCCATGCAGACCTTTCTAGTTTGATTTTCTGAATTTCTCCTTGACATTAGAAAATTGAAATATCATATTCAGTATCAACCTAGCCAATAAAAACCAATTTAATTTTTAAAATGAACCAACAGAATATTTCAGTGTGGTATATCGGACAGTTTTCATCTCTGGTGAATTGTGTCAGGTGAGGGTTTAGCTGAAGTGACTTACAATTATTGCATATCTTTCAAGCATTAATAACCATGGTCTCCTAAAATATCATTGTTACCTAGGGCTAAACCTTACTGCTTTCGAATCATACTTAGCAAATCTACTGAAATATCTGCTATTCATTCTGTTTATAACACTATTTGCCTTTTAACTCTTCTTGGAGACTGTAATCTTTTATATGTCAGATACAACATGATAGTATTTGGTATTTTCAATATTTCTGTTAGTGGTTATTTGAAGTACAACCAAAAATTATGTGATTTAATGTTCCTTCACTGATATAAATTTATACTGCAGCATAAATAAGCAAGACAAAATATTCATCATAGATAACCTCCCTCAAATAATAGAAGCTGTTTCAGAAATGCAACACACACACACACACACACACACACACACACACACACACTCCATAAAGCTTTGGATTCTTTCTAGATAACAGTACCAAGATAACAGCAGTAGATGGCAAGAGGAAAACAAAACTGTGAGACCCAACTTGACATAAAAACAGCCATTTTGTTAAAAGTCTCCATCTTGTATCCTGTAACCTCCCTCTGAACCCTGAACTTGTCTCCTTGGGAATTGTTCATCAACCAATGCACGCAGCCTCAGAATGTATGTTTTTAGAACATACTATTCTATGGCAACCAGTGACCTAATCATTGCTATTGGCTTCCACACTTTAACAATAGAACAACCTAATTGCTCCTGCATAGAAACCACCTGGTAAAGGTGGGAAAATAGTAGATTTTCCCTTTAAATCCTGTGCCCCAGTTTACCTATTTGCCTTTTTCTGCATGGAAAAATGGCCCTCAGCTGAGTAATAAAGCTCTTGGTTGGACTTTAAGATTATGTCATGTCTTGAGAGATTGTCTCAGTGGGACTGGGTCCTAACAAAAATCATATTTCTGACAGCTCTACTGCTGTGAGAATCAGAAACATTTTTCTCATATTTTCATTTTTTGGAAATTTACCCCAAATAGCCAGTGATCTTGGAGACCATGGTGAGTTTGTTTCACAACACTAATTCTTCCTTCCTGTCTCGACTTTGGTTTGTGAGCTAAATCAATTTCTCAGGCTGCAGAATTTTTTTTTTTAATATGTTCAGTTAGATACCATTAGTCTTGCATTTAGATGTACCAGGCAATCTCTGAAACAAAAGAGTCAGGGCCCCCAGGCTACTGAGAAAGGTTAGAGAGCCACCAGTATGGAGAAGGGATGTAAAGACAAGAGTTCCTGAGTGGTGAATGTGGATGGAGACAAGTAGAAGTGTGAGGCGACCCACAGGGATGTCCAAATGTGAAGAAGAAGAGAAAGTGTCCCAGGCCACGAGAGGGAGAAGTCACTAAGGTGAGCCCTCATCCATCCACACCTGAACCTTAACTTTTCCTTGAACAGATGTTTCTCTGAGATTCAGGCTTAGACAACAAATCTCCAACTTGATCTGCACTCTGTCAGTGACACTGAAGAAGCCGGGTGTGTTGAGGGTGAAGCTCAGTACGTGGCTCCAAAAGAGAAGGGGAAAGCACAGCAGAAAGATGTCCGGGAACGTCCAGTCAAAGGAAGCAGATACTTGAGGTGGTAAATGGTTGGGAAACAAAACAGTTTTCATTTTTAAAAAATTGCAGGGCTGGGAATTTAGCTCAGTGGTTCCGGCACCTGTCTTGCAAATGCAAGGACCCAGCTTCCATCCCCGGTTAATCACATACAAACTGGGCATGGAGACTCATGCCCAGCAGCAACCAGTACCACATACCACAGTGCCAGGCATGGTGGTTCACACCTGTAAACCCAGTACTCGGGAGGCAGAGGCAGGAGGATTGCTGTGGTGTGAGTTGGAGGCTGAGCTCAGGGCCAGCCTGAACTCCACAGCGAGACCCTGTCTCAAAAAAAAAAAATTGCAATGTGATCAGGTCTCAGTGAAACTGAACTACAGTGTTAGGACGTGAAGAAATATAGTTTTACGGTACAGTAAGGAAATAAATGAGGGACTCCCTTGAGGGGGAGAGGGTGGGGACAGAGGAGGGTGAGGAGCCTGGGGAGGTGACAGCCCCTGGGCCAGAAGGGGAGCACGTGCCGCACGAGAGAGGTGAGGATGGCAGCGAACGAGAATGTCTGACCCGGTCTACTCTCTTACCATTCCGGTCTCCAGGCGGCCCGCTGCACCTCCGACAGCCCCTCAGATTAAGTAGCTCTCCCTCCCTTGGAGTCTAAGGCAACCCTACTTTATTGTTATTACAGCACTTACAGCTTTTTGACATTGTTATATAATTTGTTTACTTGCTCACACTTCTCCCAGCTAAGAGCATAAACCTTACTTTCTTTGCTGCTATATTCTCAATTCCCAAAGCAGAAAGCAAGAAATGCAAAGAGTGAGTTTAGTATATAAATGGTGAATGAGTAAATCAATGAAAGCTTTGCCAAAGAGCCTTTTCTAGAATCCGAATGATTTAACGAGAGCTCTATCCATTGTCAAGGATTTTCTTCTAGAGTTTTTTCACCTAGGTAGTAATGTCTATGGGGAGCAAGCCGGGCCTGTACTGCTTGCTGTACTGGATATACACATGCTTGAGAATTCGTACAGCAGTGAACTGACTCGCACAGCTAAGAACACTGAAAAAGAGGAACAGGTAAAGGCCGTGCAGAAGTGAGAGCTCATCTTCTGAGGTACTGCAGTCCGCATGCACACAGGTTAATAGAGAAAAAAAAAAAAAATTCAGAAAACAGAGCCCAAGGTGGAAACTCATTAACAGGAGAAAGTTAGACTTAAAACTTTGTCTACCCCTTGATGTTTGTTTTCCGTATTTTTTCTTGGTAGTTCACTAAATCACTTTGGAGTTTGGCTCATTGAGTTGCCTACATTTTTACATTTTGACAGAGCAAAATGTAAACCAAAACTGTAAAGGATTAAGTGCTCTGTCCAAAGAGAGTTAACAGCAGCTGCTACTGAAGAGCCCCCATTCGAGGTGCCCCCTTCCCCGAGGCTGCCTAGAGCAGCCATCCCTGCCTGGTCAACAGTGGCACAGTTAATGAGCAGATGCTTCCTAGCAGCCATGATCATCACTGTGTATGCATGTCTTACATGTATGTATATCATAACATTGCTAATACTCCTCTATGTTCACTTGTATTGACCTGCCTTGAGAATATTTATAGAGGGGGGAAAAGTTAATTCATTAATTTCAAGTCCAAATCTGAGTAGGAATGCTTATGCTTAGGTTGAGCTATGCCAAAAAGCAATTACACATTATCCATTGGCCCTGCATTTAACCTGTTATTTATACCAGTTAGGCACAGAGAATCCATGAAATTATCTATGGCCAGGCTTCTTGGAAACTTTCCCAGGCTGTTTTTCGAAGGTTAACTGGTTAGTCTTGCCAAATGGAAATAAAGGAGAGGAGGTAACTGGGGAACTGAGGAACAGGGCAGATACTCTGAAAAAGAAAAATAGTTTAGTAGAACGAAAAGAAGTTTTGAGACAAGAAAAAACACACACAAAGTGAAGTCTAAGAGTTCATCCTTCTCCTTCAGTTTTTCAAATTTTAGTAATGGAAGAAGTTTTGTTTTGAAAAGTTGGCTCATTCTTTCTATACTGTGTTCCCCAATGAGAAATAACATTCCTTTCTCCTCTGTTCCGGTGAAGAAGAATTTCACGCCTCACTTCCAAACCACATATTAGAATAATAATATTCAGCCTGGGGTGGAGAAGGACTTCTATAATCCTCACCCTTATTCACCACGCAAAGTCTTGCAAAAATAGATGTCAAGCAACTGTTTATGTTTCCCCCCAAAATGAAGTGTCATATAGTTAAAAGGGAAAACAGAAGATCAGTTGACAAGATATCTAAAGGTTTAGAATATTTAGGTGTGTTCTTTCTTCTGTAGTTTCTTCTCCCACCTTTCTGACATTTTTCTCTACTATTTTTTTTTTCTTGACTGACAACCTTAGACCTTTAACAGGATCTGGCTTGTCATTAATAAATGTCATCTTCCAGCAGATGCAGAGTGGACAACCCTGTTGACAAAACGATGTCTTTCCAGATTTGTCTCTTCTGTTACTCTGATCTTTTTTATTGTTTTCCCTTAACCTTGAATGAAACCTGCTTCATTTTTCACTTCTGGGATTCTGTCCTAAAATATCATCCAAATTCGAGAGACTTTGGAGGCGAGGTTATATCTGGTAAGCAACATTTTAAAAACAAAACCTCAAGAGATATCCCAAATGAGAAGTGAGCTCAAATGTATTTTTTATGGGTCATAATACAAAGATATTTAAACATTACCAGAAAAATATTAAACACACATGAGAGTGCTTTAGATATTCAATATTAAATGAGAACAAGATATAAAACTCCATAATTATAGGATTATATATATACATATATAGAAAAAAAGTAAATACTAACATATTTCTTGTCTTTATCATTTTCGCCGTATTCCAAAATTTCTTTAAGATTAAAATATTCTTTAGTTAACATTTTTCATTTAAGAGATATTTTGTGCAAAAAAAAAAAAAATCCACAGTAATTCCTATTCTTTTTTCCTTTTCCTTTTAGGTATTTCTTGATTCTTAAAATAGATGTTTGTGAGGAAAAAAAATATATTTGGATTAGGCTAAGTTTCTGTTCTCTGACCCAGTTGATAAGGCAGGGATTTAGAAGGAGAAAGAGTTATATAATCAGAATTTTATTAAAACTGTCTGGGATTTTATAGATCATCTGTTTGAAACCCTGCCTTTTTATAACAGAGAAACTGAGAAGGATAAAGCCAGAAAAATATAAAGAGCAGATATGTGGATGGGAGTTGAATGAAGTTCTGCATTCCTAGTTACTTCGGACGCCTGTGAACACAGCCAACAGCGGACCTCGGTAACAATCTTGCAGTTCATTCGGCCTCCCCACCTACCCACCCCCTTATTTTCTGGCGTCTTCCAGCTTTCTGAGTCAAAGTGTCAGCTTTTATGAGGAATCTGCTGAACTAATATTCACAAACCTCAGAGAAAGTGTTGAAGATTTTTATTTAAAACTGTCTACTTTCCGGCACAACGTAAGCAATAGACGTGCGCGCCCATGCATCTCACGCCCTCCAGCCGAGCTGTCCTCTCACCAGCTTTGGGAGGGAGGCTGCCCCATTCAGGTCAAACCCCGCCCTTAGACTGCAGTCAGCCTCTTCCTGGTAAGGGTATAAGACTCAGTCTTCATGCACTGACTGGGGAAAACTAAGGCCCCTTTTATACCCAGAGCTCCCCACACCACCTGGGCCACCTCTCTACCAAGGCGTGTGGATTGCAGATCATCTTCTCCCATCTTCTCTCTTTCCCTTGCTCCCCAGTAACCCTCCTATGGACACATCTGTCTCAGTCTGTTTCCCAAGAAATCCACGCGGAGACAGTGCAACCGTGCCATGGTGTAAGAGGTCCTGTACAAAGTATACAGCTCATTTTCACTGAAAGTGCATTATTTTCGCCTTGTTCTCAAAATAAAAACAAAAATAAGGTACAGGGTGGAGACCCTGTCTTCCCAGAGCAAAGTTAGAGAACTGAACAATTGTCTGTTGTGTTTTTTCAATCTAGACAACTGACACGTACTCCAGTAATGATAATGTCTTTATACTGATTAATGTCCTGTGTTAGTTCTACTTTATTTCTGTATTGATATTAGAAGTACATAGAGTAGGAAAATTGATCTGTGGGTCACGCTTAGCTCTGTTACTCGGAGTACAGTCACTATACTGGCAGCCTCTCCTGGGGCCCTGGAGAAACGCATCTTCCGGATCCAGCCAAGACTGCTGATTCACAGCATGCATTTCAGCAAGATTCCATGGAGTCCTGAGCTACAGCACTCTTACTGTAGTCCAATCAGCCTGCTCACGCCAAAAAGAAAAGCACTGGAACAAGAAGAAATAAGTTTCTTCTCCCCATCCTATTGAGTACCTTGGGCAGTTAAATCTTTACCATCTCAGTATCTCTCTGTTCACCTTTAAAAACATTTCTAAGAAAAAAGGAAAATTAATGTGTTGTGTAGATGGACCAACTCCTCGCAGTGCATAGAGTGCATTATGCCCTGCAAGAATACACTAATAAAAATTTTTAAATATATTTAACAATATGGACCTTTGAGGAGTATTATAAGGATATATACATCCTTGCTTTTATTTACATATATTTTGTTAAGCATCTATAATGGGCACAAGTATTATAAAGAACAAGACAGATTCAGTTCCTGCCCGTCAACCATTCTGCAAACATGCAGTGAGCATGTACCATATGTCTGGGGGTTAGAATTATACTAATAAACAAGATAGACTGGTTTAGAGCCAACAGTTGAAGACAAGACAAACATTGAATAAATTATTACCAAAACTTGTCAAGGCTACGAAAGAAAATTGTAGGAAAAGTGAAAGCTCATATTAAGAAAATTAATCAATGTTAAATAATAACATAGGTTCTTTGCCTCCATGCTTCCTGACTCACGTGGGTGGACAGACAATAAGCTCGAAACCTCAAACTGTGGTGTAGACAGTGATGTGGAGGCACCCAGGGGCCCTTACCTTACCTCCAAGCTAAAAAAAGCACACAGGAGAGGGCCAAGGGCAGGACAGAGACAGTTCTCCCAAAGCAAATGCCACTTGTCAAGATCTTCCAAAATCAATGGAATTTCCTTCTAGTAAGTATGGAGGCTACAATGACTCAAATGGGGAGCAAAGCATATATTCTAACTTTCAAAAAGAGAAATGGCATGATAAAAGAAATCTCTTTGCCAAAGAGAGAATGGATGAGTCTGCACCCTGTAGACACCACCTCAATAGTCTTCTGGGTTTCTGATTTGCTCCATTTCAAGTGATATTTAAAGTAATCTTGGAAGCTACTCAGGTTCAGACTTTCACTTATACAATTTTCCTGTATATTCGGGTGTCGCTTTTGCAGTTCAGGCTGGACTTGAGCTCAACTTTGAACTCACAGCAGTCCTCCTGCCCCTGCTTCCCAAGTGCTGAGATTACAGGCATGAGCCACCACACCCAGCACTGTGGCACGTGGTTCTGATTGTTGGTGGATGTGAGTCTCCATGTCTGGCATTGTTTTGTATGGTTACTGGGGATCGAACCCAGGTCCTTGCGCTTGCAAGGCAGATGCTGGAATCACTGAGCTAAATCTCCAGCCCTGTCTTTTTATTCTTAATACTTAACCATCTATATATCCTTGCTCACGAGGTGCTGCTCACGAAGTAGATGACCCCTAAAACAGTAATACAGCAGTTAGCAAATGAACTGACATACCTAGATACCCATCGCTTTATTTGAACTATCATCCCACTTCCATAATCATCTCAGGCCCAGACCAGAAGGAGAAATGCGGTTCCTACAGACACTTCATGGACATTTTCAAGCTAGCCAATCATAAGCGTGTTTGCCTGACTTTGTCCATTTCTTCCCCTGGAATCAACAATCATGATTTGGGGTATGTGTTTTTCCTCACTTTCTCTGTCATCATATTATCCCTGGTGCTTCCTATAGAGCCCTGCATACTGTGGAATGTCCTCTTTTTTTGAGAACTATGAGTAACAAGCTATCTTTTCTATAGTAATTATCTTCTCCTTTGTTGACTTTACGACTTTCAGTAAAAGTATGACCTACATTTTAAAACAGTCATTGTATTTAGATTTCATAATGTTGCTATTGAGAAAGGTTTGTGTTCCCCAATTTTTCAGACTCAACAAACTCATAGCTTTCTACTTTATTCAACACAATATGATTTGGTGGGAACAGTAACATTTCTTGCATGATGGAATGGTGAGCATTCAAATTCTCACCTGGCTTAAGTCAGATGGTAACAAGGACCTCAAGAATCTTCATTGTTTTATATATGAATATTTATGATGTCCTCACCACCCTTCTGCAAGTCAAAATGCTCTCTGGCTAACTTCCCAGCAGCAAGTCATGGACACTTTCAGATTCTATCTTGTGCCTTTCCCATCACTACTTGTGATTTGCAGAGTCCCAAGATAGGCAAACACAGAGCAAAATGAATTCAGACAGACCATACGAGTGCTAGTCCAGAAGTGACAGACCTTCGACATACTGTCTACAGACGACCAGCCAGAACATCCCATCTAACCTAACTACAAGAAAGGTTGTAATGTGCAGTGGAGAATATGACTATCTGGTGAGTATTTCCGCCTGTGACCACACTTCCGCTAGTTTGTAGCTTTTTAACTTTGGGAAATCTTAGCATATTATAGAGTCCCAAGTGCAAAGTTCAATAGCTATTGTATTAGAAAAATCAGTTGTGAATCATTCCTTCCATTTTTAACACATGGACACATTTAGAGCTGAATATTTCATTCCCTTTATAGCCACCCAGAGCACCAATATATTTTCATTGGCAGAATAACTTCCCTGCTTATTTACACTTACCATATAAATTACTGGCATTGGATTCTATTTTGTTCTCCTAACGACTCTCAACTTTGACTCGGGACTTCTCATATGCTTTTTTCATAAGTGTATATTTTTAATGCATAATCTAGAAACATAATCAGGGACAGATAATAATCTCATTATTCAAATACTGTAGATCTAAATAAATGTGAGGTCTTCTTTATGATACCACAAAAATTGCATCAATCTCTCATTCCCTATGTTAATCACTTTACTCTTCATCTTTCTAACAGCTGACTCTTACTACTCCATTGATAAGTGTCTAAATTGCCCCACAGCCCCCAATCTATGATCTAACTGACTCGGGTAATTATTTTCCAATTGTAGCCAAGTCCACATATAAGAACTTCACTAATCACTGCTCAGTCTATATAGGATTTCCATGTTTACCCCCACGATCCTAATGTAACATGACACTGAGTGGCTGCAAGGCCACTAAAGCTATTTGCTCTATAACTCACTCGTTTAGCTCAGCTCACAAGATAGTTTTGGGTGTTTGGATATATATATATGCATATATATATATGCATGCCAGTATATATACTGTACTATATACTATTAAGTATATATACCATACTATATTATATACTATATATGCTGTATATACTATACATACTATACATACTATAGTATATATACTTATATATAGTATATATATATGTAAGTACATACGTATATATATACTATACATATACTATATATACTATAGCATATATACTATAGTATATATACTATAGTATATATACTTTATATATATAGTATATGTATAAGTATATATATACGTATATACTTATACATATATATATACTTATACATATACTATATATATATATATATATAAATTTTTTTTTAGGTTTTTTTTTTTTTTTTAGGTTTTTTGAGACAGGGTCTCGCTTTGGAGTTTAGGCTGGCCCTGAGCTCAGCCTCAAACTCATCACAGCAATCCTCCTGCCTCTGCCTCCCTAGTGCTGGGATTACAGGCGTGAGCCACCACACCTGGCACTGTGGTATGTGGTACTGGTTGCTGCTGGGTGTGAGTCTCCACACCCAGTATAGATATGTGGTTACCGGGGATCGAACCCAGGTCCTTGCGCTTGCAAGACAGGCACCGGAACCATTGAGCTAAATCCCCGGGCCTATAGTATATATATTTTATACACCACATATAGTATATGTGCTATAGAATTTATTATATATATATATATATATATATATATATATATATATATATATACATGATTTTCAGTTTAATGCTGTTTTGTATTCTAGAAGCTAGAATAATGTTGAACCATAAGACTAGCCACTCCTGGCCAGGCTAACAAATGAGGCTTTCCAGTTCCTCTTGTTAATTCTATTTTATTCTATCACTCCGATAATTTTAAAAAATAGTACCTACAACCTTTCACATCTCTCCCTGTTCATGGTGGTACCGGCATTTGTTTTTGTGCATTTTGCATTCTTCTAGAAGTTATAGTCTCACCATGACAAAAGTGGAAACAAAGTAACAATCTCAAATGTGAGCACAAAAGAGAAGTATGATAACCATGATCAAAAGTGAGCAAAGAGTGAGGCTGATCTATTGGTTGAGTTTCTACTGTGAGGCACTCCTTAAAACAGTAAGGGTTTGCTTCCGTGTAAAGGGAAAGAACTAAAATTTGTTTGATGAATTCAGTTTTCTATTAGATAAAATAAAGGGGAAAATTAATTAATTGGTAAACATATTTTCCAAAGACAGTTCATTGCAGCTTCTAACAGGACTGGTAGAGGGAAGTCTGGAGGCAAATACATCATTTACCACACAAGCCAGAGTGGATGGATGTCAGAAATGCCAAAAGGCCCTAAAAATGATGTTAAGAAACAATGAGATCTACACCTATATAGCTATACATTATAAAATAAGAATGCATAAAACAAAAAGATAAATGAAACCCTACGGTAGATGCTGAGATTCTTGCCTATTGTAATTGAACTAATAGTTTTCCATGAAAAATCTGAACTCATGAATGTGCTAAATCCCATGCAAAGTAGCTCGATGGGCAATTCCATTTCCACTGGTCCAAATCCTGAGTCAGACTCCTAGACTGAGGTTTCCTGTGCCCTTTCGATCCTGACCACTCCTGCCTGCTCTAAGGAGAATGGATAAGGTACAGATGAAAAAGAAACAGGTGCAGGACATAAATAAAAGGGTCTTTGTGTTGGATAGATGCTAATTTTCCTGCCAAGAATTAAACAATATGATTGATTCAGTGCTTCATACCTGAGAGTCCCCCAAAAAGAGACACAGCCCACTCTGGTCATGACATGTTCAATCAGATCCCTCTGTTTCAGCTGATGCAGGACTTTTCACCTTTGTTGTGGTCTGTATTGCACTGTCGGTAATAACAGCTCATCAGATCCTCAAAAGTTTGAAAAGAACATGCCTCTAAACAGCCAGAAGCATTACACTTAAGAATCAAGTA
>PVIR01000231.1:61614-106291 GCA_004026965.1 Petromus typicus
ATTTGTTTCCTTACTTTTTTGTTACAATCTCAACATTGTCCCCTATTCACCTTATTTTACATTGAGCATTTTCTATTTCACAATATATAACATACAATGCTAGGACTCATTTACATCTTCATTTTCTCATACCAGAGAAAAGATGCGATATGTATCTATCTGTGACCTATTTATTTCACTTATGAGGATATCCTCAAGGAAGAATCAAGTATTAGCACTCATTCAATTAACTGCTTAACCTTCAGACAAATCAACTGAAAAGCAATAGGCTCACAGTTCCAGAGAAATGTGTATTAATCATTAACACTGCATTCATCACTCGGTTAGGTTTGAGGTTCTCTGAGCCCCAGATATGATATCTCAATAGCTAAGGTGTGACAAGGAGGTTGGAAAATAAAAGGCTCCAGTGCTCCTGAGTATTACAAGTGACCAGAGGTCAGGTCCCAAATGTTTGCACAATTGAAAATGATTAGAGAGTATTTGTGGTGATAAAAGTTCAGGGCACTGGATGCTGGGGAAGCAAGGCAAGACAACTTTTCAAACGTCCCTAAGAGGTAGTTAGAAGGATCTAAGTAATAGAAAATAGCCAAGATCCATTGGGACGCTTCCAGTCATATGTAACAAAGCACCTCTTTTTCTCAGGGGATTGTACCAGGAGAGGAATTGGTTTATGAAGACAGTCTCGGTGTGATATGATTTATCTAGAGGCCTGCAAACTCGCTGACACAATTCCGCACAGTGGCACGCTGGACAAGTTATATGGCTTTCCAAACCAGATGGAAGATTGTGTGGTTCAGGGAACAAATCCCAGCCTTTTCTTGGTTGCAAGTCCAACATTTAATCTCTAAATTAGTACAACTGGAGAAACCAAAATTTTCATTCCTGTAGAATGACTGACACCTGCTTTAATGCTCCTATCCCCTCCTGGGAACATGCTTTCCCCATGAGCCCAGGGGAAAGAGTCTTGTCTGATCATATCTCTGGAACAAGATCATTGACAACTCCAGCTTTGATGTTTATTACCTTCCTATAGTGAAGCTACAAAAATTACCAAAGAAAATTAGAAGGGAAACAAAGACTGTCTCAGCATATTCTCATAGAACAAGTTCTGTTTCAGCAACGTTCTTTCTTCTTCTAGGGCCAGAGGTGTCATTCAACATGTGAAGTAGCCAATGGGATGCAGGTACAGATCAAAATGTGTAACAATCAGCTACAGTCATATTGATATATACTGGCAGGACATGGCCTAAAGCTATGGGGAAGTAACAGTAAAATATTGAAGACCACCTATCTATGTTGGCTAGAGAAAATCCAAAGAGCTAGTTTTGTTTTCCTGGGTCACAATGTTGAGATTGTAACAAAAAAGTAAGGAAACAAATTTTATATATATGGGGGGGGTGGTAGGGTGGGTGGGGCTATGGGAAAAAGTGAGAATTAAGTTGTGTCTTATACTGGTACAAATCCCCATTATGGAGTGCAATCATGATGTGTATATTTAATGTACCAATAAAGATAATTTTTAAAAAATGTTCCAAAGTTCCCTGCTGCCCCAGTTATAAAGATCCCCGTTATAGCTTCATATAAGGGGATCCTTTTGCCTTTGACAACCATCACTCAAAGTGTCCCCCTACACACAGACAGGGCAAAAGAAACCCTTCAAAATAATGGTCTGAACTTGAATTTAACCCAACACAGCTTGTCCTTTCATTCTGCAGTCAACTAATAGCTGAAGAAGTCTTCTAGGGCACTCTCCAGGAGTGCCAGGCTCTGGGGACATGTGCCTACCTGAGGACTGGGCAGAGATGCAGCTATGCACAGCCATGACACCCTTCTGGCCTCCTGGCTTCCTCTCCCTTCGCCCAAAAGACCCTACTCAAACAGAAAGCCAATATTTCCCCAGAATTGTGTTTGCTATAGGGTCACAGTTCAGCCCACTGACATGAAGACTCTCTCAGAAAGAACAATAGGAGGCTTCACCTGCTACCTGACCTCACAAGGATCTCTCAGACCGAAAGAAGCAACAACTCAACACTGACCATGTTCTTGTAGTATTTTTGCTACTGACACAAAGAAACCTTATAGATATTATCCTTCCCATAGTTCTGGGGAAGATTCTTGTCACTGGTGAAATATTTTATAGCCATGCTAATGACAGTGGTTAAGTATAGTCACCCTCTGGTATCTGTGATGGTAAAAGGAAAACATGGAAACAAAGCTTATGTATACAGGGAGTGGAGGAGTTGAAGGGAAAGCAGGGGAATGGGAAAAATAAGAATCAAGGTGAAGCTGTGGTTCTTCTACAGAATGGAGTATTACTCTGCCATAAAAATGATAAGTTTGAATCGTTTATACTTATATGGACATACCTTGAGGATATCCTCATAAGTGAAATAAATAGGTCACAGAGAGGTAAATATTGCATCTTTTCTCTGGTATGAGAAAATAAAGATATAAATGAGTTCTAGAATTGTATGTTATATATTGTGAAATAGAAAATACTCAGAGCAAAATGGGGTGAAGGGGGAAAAGCAATGAGATTATAACCAAAAAAAAGGAAACAAATTTTATGTATATAGGGGGGTGGTAGGGTGGGTAGGGCTATGGGAACAAATGAGAATTAAGTTGTGTCTTCTACTAGTACAATTCCCCATTGTGGAGTGCAATCATGATGTGTATATGTAATGTACCAATAAAGATTTCAATTAAAAAAAAAGATGTACTGTGTGCAGTAAAAATTTTCAATGATGAATGTGATCACAATGTGTATTTAAAATGTACCAATAAACTCAATAAAGGAAATTTAAAAAACAAAAATATAAATAAATAAAATTTTAAAACACGTTCACAATGCACCAAACTTTGTTATTGTGAGCACATTTCTCAAGAAGATAGACATTGTCTTTAGAGATAAATCGGTGTCAGATCCTGCCTCAGCAGCTGGAAATAGAAAAAGGAAAAAAGTATGGTCTTTACAGGATAAAGTTTTCAGTCAACTGAGGGAGACAGACATGCACCCACCCAACACAGGGCAGAGTGGTATGAGACAGGGCGCTTAGGAGGAAGGGGTTTGGCCTCATCCCGGGGGCAAACTGGTACATACTTCCCACAAACCTCTGAATAATGATGAAGTGTGATCAACATTTAGAAACTAAGACACAGAACAAGACTTGTCACACTCAGCCCTCCTGTTCACAGGTGGCAGAAGCAAAACTTAGCTCTTCTGGGTCAGGTTAATTTAGGTTCTTATTTCGAACCATAGAGCTGTTTGGAGAATCAAGTTCAGGGTTTTCCCCAACATCACCTGCCTACCCATGGCAGATACACGGATTGTCCTATCTTTAGGAAAATGGTCCATGCTCTGAGCATGGACCAGCCTTAGTCACTGCTCTGTGTGTGATACGAATCTGGGGTCTGGTCCCTCAGCGTAGGGATAGCAGCAGCTCCTTCTGGGAGAGTTAAGCTTCCTTCCACTGCCAAATCCATCCCCCTTTCACACTAGCACACTTACCTGACATTCTGCAACTTGCCGCATGCTCCCTAGGGGCCTTGCTTTGGCGTATCCAGTCCACCACTTAGGCAGAAGCTGTAGCAGACTCCTGAGAAATGCTGATTTGTAGTTCTCATCTCACCTCACAACTGTCCAGCCTGGGAATTTTTCAAGATCTTCTAGAGAGATCTTCCCTAATCCTGACTGGCTGGTGAGTAGAGCAGACTCCTGGGTATGTCAGAATGAGTTGGGGAGGGCGGCTTTGGGCACTGTATCTGATCCACAGCAAGTCTTTTTCTAGCCCTCCACCCCTGCTCCACTTCCAGACCACCATAAACTAAGTAACTTTGCTGCACTGTGCTCTTCCGCCATGATACTCCTGCTTTGGAGCCAGCTGGCTATGGACTGATGGCCCGCCCCCATCTGTGAGCTAAATTAAGTTTTTTTCTCTTTTAAATTACAGATGTAAGATATTGGATTCCAGCAAGGAAAATCTGTCTCATCCATGATGTCTAGATCCAAAGGAAACTTGAGGTGGCAGAGGGAAGCAACCTCAGGCCTGATCATCCCATGCGCATAACACCACACTTTGTACTCTTTGTAGACATCCCTTTGCACATTGGCATCTCCATCAAATATTGTAGAGTAGGTCTAGGAATCCAGCTCCTCTGAACAAAATTCCAAAATCATCTGGTTCTCTCTCCCTAGGCCAAGGAACCAGATCCAGTGTAGGGCTCTGTGACCTGGCTTTGTTCTCTGTCCCCAGACTCCTCCCCAATGGTTTTCTTCTTTCCAGTACATTGGAACATTATCTTGTGTCATGTGCTACAATTACCCACCCAGTGTCTTACAGTAAATCTTTCTTCCTTTAGTCCTTCAATTTCTCAATATTTTAAAGGACTAAATATTTAAAGGAAAGCTTCTGATTTCTCTTTCCATGAGTCCAGATATAGCAAAGTGAATACTTTGACTTTATCCTACTGCTGTCTTTAAAATTAGATTCAGGGTCAGGTTTTGGAATTTGAATCTGAACCTCATCTCCTTTGTTCTTGGCTGGGTTCTGCCTCTCCTGAGGTGGACAGGCAGGAACCACGGTACCAAACGGACTCACAGCAGGGACTGAGAGATTCAAAATATTATCATGCTTTCATGGCACTTATTTTTGAAAAACTCCAAATTCCAAAACATGAGGGACTGAAATCACATTGGGCACACCTACTCTATAACACATCTTTGCTATGTGATAGCCTAGAGCCTGTCACAGGAATATATAAGCAAGAACAGCCACAAACAAGTGACACTGCAGCATCACCCTGATCCACAGGGTGAGCGAACATTCCAACCTCAGCAAAAAGGCAGCTTTGCCTCTGTATGCAATAAGCAAGGTTGCTGTGGAGGTGAGAAGGACATCAGGGGAGACTTTCATAAATGACAGAGGCCTGGAGTTTTAAAAAAATCCTTCATAGGACTGTCCATGAGCTGGTGAACAAAAATTACTTAGCTGTGGTTCCTAACACCAAGCTGAAACAAGAAGGGTCATTGTTCTAGCTTTATGCAGTTTACTGAATGACATTCTGTCTGTTATCCCATTTGATTGTCTATGTGAAACATGTATATATTAACTGAATCTGGTAAAAGAAAGCAAATTCAACCCTCTGCAGTCTGCAGCCGAAGGTCCATTCACATTTTTCATCCTATAACCATCGCTTCTTAACTCTTTGTTCATAAGATCAGTCCTGATCCTTTATCACGTGGCTCACAGTTATTTGCTTCTGATGTTTACACTTCTCAAGCAACAATGGACTGTGATTGGTCACTCACCCACGCAAGCTCCTCCCACTGCATTTGGCATGACTTGCCTCCCTGTTGGGTGTCAGTCATCTCCCCTTTATGGTTCATTTGCCTTCTGAAATTACCCCAATTGAGAGAATGTCATGATTTTCACAAGATTCCTCACGAAATCTATTTATTAACCACTCTTTGTTCCCTAAAAATGTTTTCCTTCATGAGTTTCCAATCCATTCAGGTTCTACTTAAGAGTCTCCTTTCTAAACAGTGACCTATATTTAGGTCATCACCACGTTCCATCTTGGAAAAATGTCCTATCAGCTACTTTAGTAAATATAAAGTCACATAGCCCTGTCAATTAAATGTTGCTAGGTAATCCCAAAACACAATAATTTAAAACAGCATTTACTTAGTTCATGAGTGTGCAGGTGGAGAAGTTGAGCTGGGCATAGCTGGACAATTCCGGTCTCAGCTGGGCTCAGTCCACACAGACTGGGAACTGCTTGGTCCAGAATGACCTCAAGTAGAATGGCTGTCCAGACACATTCACAAAGAAGTGGAGCGAAATTCCAAGGGTCTGGGGATAGAGCTGGCATGCTATCATTTCTGTCACAATCTCTGGGTTACCAGTGATGGTGAGTGAACCTTTTAGAGTTTTCAGTGATTAAAACAAACAAATAGTCCTGCACAGCACACCAAATTCTAAGGCCAGCCGAGATTTAAAGAGCGGGTATAGAGAATATGTATCTTCTGAGGGCAGATGCTGTGTAGTCACATTACAGAGAACACACATATGGGAAATCTGAACAAATGTGGCTATTTTGTAATCAATCTACCAAAGAACCAACAACTACAATTGGTCACACAACATACAGATATTGTCTCCACCACAAAGCCTACTCTGCCATGCACCAAGAGCATGAATATACATTTAACTAATGTATTTACTTTGTAAAATGAAGTCAGTTAAATTTGCTAAACATTTATCAGATATATAATGCTAGGCATTGAATTGCTTTTAGGACTTTATGGGCAAATAAGAAAATCCCTGCCAGAAGCAGGTTGCTGGGCCTGGTGGTACACGCCATAATCCTCCTACCTATTTGGGCAGGAAGATTCTAAGGTAAAAGCCAGCTGGGGAAAATTTAAACATTTTTTAAAGCCCAGGACATAGTTCAGTAGTAAAGCCCTTTGTCTAATACAAACAAGGTCCTAGGTTCAATCCCTAGTGCTGGAAAAAAGAAAATAAATATTTTTTTAAAAATTGATTTTATATACACATCATGATCACCCTCAACACTGAGAATTTTTACCAATATATGACATGACTTAATTCTCATTTTTTCCCATTCCCCTATCCAAGCTACAACCCCCACTCCATATATATATATATATATATATATATATATATATATATATGATTTATTTCTTTTTTATCATCACATTTTTTTCTTTCCCCTTGTTACTTATCTTTACCATCTTTCCCTTTGAATATTTTCTATTTTGCAATATCTATCAGACATTCTAGAACTCATTACTCTTCAGGTTTTTATACCAGAGACCATATAATCTAGTCAAAGGAATAAGTAAATCTATGTGGTTACAGAAACCTCTCATGTTACATAAAAAAGGCACAATCCTTACAGCAGGTGTCCCAGAGAAGGTCAGATATCTGAGAAACCCAGAAGGATGGGACACACGGCACTCTACTGAGTACTGACAACAGAGCCCCTAGTCCCCAGGCTTTGACAAAAGTAAAAGATGACCTCACTGGCAGGGCGTGGTGGCACACGCCTTCAGCTCCGCAGAAGGCTGAGGTGGGAGGATGGCTTGAGTCCAGGAGTTCTGGGCTGCAGTGCATTATGCCCATTGGGTGTCTGCACTAAGTTCGGCATCAATATGGTGAACTCCCAGGAGCAGGGGACCACCAGATTGCCTAAGAAGGGGTGAACCAACCCAGGTCAGAAACAGGGCAGGTCAAGATTACCTCACTGACCGACCCACATTACCATGAATAGCATAATAGAATTTCTGATACTAGGGACTTTTCACAAAGTACTTTTTTTTTTTCTTTTTTGAGACAGGGTCTCACTTCATAGTTCAGGCTGGTCCTGAGATAACTATGTAGCTCAGGCGAGCTCTGAACTCAGCAATCCTCCTGCCTCTCCCTCCCAAGTGCTGGAATTACAGGCGTGAGCCACCACACCTGGCACTGTGGTATGCGGTACTAATTGCTGCTGGGCATGAGTCTCCACACCCAGCATTGCTGTATGTGTTTGCCAGAGATTGAACTCAGTCCTTGTGCTCACAGGAAAGGTACTGGAAGCACTGAGCTAAATCCCTGGCCTTCATAATGTACTCTTATGCCAGTTGTGTCCACCAGTCCTTTCCTGTTACCTGTACGTAATGATCCCAGGTACATTTTGGTCCCAGCAATCATGGCATGTTTCTGTCTCTCTCTCTCCTCACGCTTCAGTGTATATTCAACAACCAGCTTCCTCCTCCAGCCTCCAGCTGGTTCAGTCTCACCACTGAGATGTGGGCTCCACTTCCACGGCCTCCAGCAAGCAAGTATTCATCTCGTTTTTGAAATCCCAGGACTAATCACACATTCATTCATATAGTCATGTTTCAAGGACTGGCTACAGCTTTGAACTACTACATAATGCTGAACAAGATAATTACAGCCTCTATTCTCAGAACTCTTATGGGATCTGTAAGAAGAAGATGGATATTGAAGAAGGAATTACACAGATGTCTTTCAGATTGTTTATTCTATTAAAAATATATAATCTGGGGCCAGGGATTTAGCTCAGTGATTCCAACATCTGCCTTGCAAGGGCGGAATCCCAGGTTCCATCCCTGGTAACCACCAACAATACCGAGTATAGTGACTCACATTCACCAGGAATCAGTACCACATACCACAGTGCCAGGTGCGGTGGCCATGCCTGTAATCCCAGCACTCTGGAGGCAGAGGCAGGAGGATTGCTGTGAGTTCAAGGCTGAGCTCAGGGCCAGCCTGAACTATAAAGTGATACCCTCTCAGTACATGTGTGTGTGTGTGTGTGTGTGTGTGTGTGTGTGTGTGTGTGTGTGCAGCAGCACCAGCATGGAGGAGTCCAGCACCCTCCAGTCCGGCAGGAGGGAGGTCAGTGTGGCTCCATGCAAATGAGGAAGAAGTGGGCAGGAGTCAGAAAATATTCAGAGGGAGGGAAGCAGGAGGGAGAAAAGAAAAGAGAAGAGAAAAGGAGGGTGGTGGAGGGAATGGAAGGAAGGAGTGAAAACTGAAGAACTAGCGTACCACCATCCTTATGCTTCAGGCTCATTCTCCTGCACCACCCCTTCCCTGACCAGCAACACACCAACTTTTAACTGAGTTGAAGAAAATCTGTGAGGTCAAAGGTTTCTGGGTCACTCCCTTTTCTTGGAGGTCACTTTTTGAGAGGAGGCAATTCCCTCTATTACCAGTCAGCAGAGATGCAAACGTGATGTTGAACTGAGACTCTGCAATACAGGAGCTCAATTCTCATCTGGGTTCTGCTATTTTAAATCATTAGCTAAAAATTTCCAGAGGTGACTGAGTTCTCTGTCCCTGGGGGACTTGTCTGAATGACGTTCCACAGAGCTTTTCCTGAGAGTTGCCAAGCTCACTTTTGCAGCCTCAGTGTTCTGAGCAGAGATGCATGCCAAGAGGAGTCAAATTAAAGGGAAGAGGGGAAACCGATTGGAAAGTTTCAACACTAATAGAGAAAGCAAGAGTAAGGAAGAGAAATAAAATCAAAAAGAAAGCTTAGAGTTCTAATCTCATCCCAAGCAGGGGATGCTCAGCAAGCTGCTTCCGCTTCCAGAGATACCGCCAACCCCTCATGGCAGTCTCCCAGCGATGAGATGAATTCGAGTCCAGAAAGTGTCTAGAACACAGTGAGGATTCAGTTTTGTTATTTTCTTGCCTTCAGCTTTCTTAATATCTAACTAACCAGCATGATAAGACAGAGAGTAGCTCACATTCTGTTTTCTTAAATTAACCAATGGAGATTTATTGATTCATGCAGTCAATTATAAGTATGAGCAACAGCCAGATAGGCAAGTTACTTCAGGAAAAAAAAATGTTCAGGTCACTGAAGTGGCAATTAGCAAGTATTGTGGGGAGCAGGAGAGGAAGAGGAAAAAGGAGGAGAAGAAGGGCTGAGGAGGCAAATTGCCTTTAATTATCCTTAAACATTTTCTCATCTTCTTTTGATGCCATAAGACCCCCTGCAGTTCTGAAATAAAATAAGCCTGAGTTCTATTTTGCTCTTTTAAATGGGAACATAATAGCCACTGTGGTAACATGTTCTTAATCAAAGGTATTAAACTCTTGGCTTTTCTTCTTCTTTGAAATTGCCTGGGTTCATTATTATCAAGGGGAAGAGAAGTCTAGTCACCATTTAGCTCCCTTCTTAGTAAATTAAAATATTAATTACAAAATACGTTATTTTTATCTTATATCTTGGCGATTAGTTGCTGTGGCTGGAGAATAGACGTCTTCATTCCACACTGAAGTCATTTTCCAAACAAAGCATGCATGTTACTCTCTAGTTCCCGGAAATCAAATCAGTACATGAAATGCTGCATTTTGAGCATCATCCTGAAACATGAAATACCAACTTCATTTATTTTCTTTCTCAGAGATTAATGTGCAACTGCAGTGTCCCTGCACTCAGGCTTTGTGACCTCTCCGACGTAGCAAAGATTGTAACCAATGCTGGGCAGAAGTGGAGGGGGGAAAAATAATGTTTCCTTTTCATTCCCACCACACAATGCAGTCATCGATTGTGATCTTATGCCTGTAGACTCAAATGCTCCATCTCTGGGAAAGAGGCCAATAGAACCACAGAATGGACAGCAGAAATGACTAAAACCCTCATCATCTGCTTCTGCAAAGACTCAAACTACCTGCCAGGTATGGAGGTAACATTAGAAAGTTCAGGCCTTTCACAGGAAGCCACTGAGCATATAAAGATCACCTGGGACCAGGTAGCTAGAGTCACCACAAAATAATCTCATGCTAGAGTCACTTGTGCAGGTGACCGTGACATAGGGTAATCACACAGAAGTAAAAGATGGAGGACTTGGGAAGAGGGTCTCTAGGCTGCCATCCTCCTTGTGATATGCTTTTTCTTTTTCCTAGTTACTGGCTGGCTCCTGCAATTTGATTTCCCCCCTCACATTCAGAAGGTTACTCAGTTAAAGAGGTCACTCTTTGATTTCAAAAACAGATAACAAGGTAACACTTTGGAGGCCACACCATTTAGTAAGTAGCCACCAGGTAGAAAATACGTAAAAAATATTTTTTTTCCCTGAACTGTCCCAATAATCTTATGATGTAGATATTATTCCTATCACTAAAATAATCAAGTAAAAACTGGGCCTTAGAAGGATTAAGTGACTTGAACTATGGGTGGTCATGCAGGGCAAATCTCCATCCAAGTGTCCTTGTTCTTGCTGTATGTGTGGATAAGGAGCTTAGGCTTTTGGAAAAAAAAGAGTAAAATAAAGTGAGGTAAAGATTGTTGAGTAAGACAAAGCATCATCTCTATGTACACTTCTCTGCATAGAGCCTCCTCCACACCAGGGTGCAAGATGGTGGCACCAATACTCAGCCTGCCCATAACTCCACTGGACCCATCCGCACTGACCTTCTGGGCTTTTCACGTATGTCTCACCAAACCACACCAAACTTGGGGCCCCCGTGAATGAATAAAGCAATTTTCATTCTTCTACATGCATTTCACTGTATCTTTAGTGAATAAAAGGGTGAAGTCCTGGGTCTCAACTTAATAAAACCACTGGCAGACAGGAGACTGCAAGGCAGTGTCGCATACCTAGGCTCCTCTGCCTACCCCTGGAGCTCAGGGTAGGTGGCTGAATGCTGTGCAACTCAGAAAGTTAATAATGAGACTCCTTCCCAGGAACTGCAGTGTAGAGCGCGCAGTGTTGACTGGGTGCTAAATGGAGGTAATCGTGTGTTGTCTTTTGACGTAACTGAGTAGAACAACACATCAAGATGCTCTGTAAAAGTTTCCAAGCCACCAATCTTGAGAAATCTTAGTTATCCACCTGCTCTTGCAAATACACAGTGTGTCTTAGCGTGTAAAAGACTCTCCCAAAGCCCTTGTAGCAAATCTGTTTTAATATATTTAACATGATATTCAAGGAAGCACACATTAGGGATTAGCATTTCAAAGAATCCCCTCTAGGAATACAAAAGGAAAGTGAACAGTTGTACATTGAACTACATAGGTTTCTCACATAGGTTATAGAGCAAAAAAGGGACATAGAAAGTCTCATACTTTGGGACTAAAACACTTTGATTCACAACTTAACTGGCTAGTGGTAGATGGCTTTGAACAGGTTACTCAGTCTGTTTCCACTTGCATGCCTCAGCTTCTGTCTCAAAGATGAGGATTATAGTCTTACTTGTCTTTGACTGTCCAGCACCTCAGAGTCCCCAGCTTTATCAGTGCTCAGAGCCTTTAGGGAATGAAAGTATGAAGCACCAGCCCAGAAGTGGACTAGACAGAATGGACGATCCAATGAAAACTTCTTAGCAACGCGGTTCAATCTCACGAACTTGGTTGGGTCCAAACCGAGTCCTCTCGGAAGCAGACACTAAAAAGAATTCAAAAGTGCAAGCAGTGGACTCGAAGGTAACCCTGCGTATGGATATTTATAAAGAAGAGGAAGCAGAAGTGGACTGTGGGAGGCTCAGGCTGTCATAAAGAACTCAGAGTTCTTGGTTAAGACAGTTAGGTACACAAGAGCTGAGCACATGGAAACAGTCACTTTAATTCCCGCAAAGTGCTCAGTGGCTAGGGGCTGCCTAAGGAGTGTGGCCTGGGCTCAGACACCAGAGCAGCAGATCCCTGTGGCCCTGTAATATTAACTGCACTGCTGAAGGATGAACAGGAAGTTCTTGAAGCAAGATCTAGCAGTCACCTCGGTGGTTGCCATGGTGTGTTTCTTTTCTGTACCAAGCTCAATAGAACCAAGATAAGCAAAGCCTGACCTGTACACTAGAGTAGTCTGTCATCCAAGGAGGAACTAAGGCAGATACTGAAATGAATATAAGAAAGGTGAAGGGGGACGATCTTCTGGGGAAAGAAAAATCTGCTGCAAGGTGGTTGATTAACAATGTCTGCCTTGCACAAAGAAAGAAAAAACTCTACAGAGACACACACATGCCATTTCTGGCTCACCCTTCCTTTCTTCCCACTTAAATCTCAATATTCTCTTGAAGTGTCAGATTTTCTATAATTTTCTTGAATGCTACTATCCTAAAAATCTCTCCTTTCACAGCTAGAGCTGTATTTATTATTGCCTCATACTTTATCACATAATTTACCTGTCCGTATTATTCTCCAGTTATTTCTTTCTACTTCAGTAAGCCTTGCCAACCAGAGCTGGAAGGATAATGTTGCATACTTTCCTATCCTCCCCTTCTCTGAATAGCCCCCACCACTTAACATACCACAGAGAAAATAGTACTGGTCAATATCTACATGGGGACATTTGGACAGGTTGGTTAACTAGAGTCACAATTTAGAAACTTGGCTCAAAAATCCATACATTTCCTTTCCTTTACAGCTCATATTCCAAAAGAATAGAAAATCTTCCCGGGTATGTTTATGTCCATGAATTCACACTTCTGTTTCCTACGTACGCTGTTAGTGCCTCTCTATCCACTGGCAGATTTTGGGTGTCCGAGGTGGTTGAGCTGAGGTTTCATGAACACCTCTGTAGTCCAGGTCAGGTTTGTCCCATCATCCTCCAAATAATATAACCTTAAATTTATGATGTAGTACAAATGGCTTGGCTACCAGACCCCCCCTCCAATAAAACTTCCACCTGAGCTCCACAAGCATGAACACTGGAGCTACTCTGGCTACTTTCCTCTGAAATGTATGCAGATAGTAAAAGGAGGCTCCGCTTCTGTTTTCTCCGTCGTCGTCCTCCAGGGACTGCAGAACGCAACTCGACTTCTTTAACTCTCCACTTCTGCTGTTTTGGTTTACATCCAACGTCTCTCCAAGGATCAGCTTTCCACTTAACCCTCTACAGAGACCAATACTGCATCATGGGAAAAGGGAAAGGTTAGGATGAATCATAATTTCTTTTTGTTTTTAATAAAATAGTTTTTCTTTTATGTATCTGGCTTTATTTATCGAAGAAAAGAGACACTTGCATCTAAACTCCCTGATGTTCAGTATTCTCATTCAAATGAGTTGATCTCCTTCTTTGCTTTGTTAGCATGACCAGTCTGCCAGTTCATAATATTTATAATGTGGAAAATACATAACAGCTTTTATGAAGATGTCCTTAAACACTTACCCTCAAATTTAGTTCTCCTCACATTTCTCGTGTTTACATGGTCTCAAACATCATCCTTATTTTGAAGCTCACTTAAAAGTGCATTAGAAGGTAAAGGATTTACCGGAGGTCACAGTGAATCCACCATGGGTCAGGAATAGAAGCCAGCTGCTTGGACTGAGCACGTCTAATCACCTCAGCAGCATTTATTCCCACACACCCTGTCATAACAGACACTTGTCCCAGGCCCTGTCTAATCCACCTGCTAGAAAAAGCCTCTCTCACATCTCAAGTTTGATTTTGACTCATTGCAAATTCTCATGACTGAACCAAATGTACCTACTTGGTCATTTTTAGATTAATTAATCTACATAATAAATCCAAAGGTAGTTTCTTTATTTTACAAGAACTATCACTGGAAATGCAAAGCACATGAGCTGAAGCTTTTGTTTTGTTTTGTTTTTTAATCACTTCATATCCTGCTTGTATGAGTTTATTGCAGATTCTCTGACTGTTCCCCTGCCTGCTTGGCACAGTGATAACTTCTGGGAAGTACTGGCTTCAAGAAGTTCCTTGTTTGTTGGAGAAGAGAATTAAACAGTGGATAAAGTCCCACCAAAGGAGGTTATATCAAGAGCTAAAGAAATCACAAGCAGTGTATTTAATCTCAGTTTGGAAAACTGAAAAAAGGACTCAGAAACTGAATCCTCAAAAGTAACACTAATTACTTTTTGTGTAGTAAATTGGGTCCTCCAAAACTCTAGTTACTTTCCGTGTAGTACTTTGGGTCCTCCAAAACCAAAATAAAACAACAAAAAATCAATAATAACAACAATCAAAATAACTAAAGGTGAGGTTCTAGCCCTTGATACCTAGAATTAGACCTTACTTGGTATTAAAGTTTTCTCAAGGGTAACTAAATTAAAGGTGGATGATTAGAGGTCATCTTCTACACCCAGTGTGACCAGTGAATTTGTGAAAGGGAAACTCAGATACAGACCCAAACAGAAGGAAGATGATGCCAACCAGGGAGGAAAGCCCGTGGGCATGGAGAGCTGGAGCCATGCATTTACAAACCAAGGAAAGCTAAAGATCACCAGTGAACTGACAGCAACTGAGGAAGAAATGGATTCTCCCTCACGTGCTGCATGCAGAGGGAGCGAGACCCACGATGCCTTGACCTTGGCTTTGCGGCCTCAGAACCACAAGACAGTGCATTCCTGATGCTTGGAGTCGCCCGGTTTTTGCGGTGGTACAGCAGGCAGGACCATCTCTTTCGTCCTCTGTGTGATATATTTCACTTGCCACTTGACACTGTTGAATCCTCACAAGCCCTAGTGTTTCTCTCTGAAGGGAAAGAAGGCTGTATATTATATGCTCTGTATGTCAGCTGGTAAGCTGTAAGGCCTGCATTTCCTCTACAGCCAGCAGTTTGAAGCATCAAAGCTTCCGTTTCAACACCACATCAAAACTCAGGAAACTTTCGACTTCATCCAAACCCCCAGCCCTCGCTGAAAAAAGACATAGGGACTCTTGAGACAAGCAATGCACTGTCCGAAAAATCCCTCTGAAAATAAACATGACATAAATGGACCTTTATTTACATCCAGGAATGTCCTTTCCTGTCCCAGGTGTCCTTAGACAAAGCCAGAGGCTGTGGCAATTTCTCCTAAGAGAGGGCAGGAAGCCACCAGGAGTCCCAAGACTGGGGCGTTGAATGGGGACACTCAGTCCACGTCTGCAACACCGCCTTTCTCTTAGGAAGACGTTATGTCGGAAGGAGCCTCCTGGGCCTAGCAAACCCGGTCTGTTAGAAGGGACCCAAATCAGCAGCTTCCAGTCCTCTTTGAACAAACCCACTTTAGAAAGGGTTTTTTTTTTTTTTTTTTTCTTTTTTTTTAACAGACTTCCCACCAAGTCCAGCCCGATGTATTTCCTACCAGACACTCGAATGGAGAATCGCTCATCTGATCTACCAAACTGGGGCAATGTGACAGTGGAGAAAGGCTTCAAAGTACCTTTGCTGAACGAACTGCAAACGAGAAGGGAAAGGGAGAGACTAGCCCGGAGAAGGTGTGCGGCAGCCCGGGCTCCCCGATTCGCTGGATGTGGGTGGATCCCACGGTAATGAGAGGAGCTACCTCTTGGAAACACAACAAAGAGAAGCCAACAAAGACTCCAGCGCTGCCTGGCTTCCTCTCCACGTTTCTCACTGAGTGCTTTGCAGCACAGGTGTCGGGTTTCATCTTCTTTATGCAGATAGTGCTGCGTCTGAGAGCCCTGCTGGCTGGAGGCGAAGAAACAAGTCAGAAAACCCGAGTTCTCCAACGACTTACTCCATGCTGTTGTCTGAGTTGAATTTTCATCATTTTTCGTGTAGTTGCTTTTCTTCCCCTTGTTTGCTGCCTCACACTGAAGTTTGGTAGCATTAAATGTACGTTTATTTCTAGATTTGTACAATATCCAAAAAGCACTAGGGTTTATTCTAGTGTCGTGGCAGTTTTTACTCAGTCACCCACATTAACCCTCCCTAAAACCTCAGGAGAGAAGTACAATCCCCAATAGCTTTGACCTTTTTAGAGATCTTTGTCCACAATTTTGCGATGAACTTATCTCCACTTTATTGTGAGTCTTTCTTATATTCCTCTGATGGCAACAACTGAAACCTAAGCTCTGAACTGTACTCAGCTCTGAACGCGGGCGAGATACCTAGTTCACCCTTCCTGGGCACCAGAACTGTACAAGACCAAATTTGCCCTGAGAGATGCCAATGTGCTTCTGCAGGATACGACAATAATGGCACCTGGTTCACTGCCCTGAGATGCCTCTTCAGTCAAACAATGCCAAGCTTTCCCATTTCATCCTCTGTAAGTCTTTCGCAGGAAGAACAGAGAAAATAACCACTAGGATCAGCAGTTTAAAAGTACTGTTTTGCTCATTTAAAGCAAGAGAATTTCAACTTCACAGTGCTTTATAATACACAGATGTTAATATGCACATAGCTTCACACTGTATTTATACAAATTGTGCGTGCAAGACAATTTCTGCTCTTTATTTAAACTTGTTCTTTGTAGTAAATTCCTTTTAATTATGGTAGCTTGACTAATAATAGCTTATCTTAGGAATTAAAAGTTTTTAATTGGCTTTCCCATATACCTACTTAATATCCAGTTTATCTAGAGATATTGAGGCAGGGTATTTTCTACAGAAGGCCAGGATTGAGTATAAAAAGCAGAGCTCCAGAACCATCCTAGAGTGAGCCTACATATTTCAGTGTAGGCTTGGACCATCTTGGCATTCACCCAAAAGGGGTTTTGCTATGAAAGGAGAGTAATATCTCTATTAATGAGAAAGTTATGTTCAAACTGCATACTTTACGTCAGAAACTTTATTACCAGAGCTCAAAATAGATGAGGCATTAGGGATGTGTTCTATAGTGTCAGTAATGGAGCCAATTACCATCTGATCATGTCATCAACACAAATGGAAAAAATATCCAATGCTCTAGAAAATAAAATTATGATTCCGAGATCCTCATGGAAAATAAAGGTAAAATTTGAGTCGGAGAAGTCTGAAAACAGTCAAGATTCTGGGTGTTGGAATAAATGTGTACAACTCCAAGAATAGATCACTAATGCCCCCATTTCAAGATCCAGGAAATGAGTCTGAGGATCACAACTCTACCCACACCTTTCTTCCCCTAAGAGTTAG
This sequence comes from Petromus typicus, assembly GCA_004026965.1. NCBI lineage: Eukaryota > Metazoa > Chordata > Mammalia > Rodentia > Petromuridae > Petromus > Petromus typicus. The sequence continues at coordinate 78,953 of PVIR01000231.1, forward strand.
TAGAGATGTCATGAGCTAATGTTTGCAGTTCTTTGCTTTTTTTTTTTTTAAAACGAGGTCTCACTATGTAATTTAAACTGACCTTGAGCTCACTGTGTAGTCTAGCTGGCCTTGAACTCAAGAATTGGCCTGCCTCTTACTTCTAAGGACTGGGATTACATTTTCTGTAATTGTAACTACTCAAGAGAAATTGAATAGGACAATGGAAAAAGAAGTGGGGGGCCAAACAGACAGAGAAAAGGAAATTCTCACTATAAACTTGCATAAATTCTCTTAATCAGAAGAGGCTTAGTTTTTCTTACTGATAAAATAAATGCAATATAATATTTACCCTACTGGTAGTTATGGAGATTTGAAATCATGCAAGGAAAGCACTTAACATGCTACCTGGCAAATACCAGGTATTCAACTGAAGGCAGCTATTATTATAGCTAAGATATTAAATTACATTTGCCATCAGCATAGACTGGCAGAAAATGAGATTCAGTAGTGTTTATGCCCAAAAGCAATTTGTCACCTATTAAAAGGATTTCAAATGTCAGCAAACAAAAGAAAGTCCTCTCTTTTATGCAATAGAAAGAACTATGTGAAAGGCAAGTAACTGAAAGATTAAAATTTTATAAAAATATAATAAATATCACCAAGTGTAAATTGTTGAGACTTTATTTCTCCATTCTTTTAAGAAAGAGAGGGGGGAGACAGTAAAAGTAGGGGAAGTACAAGGAGAGGAAGGAAAGAGTAAGAGCAGCAGAAACACTGGAAGAAGGGAGGTAGAGAGGCTCCCTAAATTGGGTTTAAATTATTTAAATGGTTAAAAGACAAATTTAGAGGGAAAATGGGAGCCAAGAACTGTTTCCAGTTTTATGAGTGCTACATTCTGGGTTTGCAGCAGAGAGATAAAATCTAAAGTGGTTCAAGGCAGAGAGTGTAGAAGAAGATACCTGCACTGAATAGAATCTCAAAGATCTCTACCTTCAGCGAAAGAATGAATTTGAAAAAAAGTGCTGCATAGTAAGGCAGCAGGAAAAAGATTTGTATTCCATAATGCTGATTCTGTGTACATGAAATAAAAATTCCTCTTGAGAGTTTATAAATGCAGCTGGACCAAGTACAGGTTAGTGACTAAATTTGTGTTTCCTAGATGCCCATAAAATCCAAAAGTGGATAATTTAATTTAATATAACATTTCAGGGTAGGTAATGCCAACAGGTAACTGCCAGAAGAAATATAAATCCTGTCTAAAGGAATTAAAATTTAACTCAATCCTTGGAGAACAGAACAGAATGTGTGAGGTAAACGGAAAATATGCCACCCAGTGTGGAGAGAATTACCAGGATCCAGAAGACAAGAACCTACAAATGAGAATCAGGAGAAACAACAGAAATCAAATATACCAGAGGACTTCAGATAGTGATGATGGTCCTGGACAGAAAATAAAAGGAATAAAATCAATCTGCTCAAACAAAAAATAAAAGTATGAAAATAGGATCACTGAATGAAAGAGTATGAGAAATGATCACACAGATTGGAAATGAAATCGAGATACGATGCCTATAAATTAAAAAATATAATTATTTAGGCTAGAGGAATTGGTAGAATGGATAGCCAGTAAAGACAGAATCATGATAGGGAAATTAAATTTAGAATGCACTTCAGAGGGACCAAGAAAGGTCAGGTGTGGTGGCACATGCCGATAATCCCAACACTCAGGAGCCAGAGGAAGAAAGATTGCTGTGAGTTTGAGGCCAGCCTCAGCTGCATGATGAACCCAGGGTCCACCTGAGCTACAAAGGGAGAACCCTATCTCAAAAACAAAACAAAATTAAAAAACCCAACAGACAGAAACACAAAAGGACCAAGAAGCATAAAATATGAACACAGACTGATAGAAATACAATTATCTAAACAAAACCTGTGATGGACTTAAAAAGGAAAAATAGGAAAAAGGCAATGTTTGAACACAAAAAAGGAGGGAGGTTTTCAGAATTGAGAGAGCAAAGCCAGTGATTGGATCTCGGAAGCTCCTAAATTTCTCAGTAGAAAATCACAAGAGTATTATTACATCTGGATAAATCAAAGTAGCCCATCAGGTGTGAAGTACAAAAAGAAGAACTTGAACATGGTCAGAGAAAAATGATAAATCATCTACAAGGAAGCAAACAAATTTAGCCAAAAGCTAATCTCTCCACACTACCAGTAGAATAACACCTTAAGGTTTTGAGAGAAGATAATTTTCATATCTATTTATTCATCCATTCATTCACTGAAGGGCAGGGAACCAAACACAGGCTTTTTCGGGCCGGGGATATAGCTCAGTGGTCCCGGCGCCTGTCGTGCAAGCGCAAGGACCCGGATTCGATCCCTGGTAACCACATAACAATACTGGGCGTGGAGACTCACGCCCAGCAGCAACCAGTACCACATACCACAGTGCCGGGCATGGTGGCTCATGCCTGTAATCCCAGCACTCGGGAGGCAGAGGCAGGAGGATTGCTGTGATGTGAGTTGGAGACTGAGCTCAGGGCCAGCCTGAACCACAAAGCGAGACCCTGTCTCAAAAAACCTTAAAAAAAAAAAAAAAAAAAAAACACAGGCTTTTTCCATACTCTGGGCAGGGACTCTATCATCCCTAGCTTAAAAATAGGTTTTACTATAGAATTGTATTTATGTTGAAATACAGACAGAATCTGTCGAGGGTTGGAGAGAGGAGAAGAAAGAGATTTTCTCAGAAAAACAACAACTGAGATTTTTACCACAAAGTAGATCTTCCCGAGATAAATTGCAACCAACTTATTAAAAATATTTTGTCTAGGTGTGATATCTTTTTAATTTCTTATTTGGGATAATTGAGCCTTCTCTAACTGATATCAGTGTTATTTCATCAATTTTTTTGATTTTAAAAGAAAAGCAATTCTTCATCAGTTCTGAAAATGTTAAAGGAAAGTAATTCAAGAATCAAGAAAGGATGTTGAAAAAGTTATGAGCAAATATGTATTATATAATCAAAAATATGATAGGGCCGGGGAGTTAGCTCAGTGGTTCCGGCGCCTGTTTTGCAAGCGCAAGGGCCCGGGTTCGATTCCCCGGTAACCACATAACAATACTGGGTGTAGAGACCCACACCCAGCAGCAACCAGTACCACATCCACAGTGCCGGGCATGGTGGCTCACGCCTGTAATCCCAGCACTCGGGAGGCAGAGGCAGGAGGATTGTGATGTGAGTTTGAGGCTGAGCTCAGGGCCAGCCTAAACCACAAAAGCGAGACCCTGTCTCAAAAAACCTAAAAAAAAAAAATATATATGATAAATGCTTCACTTTAAAATTCTTATTATAGTAAAAGACACACTGTTGTTAATCTGCCTCACAGAATACTCCCCTGCTTTGAACACACTCTTCATTCTTCCCACTTTCAGAAGCAGGTCCTGAGTCCTCCTTTGCGTTTTTGATTGCACTGTCATAACTACCGACCACCATTCCTAAGGAATGAATTAATTAATTAATAAGATAAACTGATTCAAAACATTCCCTTTTGTGGTCATTTTGACTCTGGGGAAGAGCTACAGGTCCCTCATGAGGGAGCCAGCAACACAGGGAATTAGGGGACCTAAAAATTTGCCAGGCTGCCGCCCTGTGGGCTGGCCCTCCGCAGCAACATCTGCTGTATTTTTTATCACACTCATACAGACACTCATAAAAAAAGCTTCAAGAAATGCTTCAGAAAGTGGCAAAGGAAGGGGACATATTCAAAGTGAGGGGGCATCATTTCATGAGGATTAATGCCAATTTGTCTTTTACTGTAATAAATTTAAACATTCACCTTAGATTTGCATCCTTCCTTGTAAGAGTTGTATAAATACATATTGGCTATTGAACTGAGCTTGGGGCAGGGTCTTAAAAATGAAACTCAGGCTCTAACCTGCATTCAAGGCAGGGACTCCACCAACGGACCCACATCTCCAGCCCCACGTGCGGCATATCTTGTGTGCCTCTAAAATTCTCCTGGCCACACTTTTGATTCCAGCCACAGCTGTGCCAGACAACTGCACACAGACCGCCAACGGCTTCTGACAGCTGTGGACTGACACACTGGGCCCTTCTCTCCCTCTCTGAGGATTCTCACACTTGCTCACTTCACCAGTACAAATGTTAGTGTCTCCTGGGGATAACTGGACATATTAATCGATGGAGAATGGGGGTAAATAAATAATGTTTCCTTCCGAAAAATCATTTGATAAGTTTACCTCATCATCCATACAAATTCTACACTGATCTCCTCTTCTGACGGTGAATTCAACAATCTTTGTTGCCCAGCTCCCCTCCCAATTCACTCCAGCATTCCTCAGGTAACAGTAGTCCCTGATAAACTATCTACTTGTAAATCGTTGACTTGGGCTCTGCTTTCTGGGTACCAGAGTAATACAATTCTATGTAAAAGAATGATCATGGCTGAAAATGAGGGGCACATGAAAAAATAAGTTACATCTGAAATATTTCAAACAAAGCATGTATGTTGGGGTACTAATTAGAGTTCTTCCAAGAAACAGAACAAACCGATGATATTGTATTATACTTTTCTATATCATATTCATGCAGAACTGCCTTACATGACATATGCTAGGGGCTGAGAAGTCCTGTGACCTGCTGTTTGCAGGGTAGAAACTCAGGAAAGACATATATATGTCATCTAGTCTGAATCACACCATCTGAAAGCCAGAAAAGCCAGTGATAGAAATCACAGTCTGAAGACAGGGAAAAGTGAAATGAGGTTACCAGCTCCAGCGGTGGTGACAGGCACAAAAGAATGGATTTTTTCCCCTTCTTCTGCCTTTCTCTCTACTCAGACCATGGACAGACTGGATAATGGACAGTCCTGTTTGAGAAGTCAATCAATGACAGACAATACACCTGTTACATGCTGATTTCATCCAGAAACACCCTCCCTGGTGCACTCAGAAATGATGTTTTAATTTGAGCACTTGGGAGCCCACTCATATTTTAACATACAGCTCACCACTGCGGTTGAGGAGTTAATAGAGAATAAGCTTCCTATAGTCCTTGCCCTGAAGGAGTATGTCTAAAGTCTCAGTGACTTCAGTCTTAGTTAAGTGTAGATGCCAAAATATTTATGGAATCATTAAAAAACAAGTATGAGGCATACAGTTTCCAATGAAGATAAATTGGGAATGAGAGGATAGGTACTGGAAACTCATATAACACAAAATAAGGCAAAAAAGAAGTGGGGGAAAATGTAAGAGAAAAAAAGGGCCCAAAAGAGGAACAAGAGAAGCAAATATAGCAATATAAATTACACAACCTCTTCAAGTAAAGAAAAATACTATGAAACTAAACTAAAACAAAATGCAGCAACATGCTGTTTACAGCAGATACCTCTAAAACCTATGATTCAAAACATAAACAGACAGTAAGAGAAATGAGACTACTGAGTATAAATAAGTGTCCCCATAGGTCTGTAAGCACTTTAAGCACTGATGCCAGCATCCGGGTGTTTTTCCTACATTGTAGTATTTCCCAAACATGGGGTCATGACTTTATTCATCTCTCTGTATCCACCACCCAGCACAGGATCACAGCAGTACGTCTTAAACATATGAAATCAAAGTTGTCCCAGTATGCAATTCATCACAAACATGTTGAACATTCTCAAAGAGAGCAACAATATTCCATATAATATAAAGACTGATTTGTTTGAATATTTCCATCATAATTAATGAGTTTTATTTCTACCTGGACAATAAAATCAATGCATAACTCAACTTAGAAAACTCAGACATGTATGGTTACATATCAGGTGGCCGGCATGTCCATGAAGGATAGCTTTCATTCATTCAATCACTTTACATGTATTTATTCCCCTAATCTGTACCAGACCCTGCACAGACACTGTGGAGAGTGACAGATATGTAAGAAACAACCCCTTTCCTTTGCAGACTAGTTTTGTCTAGCAAGGCTCTGTGCTAATGTATGAGTTGCAGTTCAAATTGTACTTCTTTTAGATTATATGACTTTTAAAAAATTCCTTCAACAAAAAGTAAATTTGACTTACTATTATTAGTAGCTTGACTACTATTAGTAACAGCTTGACTTACTATTATTAATTGAATAATTTGGGGCATAGAATTCAGTCCCTTGTATCATTTGCTGCTCTGAATTTCAGGTTTTGTATCTCAGTATTTGAAAACAATCTTTCCCCTGTATTGTGACAATGGACTGAGATAATATGCTAGACACGGTAATGTTTAATAAATGCCATTTCTTTTCAGTACCAAATTGTTGCTACCATGCCCAAAGTTAATACATACCATACCCCACTTGTACATATTAGACATTATTCATGCCAGGCATGGGGTTTCAAAAAAAGGGAATTGTCTAGATGTAGCAAGACGGTTATTTATTAGAAACAGGTTTATTAAGGTCCAAATAGGAATGTAATGAATGCATATTTATTCATACTTTGTCTCTGTCATGAAAATGGTACACTAACAACTATACTTTGAATAATCTACTGGCATTTACCTGTTATAATGATCCTATTATATCCTGTATAGTTAAGTCCTGTGATTTAGGTTATTGCCCTCCAACCTCTCTCTCCAGAAAAGCATATGATCTAATGAAAACCTACACAGCACTATTTGACCATTACCGCCAAGCTCACTCTCCCCGTAAGCAGATGGAAAAATGTGTTATTGGATATGCTGCATAAAGCTAAAGACTTTGAAATTAATAGAGACCTGGTTGCAACAGGATACAACTATACCTAATGGCCTATTAAAAAATGATTAATATATGTCCCAATGGGCCAGCAAAAAGAAGGGCTATGATTGTGCATAAAAGAGAATTCATTTGACCTACCTTGGCAACACAAAGGGAGAGTCCAAGTGTGAAGAGGCTAGCAGATCTGACTGGCTACATTAGCTCCTTAAAGAACATTTTCTAAAGAAAAATCAGCAAAGTTGACTAGAATGAGCTTTGTGTTTGGTCTCGCTGCAGCAACTCAATCTTTCAGTGTTAAGTGATATTTTGCCTTCGCTTCACCATGTCAGTGTGCTGCAAGCCGGTTGCCTGAGAAGAACGCTAAACAGCTCCTTTGAGGAAAGTACGAAAATCCTAAGGATGTGGGGATGAAAGATGCTTTGTAATCAGAAGAACTTATTATTAATTATTATTATTCAGACTCTCATTTCCAGTAGTTCTTATTTTACTTGAGTAATATAAAGAGCCAGCTCTACCTCCTGAAACACAAACAGAAGATGCTTGAAATGTTACAGAGCTTTGTCTCTTCAGCATTCTGTCTTCAGAGCCATTGATGAATAGACTATTTCTTCCTTCAGAGCAGCTATAAGATGAGCCATTAAATCTCTGAGATAGTTTGAATCTTGCAGTTGTTGAATGAAACATTTTTAAATCCAGATTCTTTTAAAACACTCTTCTTCTAGTTCCATCTCACATGTTACTGATTATTTCTTCTCATCATTATTATATTCTAAATATAGTTAGTCAAATAAGGAACATTTTCACAAACCATACAAAATAGAAAGTGTCAAAAACACTGATCAATATGCTAGTAAAGTTTAAAAGAAACTAATTAAATATCTTTAAAGTAAATGATGGAAGATGGTTGGTTCTTTGTTAGTTCTTCACTGACCATTTTAGGCAATGGAAAAACCAGTCAGCACCGCTTGTAGCATTAAATCTCTGGGAGTTTTCTTTTTTTTGCTGTTTTTCATTCAATAAATAATGCCCTGACAATGACAAAGAACTTCTGTGATGGGAAGGAGGAAACGGGAAGGGAATATTCTAGAAAATGCCGGATTGCTTGGCAATACTTGTACTAACCATGCTCAGTTTTTGTTACACAAGTACAAGTCCTTACATTTATGTATTCAAAAGGAGGACAGCTATATCACGCACCACATGCTTCACATGTTCATTCTTTACAAGAACCCTAAAAAGCAGATATTATTATTAGTCCCATTTTATAAATATCTACAGTTACATACATCATAATTTAAAGTTAAATGATTATCACACACAAATCTGTTTGTACAGTAAGCCCTTTCTACCATTTTCATTCACTCTTTCATAATTCATGTGTTTTATTGACCATCTGATGTGTTCTTTACCCTGAACTGGAGATGTAAATACTTCTACAATCTAGTCAGTGCCTTAGAAAGTCAAAAGCTCTGCTCTGAAGTGTCAATCTATACAAAGTAGAAGTGGCTACACTTCTACTACCAAGCAATGAGGAAAGAGGTTGAATTGATCAGAATAGAGGTTTGAAGTAAATGAAGTTAAACATAAGCCTTAAAAAAGATTAAGGACAACTGAGCAATCTCAGAAGACAGGCTTCCCAGATAAAGAACAGCATAAAAAGAGGCATATTCAATGGGAATTTTACATTTTGAATAAATTTCAAAGGTGCAAGATTCAAAGATTAGTGGGTGGGATAGGAGAGAAGTTCTGACTTGGATTAAGTTGGTGGCCAAAATGGATTATTTTCAATGGAAACGTGAGAAAAATTTCAAATGTCTCTTCCTCCCACAGAGAAGTAAAATACTCACAAAACAGTGGAAATTTGCATGAGGAAAAGCAAATAAAATCAATATTCCGGCAAAATCTGTCAAGAATGGAATGAAGGAGCACTGTCGTTAGAGGAAGTATGAGGTAGCTTGACCTTTTCATAATGAAATTGTGTCTGCTTATTCTGTGTGCATAGTCTGGACTTGGGGTCTCAGCACCAGTGTACCCCTGAGAATTTATGAAGAGATCATTTAGTTTTGGAGAGACACTTGAAATCGGTGAACATATCGATGGGTCAGTGTTTGCCCAAACAGACAGAATATTGTTCAAGATTTCTCTATACGACATCTATCATGGGGTAAAGAGAGATTCCTTTCCAGAGTACAGCCAGCTCTACATCTTATGTGGGGCAGCTTGCAGGATGGCTCCTTGGTTTGTTATTGTTGTTGTTGTCATTTATCCCATGTATTAGTAGGTGATGAGAATGAAGATGAAGTATCCTTATTAGGATGCTCTGAGAGTAACTCTACATTGGACTGAACCACTGACAGATTGGTACAGACTGGCACTGGGCTCCCTAAGCTCTTTACCAAAACCAGCTGCACAGATCTTCCCAAACATCCCAACAGCCAACCTGGGATGCAGCTCCCAGGGGTCTGACCAAAGGAGCCAAGTATTGCCAGACTTCACAGAATGAGCTGCAGCTTTTGGACTTTTAGATCAATTAAGAGCACTGTGCTTGATTTGGGGGCTGGGTGACCAGAGGATGCAAAATGTCTCTGTATTTTCCATTTTCTCTCAGTATCTCTCTTCCGTTGTGCAGATGAAGCCAAAGATGAATGGTAAGCAACAGATTGACATAACAAATTGTCCATAAAATATATTCATAATCATTTGATAACCAAAAATGGGAAACAGGCCATCAACACATTAAATTCATGCTGCCTTGGCAAGAACTGTTAAATTAACCTTGAAAACAACAGCAGTCCCTTGGTAACTCACTGGGAGGATTTTTGCATTTCCTGTCTCTGTCACTATCTTGCAGCTTCTATTGCCTCTCTGCTTATTCTGTTTGTCCTTTTCATCCATGCCTTCTTTGTCTCTTTGCCTTTCTCTGCCTCTTTCTATCAGTGTTTGTGTGATTTCCCCAGAAATCAGCCCCAACAGGATGGAATCTCTGCGGGTTTATACCATTGGCATCATGACTTCACTTGATAAAAAGATGCCAGGAGACTCTTGACCAAAGTAGGGCATACTCTGAGCATCAAACTACCACTAGCTGTAAAATGAGCCTCTGACATAATTTTCTTTTATTGCACTCTAAAAATTGAAGGAAATAAACAATCTACCACAATGAATTTTTGTGTCAAAAGATAAAGATGTTGACCAACCAGTCAATCATGTAGCCTTTCCATTTCTCTCAAGCAATATTTCTTCGTGCCAACTTTTCTTTTGCTTTCTTTGGAAAGGTGGAAGTTGGCAGATCACCAGCACCAGCTATTGCTTCCCACTCTGGGGAAAGAACTTTCTTACACTCCACATATGTTTTATTTAAAAATAATAAGAAAAAAATTTTTATTTAGCTCCTAAACCTTATGAATGAACCCATTATACATCTAATTTCATACTTTCTTAAAAACAGATTTCTAATGAACTATTTTATACTCTTTAAATAATTGAACATCCCCACGTTGCAGTTCTCAGTCTCTGCAGAGTCTCAGTCTCTGCACTGGGATGCGCTGCCTCCACTGAATTTCTGTTTCTTCTCCAGAGCCAGTCACAGGTATGTTTCAGTATTTTGATATTTTTGGCAGGGTTTTGAAAGAGCTATTTATTATCACAGAGTCACCTCACCAGTAAATATTTATAGGCAGTTTTATTTCCACTTTAAGATTTGAATGTTGTATCATATAGTACCTAAAAAAGGCATGGTGGATTTGCTGTTTTAGCTTTTGATAGAGAACGTGTTTATGGCACGGCTGTGGGAGGTTTCTTCTTTAATAATTTACAAAATTACCTGCAATAAAATCTTCACCTGTTCTTTGTTTTCTTAGTGCCACAAACTCAGAATTACATATAAAACCTTTCCTCCAGGAGATTTATGTCTATCACAGAAAGAAAATCTCCACTTAAATTTTTATGAAACATCAAAATTACGACCTGTTTTACCAAAACAATACAAAGGAGCCTTCATTGGATGAGAGCATTTCCAATATTTGAAGACATCATTCTTTATCTCCCATTTAATCTTTATTGTCCTGTGGCAGCTTCTTTCTGGGTTTCATTGATTCTGCTGTGTGGATGCACAGTGTACTAATTCGTCTTTCTTTAGAGAAAGTTCCAAGTACCAGGCACAGGGGCTTACCCCAGCCAGAGGCCAGGTCTTTCAGAGAGCAGCACTTTCCACAGCTTAATCTGAAGATCTGTTGTGGAAGAGGTGAGGTTCATGTTCTTTCCTTGCCTGGGACGGACCACTCTACCCTTGAAGAGGAAGATGAGGAGGCCCTTGTTGGCCCCTAGGTAGCTGTAGTTGAGAAGCTCAAACTCTGTCCTTCACCGGGTTTGAGCTTTCAATCTCTCTTTATTGAATTATATTTTAATAAAGGTTTTATATAACATCCACAGAGCAGTTATCAATTAATTACCCATGGAAATTTAGGGGATGTTACACAGTGGTAGTTATTATACTCAGGGCATTAGACATATGTTACATAAAAGATGCAGTCACCTTGAAATTGTATTGGCAATGCTGCCTTTTTCCTAAAGAATATTATATATTCTAAAGTGAAAATTGAGTTTAAAACCTATTAGACTATGGGAATGGCATGTTCCATACAGTTTAAGGCTGGCTTACACACATTTCCAATAAGCTCGGTAGAATTTTAGAAATTGTGCTCACTGGATAAAAAGTCCCTTAAGTTCTTCAGGCATTCCTGCCTTGGATGGGTTGTGGCTTTGTATTTAGAGAATAAATAGACTGTACATTTAGAATCCCTCAGATTAACCCCATGGATTTGTCTGGGCGGTCCACAGACAGCATCTCAGGCTGGTGGAGGACGTGTGTGTCTCTAGGAGTGGAGTCATAGGTGCTGGTAGCTACGCTCCAGAGCACCAGCACCCAGATTCAGGGGCCAGAAAGGCACAAGTATGACCAGTGAGAGGACAGATGGATGGCAATAAGGACCCAAGTTTTGGCTGACTTAGCAGGGGATGAGAGGTCTTCCAGGTCCCAGATGGTGATGACAAACATGGAGAATGGCAAGGCCGTGGGGTGGCCAGTTTCAGATCAGTGAGAAAGAGATCAACAGATTTTAAATAACTGTCTCAGCACACACCTTCTGTAGGGACCGCTGAAACCCGCAGCTTCCAAAGAGTCTGTCACCTTTGGCACAAGTGCTGAACCTCATTAGGGGCTAAGGCTTTGTGGTATGTTTGTATTGTTTTTTAAGTTATCAAGCATAAGAATTATCTTCTTGCCAAGCTGAAGAAATTAAGAAGTTGCATTAGCTGTTTTTGAAACTATAACATGAAATATCAGAAAATCAAAGTCATTACTTTGAGGCATCGTACTACATTGATTTTTGGTTTTTTTTAGAAAAATTACCTCTGCAGTTATAGTTAATTTAAAACACCAGAAACCTGTTTTCATTTAACTGTTCATTAAACAAATGTGAATGAAATCTAAGTTTAAAGTGTACCTAAATACCTTGCAAAACTAATAGATTCATCCACTCATCCTTCCTCTCTGGTGTTACCAGGGAAATGTGGATAAAGACACCCCTCTTCCCTAAGCAGGGAAAGGTGGAAGCAGAATGAAAACGAGTGATCACAATCCAGGTTCATAAAGCTGCTGAGCAGGACCCGTGGGAAGCGCTGTGGACATCGAGGGGCTTCAGGCTTGATTCTGTGAGCACAAAACTCTGGCCAAGGAAGGTGCTTAGAACTGACTGGGGCCAGTTGAGGGCAGAAGAATATGGGAGAGAGTCTTCTTGGAGGAGGCACGAAACCACATAGTGAGACTTGAGCACCCACCTGCAGTGGGTTGATTACTGGTTGGTGTCTGAAGATGTTTAGAATGTTGAAGAAGCCCTCTTTCACCTATGAGCCATTTTTTTTCCAAGGGGGATGGAAGTCAGGTTATGGCACTTGCAAGGCAGGTGCAGTGCTACTGAGCTACATCCCTGACCCTAATGAACAAAAGTCTTCTCTGAAAAAAAAAAAATCTACTGACTCTAACTTGGGGAAAGTGAATGTTCTAGAGAACCAGAAATAGCACAGATTTTGTCTGAGAGACTTTTCATCCAAGACATAGTTTTCCCTATTGGAGTTTTTTCACCCACAGCTATCAAAAATAAGTTCCATGAAATTTCAGTTAAGTTTATATGATTAGTTTAAATGAGCTACAATTGACCTATTCGATATGAAAGATCATTATATTCTAGAATGTAATTCATCTGCAGAGTAGTGCTCTGAAGGTAGCACACACATTTGATCACCTACAAGTTAACTGTCACATGACAGTAGTCACTGAATACTCAATAATAGTACTGGCTCCTCTCTGAGAATACCTGGGAGCTAGGAAGGTAGGTATGTGTTAGATATTTTACCACACAGACAGGCTGTCCACAACTGCCTGGATTGTTGATAACACAATTTCCCAAGTGTGTAGAGTCCTGCATTCAACATTTGGGACTTGTGTTAGGGTTCTCTAGAGGAACAGAACCAACGCAATGGGTGGATGGATGCATGGATGGATGGAGATCACAGAAGATGGAGAGGTAGGGGAAAGATAGATCATTCTGGTAAATAGATGTATGTGATTGTGGAGGGGGATAAGTCAACGACAGGTCATCTGCAAGATGGAGATTCTGGGATGCTGGTATTGTGGCTCAGTTCAAGCTTGAAGGCCCAGGAACCAAGGAAGCCAATAGTATTAGTTCCGGTCTGAGACTAAAGGCCTGAGAACCCAGGAGGTTACTGGTGTAAGTTCTGAAGTTTGAAGCCAGAAGGGCCTGGAGTTCAGCTGTCCATGGCCAGGAGCAGATGTCTCAGCTCCCACCCAGAGAAGCAACTCACCTTTCCTGGTCTTATTCTTCTATCCAGGCCCCAGATGCAGCACTAACACTGGGGGCCAATTTTCCCCTCAGTCACTGATGTCTGTGCCAGTCCTGGCACACGCACTGGCAATAATGCTTTCCCATCTCTCAGTATTCAGTATTGCTTAATCTAGTCATGCTACTATCTAAGAGTTAACTGTCATAAGCCCCTAATCTAAGGTATAGACATCATCAAAAAAAAAAAAAAATGGTAGCACCCCTTTCCAAATGTGAATTTTAAAAGGTGATTTTTGAACTGTCTTTTTAAGTAATTTTTCCATTCTACTTGCAAATGAAGAATATCCTCTACTTCTCTTGTGCATATAGTATTCCCCATTGCCAGTCACCTGGTCTGGAATGATTAGAAAGTGACAAGAAAACTCTGAGTCAGCAGTATTCCAAGGCTGCCTGGGGAGGGGCTGGTACATCCTCACCTATGATACTCAACAGAGACTTGGAAGATTGAAGGAAATTAAAACATACGTTAAATGGAAAAAAATCAAAATATAAAATGAAAGGAAGTCAAGAAAATATAACTCAAATTGATAATAAGTCTAAATAATCTGGACTGTCAAAATAACCCATCCGTTCCTTACATTTTTATTTTTTTGGTTGTTTGAAGCAGGGCCTGTCTATGTAAGTCATACTTGCCTTGAAGTCACTACGGAACCCAGATTGCCCAAGAACTTGCAGCGCTCCTCCTGTTTCGGCCTCCCAAGTGCTGGCATCACAGGAGGAAATCACCATGGCCAATATTAATCCATACTCTCCTAACACATTAATTACTTGGTTTCAGGTTATTCTTTGATTTATTGACTAATTCTCAAGTCTGCATTTATTTTGCTACAAATAACGATGGCTTAATATTAATTGTAAATTTAATGCTTTAGTTTTAAGAAAATTTAAGCATTACCTTTGGTTCCATTGTTGAAATATAAGTAAGTACCAATTTATAAATAAGAACGCATTCCTTTACTCTACATTTAAAAGGCATGATTAGGAAGTAAATTCAAACCAACTAAAGATATTCATGCAGTTTTTCTAGATATTATATGGATAATATCTGGTTGTACCAACTAGACAATAGGTTCATTCTTCTTGTCCTATTATTATGACTTCTCAGTTTTGACAGCGTATTTTGTTCTGTGTGCTATTCATCCAGGCTGTAATATGAACAGTTAGTTGTCAGAACTGAAAAGGTAATTGCCACTAGACATCTGTGAACCTGAGTTAATTAATATATTTTATAATGTAAAGGAAATTTTTTTTCAAGTCCTTTGCTTTTGTGTAGATAGATGGTCACAACATCTGGGTTCTAGGGAAAATCGTAACAAATTAGCAAACTGAGCGACTTACAGAAGCAAAAATTTATTCTCTCCCATTAAGAAGTCTGAAAACAAGAGGTCAGAAGGAGGGCCAGGCCTCGCAGGCTTTAGAAGAGAATCGTTCCTCGCCTCCCCCAGCTTCCGGTGACGTCAGCTGTCTCAGCCGCAGAACTCCAATCTTTGCCTTGGACTGTGCACAGCTTTGTCTCTGTGCATCTCTTCCGTATCTCATGAGGACACTTGTCGTTGGATTTAAGGTAAATCATTGGCTAATCCGGGATGATCTTATTTTAAGATCTTTAACTTAATTACATCTTCAAGGATGTAATTTTCCCAAATGAGATCACATTCAAAGGCTCCTGGGAGTAGGAAGTAGTTGTGTCTTTGAGGGAGACATCAACACAACATCCTTCCACCATCGTCCAACCTTCCCCTTC
The DNA here is from genome assembly GCA_004026965.1 of Petromus typicus. Lineage (NCBI taxonomy): Eukaryota > Metazoa > Chordata > Mammalia > Rodentia > Petromuridae > Petromus > Petromus typicus. Next base: position 94,350 of record PVIR01000231.1, read on the forward strand.
ACACAGCCACCACCCTCAAGGGCTATGCTGTACTCTCCCTGCACAGGAGGGAGAGAACTCTGAGCCACCGACGCCACCCACGGCCAAGTCCTAACCACAGTCACCTTGGAGCTGGGAAGAAGAAGCTCTTAACTTCTGTTCCTTGGTCTTGAGAAAGCAAACTCATTGTCAGACTCTGATGTCAACTACTGCTGGTTTCCCGCTCAGCACACTTTCTGCTTAGGAGCTGGACTAACTGTGTCTCTCTATGGAAACTGCAGCAGTGACTACCATACTACATCATCTGTGTTTCTCTATCTGCCTGGACAACAATTTTTTTCTTTTTAGGTTGGCTTAATAGGCCCTGCTTTCTTCTTTTTCTTCTTTCTTTCATATGTCAGTTTCAGTCAGAAATCAGGAAGTCGTTGCTGTTCTGGGACACTTTCCAACAATGGCTACTATCACTTCTTCAAATAAGAATACATCTTTTGGTGGAAAAAACTCTACTTGTTGATACTATTTGTTCAATTAGAGATTTTTTTTTACGAGAGTAAAATAGACAAAATTAAGAGTTAAATGTTTTTTCACTTGTGTAGTTAATCCTTGAAAAACTTTATAGGTCCTTTCACATGTCAGGAAAAATTTGAAGATGGTTTGCATCTTGAAGAACTGATAAGTAAGATGCAGAGCAGATGTCATGGTGACTCAGATATTACAATTCTCTTTCCTCCTGGCCACTCATCCAATGTAGCCAAAAATGGCAAATCAGTGAACTTCCACATGTAAGAATTAAATGTAATCCCAACACTCTGGGAGGCTGAGGCAGAAGGGTCACAAGTTTGATCCCAGTCTCAGTAACATGGCAACTTAAGTGAGACCTTGTTTCAAAATTTGAAAACCATAAACCAAAAAAAAAAAAAAAAAAAAAAAAAAAAAAAAAGGCTAGAAGTGTGAGTGAGTGTGAAGTCCCTGGGTTCAATCTTTAGTTCTACCAAAAAGAAAGTCTAATTATTGCTGATACTGAGTTTTGGGGGTGTTTAAAATAGGGAAGTAATGGATTCTGACTTGGGAGAAAGGGCAACCACAAGCTTGCATTTTGAGACTTTTCTAAACCCCACCCTAGGCATTCCTCCCTCCCCAGATGGAATTGATTTGTATCTTTTAGGTATAATACAATCATAATATAAACCCTTGCCTGAGTTCTCCACTGTTCCAGTGAATTACTGGGTTCAAGGTTAATGTGAACCCCTGAATTAGTAGACGGCTGGTCAGAGCTTCCCGGATTACCAAGCTTGCAGCTGTAGTGAGGTTCCTCTTGTGTCTCTCTCTAATCAGTGAAGCTCAGCCCAACCCACAGAGCTGGGATTGAAAGTCATGGTGACCCCACTCGGTTTACTGTGTCCAGCTATGTGGCACAGTGTTAGTTTTCTACTGCTGCTGTCACATACTAAAGAATTACAGCCAAAACAGATTTCTTAGCTCATACATTTGGAGTTTAGAAGGTGGAATGGGATAATAAGTGTTGCGTTCCTTCTGGAGCTCGTAGGGAAGCGTAACTCCCTTGTTTTTAGTTCCTGGAGAACTGTTCTCTTTCCTGGGCTCCACAGATCTTGCCATCATTTCTTCTGCCTTCCTCTGCTTTCACTCCCACCTCCCGCTTCAGCCCTCCTGCTGCCTTCTTGCGAGGGTTTTGTGACTGCCCTGAACCTGCCCGGTGATCTTCTACCTTAGGACCCTTAGCTGAAGTTTCCTCTGTCAGATAAATACAGTCACCAAGGTTCACACGCGAACACGTGTGGGACCCGCTGCCCTGCGCATGTGGCCCAATGGACAGAGACTCAGAGTAAAAGGCCTAGGTTTCTGTTCAAAGCCAACTTCCCACTTTTCAAATCCTTTCTAAAGACACGAGTATATTTTGCTAAATGTAATTGGTTTCTCTCTACATAGGCCTTTCTCGTTAAAATTTAATTATTACTACCCTTAGGGATGTCTTTCTTTAATTTTTCTATTTCCTCTTACGTACATAGCTATTATTATTATCCCAGGTCTCTTACACCCAAAGTTTAGATCCAACAATGGAGAACATGATTCTCAGTTCTATTGGTGCATTCATTATATTCCTTCTTCAAATGGCTTCTCATCCTAACACCCTCATTTTTCTCACTTCCAGTGTAGCAGGGCAGCAGTAGTTGGTGAGGGAATGAGTAGAGAAACTGGCTGATTGGAGTAACAAGTATGACTTTCCCATTTAACTATTTGTTTCCTCTTGGAAACACCTGTCTCACTAAGCTTCAGTGTGTTTGCAGCTATAATGGTAACAATGGCATTGAGGCAATTACATTATTATTAGCTTACTGTGATGAGGAACATCCAACTGGGTCCTTGGACATAGCCAGTCAGGAAATCCCGTTTTGCTTCACCTGCATCAGCACTGCACACCTGAGGTGGAGTCTCCTTGCTCTTAGAACTGATTTACACAAGAACAAGACACCCATGTCCATCTGAGACCCGTGCCCTACACACATTTGCCTGCTCCTTTGCCTTGGAAACAGGTCTGTGCCCAGTGTCAGCACTGAGTGCTTCGTAGAACCTGTGCCAATCATTGTCACCTTGTTGTGGTGGGACAACCACATTAAATGTGAGAGGAAGGGTTTTGCCTACCTCCCTTTCCCTCTTTGAACTTTCTTTCTTTCCGTTCTACAGCCAGTGTGTCTCTCGTGGTTACAGGAAATCCCCACAAGAATTGGTATCCGCCCTCCTGCCTCACTCTCTAGCATCTGGCAGAACATGGCACCCATATGCATCACATCATAAATATTTGATCAGTTAATCGGATAAACTAATAAATCCCAGGCTCTCTCTTGTTCTCACTTGACCTTTTGCTCAGCCTCCTTTCTCCCTTGCTATTTTTCCTCCTTTCCAAAGTAAGGTAGTCATTTAAGTGCTAGTCCAATTACTACCCACGGCTTGTACTTTTGACTAGATTTTTCTTACCACTTCTCAGTATCTATCCCACTCACTTCTTCTGTACTTATCTGGGACTTATTTTGCACTACATTTTCACACCCTTTTGTCCTGTGTTAAATCTTCATTGAAAGCCCCTCGAGTACAGAAAATATGCCGTGCAATTCTACAAGCAGTAGTACTACTACATATATGACATAGTAGGTGCTTAATAAATATCTTTCCATTGGCTTTGCCTTGCTCCAAGAATTTTTTGAAATACGTCAACAAGAGTAATGGGAGATCACAATTAGCATAGATACATGTGTACAAATATGCTAAATATAATCCACTATTTTATATAACTAATATGCATTTTTGAAAAATTTATAAAACAAATATGTTCATGATTGCAGTTATATTCTCAACTCATGAAACTGTTCCACAAAATTCCTTTTTTAAAACAATAATGCTGATTGCTACACTGAACTGTTATACAGAATTCAAATGTAGTTCCTATAGGTAGACTGCAACCACGAAGTGACGGTGTGTGCTGTGGCCACCAACATGTGGGTAGTGTACACAGCTGATGACACACATAAGTCACGTTTTTATAATATTTTTGCCTCAAGTTTTGAGATTCCTCATTGTTTCATGAAGAACTCATTTCAAGGTGTGTATAAGGACTGGATTGTTAAAGCAAATGGCAAACTGTGTTAATGGGAGTCAGCTAGGAATTTAATTATTCTCCCAATTTCCAAAGGCAATGATGTATCACATTAATACTTTTCGTTTGCTTTTCCTGCAAGCTAGCAGTTGAAAGTGAAATGATGTCCTAGTCCCTGGTGTGCTTGCAAAAATGTCGTAAATTACACTCCTGCACCTTAAGGAAGAACTGGTCTTTCCTGGTGCTGCAGGTTGGCATGTGCCACAGACAGAACAGCAGAGGCTAAATTTCAGGACTTTTCCTAAATGAGTTCTGCCCTGCAGGGCTGATGGTCCTTACCAGATCTTCTCTGGGGATCTTGTTTGTTTGTGTTCAATTTTAGTAACAGTCTAAAAATCTCTCAAACTCTAAAAACGATACACCTCTACCTTTTCACTACAGATGTTCTTCAATTTACAGTGGAGTCAGGAAAGAAAATCATGAGCTGCTAATATTATGCTTAAAACACATTTACCTGAACATCCTAGCTTAGGTGTAGGGCACACTGTCCACTGTGGGATGGCCAGGAACCTGTGGCTTACCACACAACAGCTCCCCAGAGAACCCCACTGCACAGGGGGATTCTAGGAAAATATGAAAATGTGAGAGTATGGTTTCTAAAGTTGAAAATGTGCAAGTCAAATCTTTGCAAATGAATACTACTGGTACTGTGATGGGACAAATTTAACCTTCAAAGAATAGAAATCTGGGTGGTTTGGGATGGTGTATGACCAGGGCCAGTGGTTCCATGTCACCTACTGAGCAGTGCGGATGAGGTTAAACTCACAGGAGCTGATGATTCTCACCGCGGGATCCATTTCATGCAAGTTCTTAGAAGACTGGATTAAGAACCTTCCAAAAAACTCGCTCAGTGTGTGTAGATTACATGGATCTAGGTACAGCACTATTCCTAGATAAGTTCTAAGAATCACCAGGTAAAATTGCTAATGTCATACAAATTTATGGAAATAAAACTTTCCCCTGAATTTAAAATTTTAAATAGTTGATAATGTCAAGTATTAAAATCCAATTAACAGCAATATTTTCTTTAATATGGGAAAGAGAAAAGGGCAGTGGGGGGAGGAAATGAGGGAGGAAAGAAAGAAGGAAAGGAAGAGAAATGCAAGACAGAAGACAAGGGGGAGGAAATTAACTCAGAGCAGTTTAAAATGAATCAGTGCTGACTTTTGAGTGTGCATGTCAATTTCTTTTCTTTTTACTTACTTTTATTTTCTGTAATACTTAGAACTGACTTATAAACAAAAACTTGATTTTATGGAAAACTGATCTACATAGACATGACCACAATGCCAGGACTTTGATCATATGGGTTTTTTTTTAAATACTCAAGATTTGTCTGTTTATTTGCTCAAAAAAGTAGTTACTGATTTCTTTAGTTTCTTTTTGATGAAAATAAAGCTGAATTTTTGTCTTCATATTATTTCTCTTATTAATCTTTCCAAACATGTTAACTTTACATGTCAGATTGCACTGATGAGTCAGATGCTTTTAAGTGTAAGAGAAGTAAGGTTCTTCCTTTTTCTTTTTTCTGAAAGATGATATCATGGCTACTTACGAATGTCAAAAGTTGAAGTGTTAAATAAAAGAAGGAATGTTAACATTCTTGTTTCGTCTTTCTTGTTGTTGGGGGTGGTTTTTGTTTTCCATTTTCTTTGTTTGTGGTTTGCTCTTTTGATTTTCAAATAACTAGAAAATTTTTGTGGTTACATAAAAAATTAAAGTAACCTAATAGGAAGGAAGCTGAATACTTCGAGAAGGGAAACTTGTGCTTCTCTTGCTGGATCAGAATTCCAGCTTTACCACCCAGGCTTGAGTGGCTGTGGGGAGGTAATTTAATGCCTCAGTTGTCTTTATTTCTCCATCAGTAAAACAGGAATGAGAGCAACCTCTCCTGCTGCTCAGGGATCTAATAAAAAGACAATGGACAATAAATGTGCAAAAGTCCATCTCAATCCCTTGGCTCCACCCTCGATGGTCAAGGGAGAGAGAGCACTTGGCAAATCATGCAAACATCACTGTTTACTGGCAAACTTCGCAACACACACACACACACACACACACACACACACACACACACACACACACACACACACACACGACTTCAGTCATATGGCTTCACCAAGTCATGAGAAAGCTGGCAAGCCTAGCCTTACGAGAAAGAGAGAACTTTCTATTGAAAACCATCACGATGTACAACTGACACATAGGAGGCAGCTCTTGCTTGTAATGTTTTCTTTGCCGAAACAAGTGCATTTACAAGAGATTTAACACAATCCAACTCTGAAGTGTTTTCAGAGTTCAATGACGCTGTTTTACCTAACAATGTGCCTCAAGACTCAGGTTGACTCAATTCTTAATAGAACTGCATGGCCTAGAATGTAGCTCAGGGGCAAATACCTGCCTCAAAAGTGCAAATCCTGAGTTTCATCCCCAGTACTACAGAAGCAACATAAGCAAACAAACAAACAAAAGAAACCAATAGAACTACATGATAAAAATGAGAATTAACTCATGTCATATACTGGTACCAATTCCCAGTGTTGAATGTGATCATGATGTAAATGTAAAATGTACCAATAAAGAAATCAATTAAAAAAAAAACCTGTGGTATGGGAAAAGTCATTTCAGTCCTATGGGCGTTAGTTCTGCAATCTATAAGTAGGACATTGAAGTTCGTTCGCCACCAGTGAATGCGCCTTAATTCTGGCTTCAATTGCACTGAGAAAATGGAAGTCTGACAAAAGAGATGGCCCAGGACTTTTGTACGATGATCCTCTGCTGCCATCCCACAGATGGTAGTGCAGGCACTATCCTGTTAGCACTAGAGCTGATGTCGCACCTGCTAGAGTTCCTCGCTGTGCTGGAGTAAGTGACTGAATGTCAAAGAAAAACTTAGTACATGGCTCCTCACACAGAAAACGGTGCACTAAATTTTGTCATTTTCCCCACTGTTTTATTATCATTACCTGTTGAGAGCCGAGTGATTAAGCAGTGAGGGTTAGCTTGACTTGCCGAGTCAGAAGAAGCAGCACATGCTGGTGAACAGTGGCTGCTCTATGATTAGCTAATGAAGTGGAAGGGAGAGGGCAGGGAAAGAGAGAAGGCCAGTAACCTAAAGCAGGACGCACGGGGAACCACCATCTTCGGGGAGGATTCAAGGGCAGACGTACTAGGGGCAGTTACTTGAGACATGCATGATGGTCCCCTTTTATTATTATTCTTAATCCTTTCCCTTGCCCCAGTCTCTGACCTTGAAAGAATCCTTTTAGGAATCCTGTAGCTCAAACTTGGTGCCGCTGAAACAAAATATAAAAGACAGAATATGGCCATGGCACAAAGCTTTCATTTGACTCTAGCCTGATTCTTCGTGTCAGAGTTACTATAATCATTGCAGTACTTATTAGCACAGAGTTAGCTCCATTGTTCTGGGCTTATGCTTTGCTGGTGAGTTAAGTAGAATCAGTTCCTATTCTCTACACGCCATCATTTCAGACCACGCAATATTAATGCAGTCAAAATATAATTATCCAAAGTGGCTGATAGTACAGCCAAAGCAAGTCTATTCTAAATAAGTATTAATGCTATGTTTTGAGTTCAGCAATTGTGGTTTTTGTGGAGTGAAAAAGTAAGGCATTAGAATAAAGAAGGGATTCAATATCACACACACTTAGTAGTGATGGGTTTTGGAAGAAGGGAAAATGAAAGAGATCTTTGAAGGCTGTAAGCTAAGGTATTTGACAAATCCAGGCAAGGGGAAACACTCTAGACATGGAGGGGAAGACATAAAGGTGTGCGATTAGGAGAAAATTAAAGTGTCTCCAGATTGAAAGGCATAAAATTGAAGTGAGTGGTAAGAAGATTAATAGAGGAGGAGGGAGAAGAGTGAGAGCAGAACTCAGGATGCCACCAATGGCGAGTGAAGACCATGCACGGCAGCAGATGTGAGTACTTCACTCACATGACCGATCAGTACGGCACTGTTTCCTTGATGTTGAGCTGCAAATATTGATTCTCAAATTTCTCCTTTTCCTCTACTTTTTGGGAGCTCTGAGCTTTGAAGTCCTATAAAGAGGGTTTTTGTAATTTAAACGTTTGGTTACACTCCAAACAAAACTGCCACCAAGCCTTCAATTTAATCATACTGATCTGGGTGGGTCAACTTTCTTCCATGACTCACTCCCTCAAAGAGCAGGTACTGGACTAACCTATTATGTTAGCTGCCCAAATTTATTTGCATCTCCTTGTTATTCAGTCACACACACGCATTCACAATCTGCTTGGCTGTGTTTTTCAAGTATGAAAAGACCTGAGTTTTTGGCAGGATATTTGCAATTTGAATAAACAAATTAAAAAGTTATGAAAGTTAATGACCAGGATAATCAATGTGTTTCAGAAATTGTGATCAACTGTGTGTGGACATTAGTCATGAAACGCAATCCAAATTTTAAAAATTAAATTTATTAAAAAAAAATCCTCCATGTTTTCCCCTTTGGACAATTAGCAAGCAGGTTCAGTTAATTCTTCCTCTACAGTCCCTCAACACATGTTTTCCTTCCTATCTCTTTTTTGCTGAATATTGGAACCACATTAGAGAACTATGATCCTCATCTCCAGCACTTATTCACCTCTGAAATAAGAACCACGTACAACGCCATGAGCTCACCTGCAGTTGGCCATTCCTCATCATGGGAACTCACAAAGCCTGTCTAAAAGGAAGCACAGCATTTAACAGGGGGTCCTAAAGATGTCTACTACCATGCTTTCCAGCTATTTTCCAACGCCATTGGCTCTCTGTCCCTTCATATCTTCACACTTCATCTGTCAATGCCTTAGCTTTTTCATTTTTTACATGACTAATAGTAGTACACCTTTTATTCCACTAACCCTCATCTATATTTTTGCTAGTGTGTCATGTCTTATTTGCTGGGGTGTCTCCTATGGTCTGTTTCTGAGTTGTGTCTTCTCATACTATAATCTCAGTCTGTTTTGCGTAAACCTTTTATAGACCCAAGAAGAGTTCTTTTGGAGGAGCGAATAACTTGCTCCATTCTCTTGATTTTGTTACAAATCAAGTGTTATGTATGAGTGGACCTGGTAGCAGCAGAAGAATATTTCAGCCAAGAGCATGAAGCCAGGTTTTTACCAGCAGTGAGATCTGTTTAAAACATGCGCTTTTATCACATAAAGTCTGGATTTGGAATCATAACTCTAAAAGGGTCCTTGAGAAACATTTTTAGAAACACCCAAGGGAGAAGAAAATATCTTGTTTTAAAATATAGTACAGAAAGATTTTCAAACCACATTCCATAACTTACTGCAAAATTGGTATTTCACAACATCCAAAATATGTTTTCCATAATATAAATTATCTTGTAATATCTACCTTTTGTTTTTCCTCTCTGTATATTTGGAACCAATTAGTACCATTTGCTGTAGTAATATTTCTACTTTTACAGTTTTAAACATATCTTTGTCTTAAATGAATAAATTTTCTTTGAATTTACTGTGTAAGTCTTAACAATCTAATTATCTCTGGGCCTTTTTACTGAGCCAGTCCACAAATTGCTTACATAAATATGTGAAGGCTAAAATGTCACAAACTACTGAGATTTCACAATTGATGAATTTAGTAAAATAGTAGCTGAGGTGTTTTAGTTTAGATATTCTGTCATGAGGCTGATATTCTGTTTTAGTTTAGATATTTAGTTAGATATTCTGCCATAAGGCTGACATTGTGTGTTTTACTTAATGACCAGATGTTGTTGTTAATAATTCGCATCTCTCTTTTATTAGTATACAGACACAGTACATAATGATTACAATTATTGTGGGGAGTTGCTGCATGTGTATGATGCATCTTCAATCTCTCTCTCTCATCTCTTACTCTTCTCCTACCTGCTGCTCCTTCTAATTATCGGTCCCCACCCCATTCGAAAAAGCTCTGTTTTCATTATTTTCCATCCTTTCTCCCTTCATCCATTTTATTCCCCTGTCCATACAAAAACATCTCGCGAGAGCCTCCTGTTTATATTTTGTGTTACTTAAATACATATATGCATATGTTTTGAATTTTTCAAAATATGATATACACTACAGAGTACTATCTACCATAATACATGTAGAGACTATGTGCATGTAGATACCATCTGTCTACACACATAGAAGAATCGGTAAAACTTGGTACCTTAAGGTCAATTGAAATAAGGTAGACAAATGACCTTAAGTGTCAGATGTTTTGCCTTATATGAGAAACTAAAAGAATATCTCTTTATATCTCTTCAGTAGTAAACTTGAACATATTTACTGTTTTTGATATTACTTAACATATATAACTATTTTTATTTTTTATACATTAATTTATCATAGCGACAAAAGGTCTGCTTTAGAAAAGGAAATCTTGGGGCCAGGGATTTAGCTCGTGGTTCCAGTGTTTAACTTAAAAGGGCAAGGTCCCAGTTCAATCCTCGGTAACTGCATACCACAGTGCCAGGCCTGGTGGCCTAATGCCTATAATCCCAGCACTCGGGAGGCAGAGGCAGGAGAATTTTTGTGAGTTTGAGGCTGGCCTGGGCTACATAGTGAGCACAGGGCCAGCCTGAACTACAAAAACAAGACTCTGACTCAAAAAGAAAAAAAAAGAAAGAAAGAAAGTAAGAAAGAAAAAATATTTTTATTTGGTCTCTGGATCTATCTTGTACTAGTGGTAAGCAGGTAAAATAAAATTTTTACTTAGATAACAAATACTTTGTATTAAATAAGGGACTAGGTAATCTATGAAACTTTTTAAAATTTGTGGTCAAATATGTAACATAAAATTCAGCATTAATTGACCATTTTTAAGTACATCATTGAGAAGTATTAAGTAAATTCACACTGCTGTACAATCATTCACTTTTAGAATTTTTTTCCATGATCAGTAACTAAAACAAAAACAATTTAGTAAGAAAGAAATTTGACATTTTCTACCTTATTCTATAACATTTTATCTTGTCGTGGTATCAGGTTGTTTTCCTAAGTTTTTCCATAAGCTGTATGAATATCATTGTCCTTAATCATCTTCCTTCCTAAAAACAGTATTTTGAGCCTCTCACCTAGTAGGCAAATTAATATAAATACTTCCTAGCTAGAACCCCAACAACTAATGTGAGATCTTGAGGCACAGCCCCTGTTTGGGCTTTTAGCTAGATGACTCCTCAAAACTTCAGGCAGCCAGTAGTAAGTCCACTAATGCCAACCTGAAGATAGAGTTTTCTAGAGTGATCCTTATAGAGCTTTTGGAAGGGCTGGCTCTAGGGTGTGTGATGCTGGGTGTAAGAATGTGTTGCTGGCATTGATTCAGGGTGTGATGTTAGGATTTAGGGTGCCCCTCCCTGAGTGTGAGTGCTCCCAGCCCCCCAAGCAGAAAGGGGGATGCTGCTCTCGCAGTTTACCACTTGCTCCTTCCCTACTGTGCTGACTCCTGCCCTTCAGGCACGTCTCTCCTCTCTGGGGCTCTTCTCCCATGCCGCCCTGCCTTTGACACTACTGAGGATGGACTGAAGCTCCATAAACTAAGAGCTACAACAAACCTTTCCTCTCATAACTGGATGCAGCTGTCTATGGACTGAAAGCTCTACAAAATGAGCTACAATCAACCTTTCCTCCTCTAACTTTGGGTGTTGAGTATTTGGCTCAGCAACAAGAAAAGTAACTAAGACAATTCCCTTGGATGGAGACAAGACGAAGTGATAAGAGGGACTGTGATGTTTCAGTTTGATGAGACTCTTGAAAAGGTTGTTGCTAGGATGGACCACTGGGCAGAGCTCTTCTTGATCTTCTGGCCACAAACAGCCCCCATAATATAAGGAAATTGTATCTACCAAAATGCGATATGCTTCTTTTAAAATTTCAACTTTCTTTTTCTTCACTGACTGGGTTTAGAAAAAATAAATAAAAATGAGGGTGAGTTGAATACTCAAAATGTATTAAAAAATGAGGACTCCATGTTAGATGGTAAATTTCTAGTTATCAGAATTTCAGGGCCATGTTAGCAGAATGGCAACTTCTTACTCTTTTTTCTGGGAGCAGCCCTCTTTGTTGCAGTTGTTGTTATTGTTGCTTGTGCTGGGAATCAAACTCCTGGCCTGAGGCATGGCCAGCAAGTGGCCCGCCCTTGAAATACAACCCAGCCAAATCTCTGTAAAATATTTACGAACCTGAGATTTTCCCTGTATGTATTCGAGGAGTAGGTCCACTAATGCCAATCTGAAGTTATGAGTTTTCTAGAGTGATCCTTATATTGTCTTCTGATTCC
>PVIR01000231.1:106391-136391 GCA_004026965.1 Petromus typicus
ACAATACTGGGTGTGGAGACCCACACCCAGCAGCAACCAGTACCACATACCACAGTGCCGGGCGTGGTGGCTCACGCCTGTAATCCCAGCACTCGGGAGGCAGAGGCAGGAGGATTGTGATGTGAGTTTGAGGCTGAGCTCAGGGCCAGCCTGAACTACAAAGCGAGACCCTGTCTCAAAAAACCTAAAAAAAAAAAATAATTTCATTTAGCACAACTAGCTCTTCTCTGCAAGAAGCAGAAGTCCATTCACTTATATATTCCATATGTAGAGCGATCTAGTATTAGTATCAAAAATACTGTAAGAAATAGGATAAAAGGGGTGGGGGGAGCAGACAAGTTACTTGCCTGGTAAGAATTATATTCTTTTGGAATTTAAAAACTACAAATAAGAAATAGGTATGAACATGTTTACTCTTCAGTTACATTGAGACAAAATAGCGGAAGCAGATGTTAGTGTCTAGAAGCCAAGATCCCCCAGAGAAGAGCTGGAACACCAGACACAGTCGGCAGCAGGGACAGAAGAGCAGACAGGAAATGCCAGCTCCTCCGTGGGCCTGGAGGCCCAGGGTTGCAGAGGGAGGAAGTCATGTAGAGCTCCGCCATGATGGGCAGGGCCACACTATGGACAGCTCTGCTTGTTAAGAAGGAAGGTTTTATGCTGCTGTGAAACAAGAAAGAAGGAGGGAGGTACACAGCGCTGGAAGAGATGGATCTGGTGATGAAGTATGAGCTGCCTGGCGCACGGTGAGGAGACAGCATGTCCATGGGAAGTGGGTAGGACTGAAGCTTCACTGGAGATGTGTGAACTGCAACAGTACTTTGAAAGGTGGATCAGCACGTTTCTCTGGAAAGGGATTTGACAGAGAAATGGCAAATTATCCAATCCAAATGCAAAGGTTGAAGCAAGGAGCCCCACATTTCTACTGAAGTCTTCGGATTATGAGCTGTGTGTTCCATGTCCTCTCAATTATCAACCTTGTAAACATTTTCCTTTCTCCTAACATCCCGAACCATTTCAACTATAATTTATCCTGATATATAAAATTTTAAAATATCGTTTAAAAATATAAAGTAAAATCAATCAGGGCAAATAAAATGTAAATGCCTCACATCAAATGTAGACATAGGAATCCTAAAACTTGTCGATACTGAGGATTAATCTTATATGTCAGTTTGGCTGAGCCACAGTGCCAAATAAGCAGCGAAACATTACTCTCTGCTTCTGTGAAACTTGTTTTGGGATGAGAACATTTTCATTAGTGGGCTCAGATTGCCCTCCTTAAACGGTGGGCTGTATCCAATCAGTAGAAGGTTTAAATAGAACAAAAGACTGGACTCTTCTGAGCAAGAAAAAAAATTCTTGAGCTTTTAAGCCTTGGACTGAAACCGCAGCATTGCCTGCTAGGAAGTCCCCAGCTCATTTTGGCCTTGTCAGCCTCTGTAATCTCGCGAGCAACTTCATCAAAATCTTTTTCATTCTCTCTTTCTTTCTCACCCTCCACCTCTGCACCCTCTTTCCTCCCCCTTTCTAATAAACAAATGCTCATATAAATGCACATACCCCTCTTCACTTGTTTATCTAGAGAAACTTAATACAGCAAATACCAAGTGCTAATTTAACTTAGGGAAATCCTGTCCTTACATTGGTCATTTAGAGCAAAGCTTGTACTGACGTCCAGTGATCAAATTCAGCTCGAGGATAAAACATGCTTCCTTAGCATTAGTGGGTGATGAAAATGATCAAGGCTACTCGACTTCTTTTCAAGCACTTCATGAAACTGAATCTTCTGCCTGTTCAACCTGGTCCTAGGAACATTAAACTGTGTCAACTTGTTACTGTTAAATATTCATATTTGCACTTCCAAGCAATATAGTATTTTAATACCAATGACATTTTTCAGGAAGAAAAAAGCCTGAACTTGCTGGCACAGATTACATTCTTGAAACTTTGAAACTTCCGTCAGACTCCTTCAGTTCTTTCTCTTTAGCACACGTTCTACTTTTCCACTTTCATCGACACTGTTTGTGTGTTAGTCAGTGTAAGTCAAGATGATGGTAATTAAATTTCACTTGAAGTTCACAGACAAAGTGATTAAATTCCAACTTAAATCTTTCTGAAATAGGCACCTCTCTTGTATTTCACAGGGGGAAATTTCTGCTTGTGTGTTAGTAGGAATATAATTATCTTGCTCGAGATACTAGATCTTTCAAGAAATAATATGACATGATCTTAAGCAAAAAGAAGGTAATCAGAAAGTCAAAGTAAGTTTTTCTGACCTTGTTTTGTATGATCAGAAGTAAAGTGCTCTCTCTTCACATACAAGCATCGGCCACAGCCCAAAGATAAGAACTTCCTAGGAAGCGTCTATTTCATGTCTTCATTGTAGAAGCAGTTGGGGGATACCCTGAATCTCCTGAGAGGCAGAGATGAGGGGCCAGTCTAAGCAGCAAACGTTGCCACGACCCAGCAACGACACCTGCCATTTAGTTTGTCAAGAAGCTGCAAGCCACAAAGAGCCTAGGAATCCAACACAGAGCACCCCTGTGATCCCAGCACCCTCAAAGGCCAAGGCAGGAGGATGATAAGTTCAAGGCCACCTTGGCCTACTGAGGAAGACTCTGTATTGAAATTTTAAAAATGAAGAAAGATCAGGGGATGTAGCTCAATACTAAGGCTCTGGATACTTGTTTAGGAGAAAAAACCAAGACTTCTGGGACTCCCCAAGTGTGCAGTACCCCTTTCGGCAGAGTTCTCGACCCTTCTCACTGGTCAGTGTGTAAGGCAATGATGATCTTTATCCAGAATAAGACATCGTCCATAAATGTCCTCGGGTTGTTGAATCCAGCTATGCCTATCACTAATCTAATTCAAATTCGTTTTCTAAATTGAAGAGCTGTTCAATTTCCTATTGCACTGCAACTTCAATTCAACAGTTCCCCTTATCCTACACCCAGCGTTGATTAAAGAATCTGAATGCTAAACTCAGAGTTGCATTACAAGTGAAGACTGTGCATCGGTGCTGAAGTGACAATCATCCCCATTCTCAGTGTGAACTGGCAGCAAGTGCTAATTAAAATTATAAGCTAGAGAGAACATGTATTGAGAAAAAGAAGTCATCCCTAGCCAGTAATTCCAGGGATAAATCATACTTGATTTGCTAACATATCGATGTGTCCAGGAACTATGATCTACAAATGTCTTGAATATGGTTCTAATCTATCTGCAGAAGAATAATCAAGCAAGCATATAATTAGGACAGGCTCCTGACAATGAGAGGCACATAACATTGTGTCACCTTGAGACAGTGCAGAGCATCCTGTCCCCCCTGTTATGATGAGCTCCAAACAGAAGATGTTTCTTCATCAGAAATGCACCCCGGCTGGGTGCATTCACTGTCCTGAAAGAGCAGTTACAGACTTCTAAGGTGCCCTGGTCAAGTCTCATTGAGCCCTGTGTTCTTTTTGCCCTCATCTCTTTTCACTCTGGTCCTGGCCCCATCTGATATGTGAATGCAGACGGGATTTGGTCTTCAGAGGCCCATCAGGACAGCTCCAAACTCCAGCTGGCAGTTTGCAGTCAGTAACTAAAAACAGCCAGGCAGGAGCCAGCAAAGATATGTCAGTTCATACTTCCCCAAGCTGCCCACCTCCTGTGTTTCCTGATGTCACAGCACTCTCAGTGGAGGAGCCTCACCAGAGAAGAGCAAAAACAGGAGGGTGTGACTATGGACAACTTGGCTTTCCAGGGTTCCCGGCCTTCTTGGGGATCATCATCACATTCAGCCCATGTAGGCAGAGATAGAGGCCCGCACACTCATTTCAGAAACAGCAAAACGAAGAGAAGGTGGCATCTGGCATAGACTGATATGGATCTCACAACCCATGTCTCTACCACTCTGAGCTCCATTCTGCTTTGGGTTCCTTCTTTTTATCCTTAAGCGTGCCAAAGCCTTCCTGACTCAAGCCATTCTATTTACTGCTTCTTATACATAGGAGGTTGACTCTCCTGATCTTTAAGCTAGTAAACTTTAAGCTCCATTTCATGAGTCAAGCCTCCAAGTCAGTGCTGTGCTCCACACCCCAAGAGGTCTTTCCTACTCTCCCAGTCAGGAATGTCTTGCTCACTTCAGTGTCCTTTGTCAGTTACCCCTCATGAAGTTGTAGTTAAGTGCCCAGGTCCGAATCTAAACTGCCTGGGTTTGAACACAACCCTGCTAATGTGTTCAGCACTGTGGGCCACGAGATAGGTACTGCAACTCTCTGTGGTTCAGTATCTTCCTGTGTAAGGTAAAGGCAACAGGCCAGCAGTGTATCTACCTGTGTATTTGATTTAAGAATCACATGAAGTAATACAAGTACTTAGAATAAAATAATGCCCTCTATTACCAGACTCAGTACTTGGCAAGGGTTCTATTATGGTTAATGTAGAGAACATTCCCCAAAATTTTCCTACGTTCAGAGATGAGAACTAGTCAGAGAGGGCAGGGTCATGTATTCTTGTCTTCAGCTCGTTCTTGCTCTAATTTCTAGCCACCATAAAGTGAGTTGCTTTTATTCCAGCATGTTCTTCCTCCATGCCCTTTTTGACTGAGTCCTGACCAGTCATGCACTGAACCCACAGAAACTGTAAGTCCAAATAAACTTCTCTCTTTTACATCGTGGTGTCAGATATTTTTTTTCCCAGTGACCAAAAAGTAACAAATACAGGAAATTGGTACTGAGTGTGAGCTCATTGTGAATGTACTGGATTCCTTTGCAACAGGAATGTGGAAATGTCAGAGAAGTCCTAGAATGCTGTAAAGCGAGCCTGATGGGTGGCCATTGTGGGAACTCAGAGGATGAGAATACTGACAGAAACACAGACAGGAAAGGCCAGGCTTCAGATGGGAATGAAAGTGGTCTGAGAAACTGGACTAGAGGTCACATGTTTCATTCTAGCACAAAGTTTGTCTATGTTCTTGCTCATATTGTAAGACTTTGAAAGGTCCTGGACTAATGATTCTGGGTGAGCAAATTTCAAGGGAGTCAAATGCACTGCAGTGTGAGAATTGATAGTTGCTCTTAGGCAAATGTATAGTGAAAACTGAGAGAAAAATATATGAAAGAATAAAAAGAATCATATCACAGTGACATATGTGCACCCATATTCATAGCAGCTCAGTTTGTGATAGGTAAATCTTGGAAACAACCCAAATGTTCATCAATTGGAGACTGGATAAAGAAGATTTGTTTTGTTTTTTTAGTAAAATGGAGTATTACTCTGCCATAAAGAATGATAAGTTTGAGTCATTTATACTCAAATGGACCTACCTTGAGGACATTCTCATAAGTGAAATAAATAGGTCATTGATGTGTAAATATCATATCTTTTCTCTGGTATGAGAATCTGAAGATTTAAAAGAGTTTCAGAATGTATGATAGATATTGTGAAATAGAAAATATTCAAAGGGAAAAGGGTAAGGGTAAGTAATGAGGGGAAAGAAAAAATATGATTTTAAAAAACTGTAACAAAGCATATATAATAGGAATGGGGGGTTGTAGGGTGTAGAGATTGGGAAAAATGAAAATTAACTCTTGGAATATATTAGTAAAAATTCTCAATGTTGAGTGTGAATATGCTATGTATATAAAATGTACCAATAAAGAATTTAGTGTTTTTTTAAAAAAGCAGAGCCAGAAAGGAAGAACCTGTAAAACTGAGGCAAAAGAGAATGTTGTTGCTAAAAAATGATTAGTATTAAGAATAAGCCAATGGTTAGTTTTACAAAGAAGACCTTAAGTCAGAACAATAGAAAGGATGCTTTGAAGGCACTGTGTCATTGCAATTGGACAAGTCCCACCCTTCACAGGCTCAAGGTTTAAAAATAGTAACTTCTTTGAAAGACTTTGCTTTGAAAAGAGAGTTCCAGGGTACACTGGTCTTACGGAAGAGACCACTGACAGAATTATTTTCTTGCGTGTGGCCATGCAAACACTCAGCAGTCACTGCAGCGATGGTCCTAATGGGCCTGACTACTGCTCATACCAGTAGTGGGTGGCGTCACCCACATGGTACAAGGAAAGACAGAAGGGGAAAAGCTGAGCGACACACTCTTCTCTGTAAGGCACACTCTTCTCTGTAAGGTAAGTACTTACATCAGCTAAATTAATAATCCAGAAGGATCTCAAGGCTGCTCTTTCTACTTCATTAAGAGGCTGAGAACCTGGAATCCTGCTGGTGAGCCTTCCCCCACTATTCCTGGGCCTGGTGATACTGTTTGGAGAAGGTACTGAGAGCATTTCCTGTCACTTGATGTGAGGAAGACAATGAAATCCAACTGGAGTCCTGATGACTGATTATTTTTCTAAAATATGGAAGTCCTGAATTGTTTATGCTGGTTATCCTGTCTTTCTAAAGAAAAAGAGTAACTATTTGTAGAGTGTCTGTCACATGTCAGACCCATGAGAAGGCTCTTTCCATACACTACACATGGTACTTCTAATCTTCACACCAATCCTTTGCAAAACAGGCTGATTCCAGTTTTATGGGGGAGGAAACAGTTTGAGAGAGGTTAAGGAATTTGTCCAAGAAAGAGCAAAGGCCTAAACCTATGTCTATGTGAATTCAAAGTTCCTCGAACTGTAAGACTTCTACTTCATTCATATAAGTTATATACCTTACCATGTAAAATGAACACCATAATTGGGGCAAGGATGTAAGGAGTGAGTAACTATTTGCAGATTTGTTGCTTTACCTTTACTTTTATGTTACAATGTGATAAACGTTAGATAATGTAAACGTTAAATCAGACAATGAACTATAGAAATAGATGTTTCAAAGCTAGGAAAGAAGAAGTATAAAATGAGAAGGAAATTTAAAAATAGAATGGAGAAATTTAAATATAAACAAGCTTCATGGTCCAATAAATGTTAAAAGTTACTGGAAAAAATACCAAGGTAAACAGTTTTTAAAAAGGAAATAAAGCCATACGGCATTAAGATGAAAAAGAAACTTGTTTATATGGATAGAATTGAAAAGCTAAATCTACACAATGAAGATGACTAACAATAATGTGATTAAGAATTAAAATAGGTATTAATATGAAATGAACAATGAAAATCAAGAGAAAGTTAAGACAGAAAAGTTCAAAAAGGAAAAAAAATGGAGGAGGGAAAGTAAAGAATGAAGAGAAGCAGCCACAGGAAGGGCCCTCAGCAAGTGGACACACAGCCGGCACACAGTTGTGACTTGCCCTGCAGCGGCCCTGAAGTCCGTGCACGTGGCTTCTAACGCAATCTACAGCCAAGCTCCTGGAGGCTTCGGTGGAGCCCAGAGCTCGAACTGTACAGGTTCAAGCGACAAGCTGAATTCGATTTCTACCCCACCTCTTTGTAGTTGGCTAAGGTGAAGCATTTCCTTACTTCTCATAATATTCACCTTAGACAATTGTGAGAATTCCTGTAACCATTCAGGAGGGTCGAAGGCTGAGTGTATAGCTTACCGGAAGTGCACACCTGCTTGGCACATACCAGGCCCTGGTCAGCACAGAGGCCATCTCAGCAGACTGACTACCTTTCCAGCGGCCAAACTCACAGGACCCGCTAATCAGCTTGTAGTACTGAGCTGCCCTCTGAGGTCCCAGATTCTGCACAACACGACTTTGTAATAAAATAAGACAATAATAGTATTTTAGTACAAACTCTTCATTTTTTGGATCAACCGTAGATCTGGTCAAATGTTAAAGACACAAAAAGATTATGAAATTTAAAAACCTTAAGTACCATAAAGCATGTACACAATTTAATTTGAAACTATTAATTTTAAAAGAGTAAAAAGAAACTACTATACTTTTTGTTTTTTGCTTGGCTTTCTTGTTCTGCTTAAGTTGTTCAGGGAAATAAAATCAAATGAAAAATTTAAATGAACTAATGCTCATTTTTCACTGCCTGCCACAATCTGGGTAAACATGCATTGTCTTACTAGTCAAGTAAGGATGAGAAAGTTCTGAATTACATCTTTTTTCTTTCCCCATCACAAAACTTCCCTCCTGATAGGCTTTAAGTCCTGTCTAAAGGAGCCATCAATAACCAATGAACATCCACTTTACATTTGGCTACCATCCAGCTCACAGGCCCACTCCTGTCCCTGTTTTATCTTAAAAGATTATCTAGTCAAGGATGGCTCTTTCTGAAACACTTGAGCTTATTTAAACTGACTTCTTTACTTCATTTCTCTTTACAGCTCAAGAGACCCAAAACAAGAAGCTTTCTGTGACTGGCAACAAAGAAAGAACCTGTAATGAAGCAGGAATATTTTTGGAGCTTCTAGCAAACACATGTTGCTTAAATGTCCCAACTGAGGTTTTCTAATGCAGGCTATGCCACTCCACAGCTGTGAGGGTTTGAGTGAATTTTCTCTTGCAGTGAGAGGATAGACAATAGGTCCCCTCCCCGAGGACTGTTGAGAAAATTAAGTACAATAAAGCATGTAATGGTTAGTCTAGAGCCTGGCATATATTTAAGCATCTCCTAAAAGGTAGGTGCTTGCCATTTTTCTCCTGTTGCAATATGTAAGTAGTGAATGAGACAAAATCATTTAGTCTGTTGTAAAATGAGATAATTCTTGTTTGGTGGTTCCTAATATTGTTAAAAGTATTTACTGCATATTAATACTTTTGATATAAAGGCTACTTAATTTCTAGGGCTAATATTTTAGCAGAAAAAAGTAAATGAATCTTTCATTTAATCGATATCTCTGATGCTTATCTTGGCTCCTGGGCAGTTGGTGTTAGATAGTAGCTGTCGGCCTTTTTGAGACAGTATCAACATGTTAGTCATTTTTGCCTTTGCAAAATCAAACAAGAAAGCCATACTGCTGTGACTGACAAAATGCTTTTTAAGGAGCTTAGTTCTGACATATTTAAAAATGCTCGTGAAAAAATATTCATAAACTGATCATTCATCACTCTTCTTATGCTCACATGGCTTCAGATTAACTTTGCCTTTTAAATGTTTCTAAGAGATTTTGGTCTAAAATCTTCAATAAAACATGTAATAGAAAAATGTGTGAAACCTTCATGGGGTGACCCCTCCCTGTCATGGTAGGTAGACTGTGGTGAGCCCCATTTTATTGTTACCCTTTAGTGTTTATTGTGACCTGTAGTGTTAAACTTCTGCATTTCACAACACACTCTACAGAAAAGTGTCGCCAGAGAGAACAATAGGCTTCAAGAAGCAAACTGGGCTCTGAAAATGTCTGAGACACTGCACCATTAATGAACAGTAACGGCATCAGGAGAAAGTCTCCAAAGAAGCCTCATGAAAACATGAAAAGGGGTCTGTTGCCAGTATTTGAAAAACACATACAGAATCCTTAATTAGCATAATTACACGGTGCACCAGAGGCTTATCGTTAATGCCCTCTGACAGAGATCTGCTCCCCTGCCCTTGAGAGCTTGGTGGCCATAGCACCTTCAGATGAACTTCGGTAACATCCAAGACTCTCCATGAGTGTCATACATGTTGCAAGAAGGCTCATGTAATAAGTAAAAACCTGCTGTCTAAAAATGTGACATCTTTCTTAAACATTCTGATTTTTCCTTTTGGTACACACAGCTACGGTAATGTGTTTCTACGACCCTTTAGAGAAGGAATCAAGCTGGAAGAAGCTAACAGAAAAATTCTTATTTTAGCCATTCAAATAATCACTAATATGGTCATGAATTACCTCCAGACACACTTGCCCTAGTCATTCCAGTCCTCCTGTACACAGTGATGACTCAAAATCACCTTCACTAGCGGAGAGTATGACACAGGATTTCATCAACAACATACCGATCTTCTATACTATGAAGTACTTCTCATCTATTTTCAACTTTTCAGTCTCTCTTCATACTGATGCTTGTGACTTAAGGCAGTGGTTTCCTAGAAACAGAAAGGCCTGGTACACAGAATCGTGTGCAGTCTTGAAACTGTTCTGTTTGAAAAACACTGCAAGGAATAGTCCTTAACGCACATTTCAGTATTAGTACGAAGTTCCCCCCCCCCCGAAATTCAGCTAATGTATATTATCCTAAGTATTTTTTTAAATGATTGTATCTAAAAAAAAAAAAAAAATCTAGAATTTGTACAAATCTACCTATTCTACAGGACCGTGTGAAAGGTCGGTTTTAAGCCTGAAGTTCGAAGTCTGAACTGATAGAGAAATGCATGGTGTCCTTTCCCATTTCATTAATTATGCACCACACTGTGAAATCATCCACAAAACAAGTACACGTGACATTTTCTTTTGAAATTTTGGCATGATGCTTCTTTCTTTAGAGGAGGAGTACAGGGACAGTTTTCAGCCAAATAATTTGTTTTACTGCTTAAAATACTACATGCAATTACTCTCGACTGTAAGTGTGAATTCACAACCTATTTAAGTGAACTATACTGTCCTACATATCAATGACTATACAAGCCTATAAGATGAATATATACAAATATATAAATTGGGTTATTTTTGCAGATACAACACATTTTATAAACTAAAGAAAAAGATCAATTTAGAGTAATCTGTAGTGTATTAAGTCACATCTGAAGACAACAGACCTAAGACATGTTAATTTGTTAGTGCACTCATGTTGACAGGCTCATTGTTCCTGGGAAGAGGAGCAGTGACAGAACCGTGAAGGTTCACAGCTGTGACCACAGAAGAGCCGCTGTCAGGGTGGGAGAATTGTACATCCGGGGAAGTCTGGGACCCCATCCCCCCCAAACCCAGCACGAATAATGAGTGCTCCAGCCCTGAAAGACGGTGTAGTTTGATAATTTTAAGCTTCAAATACTATCTTGTACTAGAGGGAATCCTGCTTGGGATTTAAGGCAACATTAATATTTTCATAAAGAAATTGGATTTAAAAGCAATCCTTTTTGGTGGCAAAGAGGCATGACAACTTCCCAATTGTACTCTATAGGATAAAGCTCATTTAAAAACTCACTTTAGCGAAACAGAAAATTAACCATTAGATACCATGTACTTGTTTATACCATAACTGAGTTTTGAAAACTATAAGGAAAGAAACAGGATTGACTGAATAATCAATGCTGCCTTTGGTTTTAAATTCATAACTGAAAGTGCCTGGACCCACCTGGCTTATATGTGAACCATTTATTACACAATACTGTATAGTTCCAGACGCTGGCAGATAAAGTATCACAAGAGGCCCAGGGATTTAGCTCAGAGGTTCCAGTGTCTGCCTGACTAGTGCAAGGTCCCAAATTCAGTCCCTAGTAATCACATGCCACAGTGCTGAGTGTGGTAACTCACACCTGTAATCCCAGCACTTGCGAGGCAGAGGCAGGAGGATTGCTGAGAGTTCCAGCCAATCCTGGGCTAGAATAGTGAGTTCGGGGCCAGCCTGAACTACCAAGAGAGACACTGTCTCAAAAAACTAAAATGTAGCTGGGCATGGTGGCTCACGCCTGTAATCCCAGCACTTGGGAGGCAGAGGCAGGAGGATTGCTGTGATGTGAGTTAGAGGTTGAGCTCAGGGCCAGCCTGAACTACAAAGTGAGACCCTGTCTCAAAAAACCTAAAAAAAAATAAATAAATAAACAAAAAAACTAAAACGTAGGCTGGGGATTTAGCTCAGTTGTTCTGGCGCCTGTCTTGCAAGCGCAAGGACCTGGGTTCGATCCCCGGTAATCATATACAATACTGGGTGTGGAGACTCACACGCAGCAGCAACCAGTAGGACATACCACAGTGCCGGGTGTGGTGGCTCACGCCCGTAATCCCAGCACTCGGGAGGCAGAGGCAGGAGGATTGCTGTGATGTGAGTTTGGGGCTGAACTCAGGGCCAGCCTGAACTACAAAGCGAAACCCTGTCTCAAGAAACAAAACAAACAAACAAACAAAAAAACCAACTGAAATGCATAACAAAAGAAATTTAAGATGTTTAATTATATAATATTTCCTTCCAGCAAATAGTTTTATAAATTCTTGAAGAATTTTAACAAAAGCAGTTACATGTGCTTTATCAGATGAGTCTTAAATGTTTGAATATTCTTCCTTATAGGAGATGAGAGAACAATTTCTTCCAACTGGTTACACTGATTCTATTTTTTGTGTCACTTTCGGAAGCAGTGCTGGAAAGTCCTCTTCATGAGGGTCTTCAGTTGTGGCCCTGTAACTGCATCAATGTCCTCTTACATGGATTCAAAACTTCACCTTTTGTGGTCATTTAGACTCTGGCGAAGAATAAGGAGATGCACCGTGCCAAACCTAGTGAATGAAGTGGATGAGGACGCACCACAATGCACGGATGAGCTGCCTTTCCATTGGATGGATTCAGCAGCAGCGACCACTGGAATTTTGTTTACACATTGCGAAGACATTCACGAGGGAAGACTCAAATTGTCTCAGAGTAGCAAGGACAGTGGCATAAATGGCAAAAAATGTAAACACAAACTGTATTTTTGGGTCGGCCCGCATAAGGATATGGCACCTTTTTTTTTACTGTAAATGTTTATAATATTGGGCTGGGGATGTAGCTCAGTGGTTCTGGTATCTGCCTTGCAAACACAAGGTCTCAAGTTTGATCCCCGGTAACTACATACCACTACGCTAGGTGTGGTGGCTCACACCTGTAGTCCCAGCACTCGAGAGGCAGAGGCAGGAGGACTGCTATGAGTTTGAGACTTCCCTGGGCTACATAGTGAGCTCAGGCCCAGCCTGAACTACAAAGCAAGACCCTGTCTCAAAAAAAAATTTTATAATATTTAATTGCTTAGTGTCTACTTCTCTGCATTCAATTTTAGGTAGATGAACATAAAGTTGAAAAGGTTTTCCTTATTCTTTTAACATTCAATAGTTAATACCAACTGTCCACATGAAGTAATTTCCAACTTAGTGGAAGCAATTGAGAACCACTAAGCTTAGGAAGAATTTGTTATGAATGCTTGTGATACAAAAGAGAAAAAAAAATCGATTTGGTGAGATTCAATTATATGATTTTTGAACTTGGAATAAAATTTGTCCATGATAACAAAAACTGTCTTTCACAGCAGTCTATAAGGATACTTATTCTCAAACTGGAAAAGTATGTTTGAGAAACTTCTCCTCAATATATTGCTGAAAAGTCAACCTATAAGAAGCATTTTTATGATGCTCAAATTTGATGTAGAACCTTCATTTTTAGTGTGTATGCAGCACAATACTTCCAGAATATTTCCCTATCAAAGTTTTTCAGCCTGATTCTGTGCATTTGTAATGGGTAATGAGGATACAAGTATGCTTATTTCATCATAAAGAATAAACAGGCAACTAATTATATTCTTTGACATACGCATGGGTTTTAGTTTGAAGTCACCTAAACCAAAAAGATGAACATTGAAGAAAAGGATCAATACGTTAAGGCCAAAGATGGAGCATACATAAAACTCCACGCTGACTACTTGAAAAAATTCACATTTATTTACTGTCAAACCGTGTTAAACTTTACACTGGATATTAGTGATGGGCTCATTATTAACAGGTTTACACAAAGGGATGAAAAGAAAAGCAGAATTTTGCTGAAACAATTTACATTTCATTAGAACTTTATCATAAAATAAATTAATTACTAAATATAGGCAGAAGGAATATGGAAGAGTAATATTTATGTTTTATTTTATTTTTTAAAAAAGAATAGGCACCTTTTGTTCACTAGAAAGTTTGTGAGAAGTGCCCAGTGCCCTCTTTGCCCTCTGTTCCAGAATAAACAGAGGGGCCGACACACACTCTTGTCTGGATTTCACCACACTTGTGCAAGGCATGGCATACCTGGCTTCAGGGAGTTTTCTCCCCGTGAAACACGTTCTTTTGGCAATAAGAAATTTAAATGTAAGAATAAAGACTAACTGGTCAAAGCAGAACACTGTATACAGTGGAAAATAAGTGAAAATGGGTAGAACTTACTATGACGAAGTGTAAGAAAAAACGTTTCATAACATATGTGCAACCAACAGCTTTTCACAATATTTTCTTCGAATTTTTAAAATTATTTCAATGACAATTCTATTTCAGTTGGACACAAATGTATTTATTTTACCCTAGCAATAGAACAAAATATAATTTCTTTCGCCATTTTTTTTCATGAGAATAGTTCATTGTACAGTTGAGGAAACATATGAAATAAGGCCTGTGGCTTGATTGCTAGTGGTTAGACATGTTTTCAATCTTTGCCTTAATGTAAAAGATTTGCAGTCAACTGCAAACCAATGCAGAATATCTCTCCTGCTTTTCCAAGTCTTGTCAGGAACAGTAAGGTACAGTAAATTTGTCCCACAGGATTTTAAAGCCTACGTCTTGTATATAATACAATGCAGGCCTACAAAAATGGTGCAGCCATATGTACAAATTTAGTTCACAAACTGCTGCGGGAAAATGGCTGGAAAGTTGTGTTTTGCTCGTTTCACAATTTCTCTACACAGCAGCAGAATCTTAAAATACCTGGTTGGCATCTCTTTTCTTTGTAACAAATAATTCATTTAGTATACTCTGCGTATATACAAAGTTTTTGTACGTTTTATAAAAATTCACAGAACTGCAAGGTTCAGTCATCGCTTTTTACAGCAGAGAACCACAGGTCGACAGAGTCGTCTGTTCGAGCAGAACGTGAGGGAGGGGGCTGCGCCAGGCCAGGAGTCTCTGTCCTCTGGTGAATGCTTGCATGAGGCCCTGGCGCGGATGTGGAAGCAGTCCTATTAAAGACTTGTGACCAGCTGCATCTGTCCTTCCCGAACATCCCCTTCCGGGATGCAGCCTTCCTTGTTGATGGGGATTATGTAACCGTCGCTGTTGCCCCTGCTGATCTGGTAGCACATCTGAAGCTGATGGTGGCCAGACCCGAGATTTGGCATGCTTTTGTAGTAAATGTCCTCGTTCTCGCTCCTCCGCGAGGGAGACAGGTCTTCCTCCATGTCGGGGCTGCTCTCCGGGTAGGGAGAGTCTCTAAGGTTGGGCATGCTCGTGTACAGAGAGTCTCTGTTGGGGGACTGGAGGTGGTCCTCGGCCTCTGCCGTCAGCTGGGAGACGTAGCTATCAGTCCCCTCCGGCTTCACTTGCTTCTGCGGCTGGTACAGAAGGGAGTGAGTCCGCTGGGGAATGAGTGGGGCCTCTAGTTCTTTGTGATGGAGCTCCAGCCCTGGATTGTCGCCATGCATCAAAGACGAAGCATCTGCCACCAGAGCGTCGTCTTCGCTGCCGCTGCCTCCAATCACGGGCTTGACGGGGAGGGCGAGCTCGAGGTTGTGGGTCTTGCCACTGCCCCGCAGGTTGTTGTGCACTAACTCTGAAATGATCATTTTCTCAAAAGCCGTATCATTCAGACTTAGTCCACAGTCCACCACTTGCACACTGTCTGCATAGTCGCCCTTGCGCAGCGAGTAGCTGTTGTTAAAATTACCATTTAGCGGTAGAGTATCCATGGCACTTGTATCCCTGGCATTGTTCAGTGAGTGGCCTGAAACCGAGAAGGGGGAGTGACCGTTACTGCCTCAGCTCCTTGGGAGAAAAGCTTTATCTCTTGCACAAAACTTTTTAATGTCGTTCAGGACAAAGTTGTATTTGAAAGCTAACACTTGCAAAGTGCCAGGCTTTCCCGCATTCCCAACTGTAAACAGTGGCAACCCCTTAGATAACAGGAAAAAGTGTTAAAAAAAAAATAGTACTGTTTCCCAGGGAAGGAAAATGGCACACTGAATATGACTGCTTCAATTTCAGGGAGACGCAGTTACCAATTGAATTTTGGTCGAATCTCTGACACGCTTACAAACAAGACTTCACTCCATGCCCTTGCATAGTTAATGCAAAGCAATTCATTAGTGACATTTACAATTTAAAGTACGAGACTATGGTTCATAAAAATAAAATTAACAGAATTTGTCCTAAACAACACTAAATTAAAAAAGGAATAAGTCACATACAAAAACCGAAAGGCAAATGTACAACATAAACCCACATCATTAGCAAGCAACTTTTAAAAAACAACATTCTAACATTTCCTTTTTCTGGAGATGAGTTTAAAAAAAAACAAAGAATGGAAAAATGGACAGAGACAAAAGAATTCATGTTAAACAGAGACAGCCACCTCTCATACAGACTGGACCAGAGGCCCACAAGCACCATCCAACAACACGGGAGACAGCAGGTGGAATGACTCACTTTGAACAACTCACATCATGTGTGTCTGCTCAGGCTATCTGGCCTAAGAGTAGCTGATATATAAAAGAAAGTAAAATGATTTATTGTAACATGATGAAGAATTTCTAAGCTTCTCAGCAACTTAGTCAGAGCAAGGGTTCAACAAATTAGATTACCAGCAAAAGCAGCCTTTACTTTTCATTTAAGATTTCTTAGGATTTTGATTTCATTTGGTACTAACGACCTCTCTACTAGCAATGGCCCCAGGCTTCTCGTGACCAAAGTTGGCCCGCAGCCCTGCAGTCTGCATCAGTCACAGTGACAGCAGCGAATGAACCGGCAGAGTCGACTGTACAAGACTGGCCCAAGGACACCATGGGCATGGAAGTCAAACGCAGAAATGTTAGAGTTCTCAAGTATGGGTCACAGAAATCAAACCAAGAATAGATATTAACTGTGGAATGGGAGGAGGGTGTCAGCCTTGGCTAAGATTATTTTTATTTCTAAAGGAATGAAGGATTGGATAAATCTGCTTGAGGTATGGAAAGAAGTTTAGGAGGAAAAAAAACATGGTCACATGCTCTATTTAGAATCAGAGTTGTATTTTCTACAGACACATAGACATGTAAACTAGGACATCACAGTGCTTCTCAAGCAAATGGAAAAAAAAAGTCAAGAGGAAATTAAATGGTCTGCACGATGGAAAGTTTAGGTTATTCATTCTCAAAATCCTAGAGGAAAAAAAAAATCACTTGTCTACAAATAGGTCTGTAAAAAAAAATTTAAAAAAAGATGAATGATGTTATTGAAATGAAACTGACCACTGTGAGGCTGCTGCATTGTATGCAAGGCTTGGAGGAGTTTAGGGAATACTTTAATTCTTGGAAAAGAATAGGACATCTGTCCTTTTTAGAGCTCACTCCATGCTTAAAGCTGCAGATATCCTAGAAAACTCAGTCTCTTTCAGGAAAAAGAAAGAACAAATCTGCTCTCCAAATGGCACAATTTCATGACCAAGTATCCAGTCTGATAATTGTTGGACAGACCCTTACTGGGAAGAGTACTGTATTTGTTACTCCTATGATTTTAAGACTTCTGAAACGGGTTCTACATTTGAGAGATGCCCAATTCAATTTGTATCCAGCTCCCTGGGAAAACAAAGTTCCCGTGGTTGTTTGTAAGGTTCCTAGTTTATCCATTAGTATTCACGTGCCGCAGTTTTATTTATAAAATTTGCCCCTAGAAAACACTTGGCGCTTTCAATTGTAGGTAATGTCCAGATAACAAGCGCCAGATTGCTTCCTCTGCAGAGGCTCAGTCTGTCCATTTTCTTTTCTTTTTATCATTGCTTAATAAATAAAAATATATATAATGGAAGTAACCCCAAAGGTGTTTTTCTATGATATGCTGCAGATTTAAGGCTTCTTTGCTTTTGAAGAGGCATCTTTTTCTGCCCAACTTCAGGTAATTCACTGGAAGACTTTCCACAGCCTGTAGCAAGATTACTGTGGGAATGCAGAAATGATAAGTCAATTATTAGGCATTTTGGCTGACAGTACTTCAGGGTTTATAGAGCAAATTATTTCAGCATTGCATGTACTTAAGGATGGACAGCATTTGCTACAGACCTCTATTACTGACAGGCAGTACAGAGAGGTGCACTGCCAGAATTTGGTAACGTTTTAGGTGCAAATTGTGAACCACTTGCCCGCTGAGTCTACTTCATGACTGCTAGTTATGTTTTAATTGTGCCCGTTAAAAATCATGCTGAAAAAATTTACATTTGATAGGCAAAGTTAAGTTTGACTCCCATACTTGTCTCTCTGTAGGTTGCTAGAGGAAAGCGTAAGGAAAGTAAGAAAACAAGAGAATGAAAAGAGAAGCTGCAGTTACGTCAAAAAAGAATTTTCAGAAAATAAAAGAGAAACAAAGTTCTACATTTAATTTAGCAGCAAATATTATTCACAAATAAAACTTAGGTGCTAGCAGTAATTATATAACTTTTACCAACATCTTGAAAATTCTTTCAATATTAAATACATATGTTTTAAATAAGCTCTTAGGAAACACGGTAAACAGGACATATGAGTGACAACCTTTCCCCCTCCCCCAATTAAGAACCACAGATGTAAACTGGCTAATATTAACTGTATTCTCAAAGTTTCCTTAAGACAAAAAGCGAACTACCATAAAGCTGCACTATACTATAGTTTGGTTATATTGATAATACCGGATGTAGTTTTCTATACCTAGACATCCAAATGATCTTTATCAGCTAGTTCATTCTGGAAACAAATTTTGTCAGCAAGCTTTAGAGTCAACTGAACAATATATTACATAGATAGGATACCTCTAAATGATATACATCTTGAAGATGGGCTCTCGGACCATGTGGTGTCAGTCCTGTAATAATATATTAAGATTTATGCCACCTGTATTAAAAACATGGACAATTATTGTAAATCCTACCATGACTGAACTTTTCACTATAATATAGTGCAGTTTTAGAAGCCTGGCACGGCCAATACCATCATTTTCTTTATAACTGAGAAAGTAACAATGTAATCATCAATACGAAAATTTGAGTATTTTACAGGCAGGGCAAAGATCAGAACTCTGCTTAGCAGCAAATGAAAGTAGTTTTATTTGTAAGTATAAGCACACCTGGTGAGTTAAACACAGGAGCTGAAGGGGCATTACACACAACTGTTTCAGCGAGCAATGTGTTATAGGGGTTGTTAGTGCCGTGGGGTCGAAGAAGAGGGTTTGTTAGTAGGTAATTGCCAGTCATTCCTAAAGCAAAGAACAAACAAAAACAAAAAATAAACAAAAAATAGAAAAAAAAAACACATTAGTCCTCTTATTTTAGTATTTATTACAGTCGTATATTTTCTTTCTCTTTTTTAGTGCATCAGTTCAGTAGACAAGTTGGCAATGGAAAATCTGCTGAAATTTTCTGACTGTATTTGAACTATTAATTTGAAAAGAAAAGGGAGAGGGAAGTTAAATTTCAATAATTCACAGGTGCTTTCTAAGTCCCCTAGGTAAACACCTGCTGAGGATGACATTTACTAATTTATACAAAATCACTGTTAAACAAAAATGGCAATTAAATGCATACAGATCAACATTACGTTTCAAGATGTTACTGCTTAATATTAAAAATGTAACCACTGAAGCCCAGAAGAGGGAATCTCATACTTCCCCATTTACAGGTGTGGGATTATCCCTCATGAAAACATCTGTGTTAATATCAACTCTGATACAAGGAGGAGGAAAAACAACTTTCACAAACAACTAAAATTATGGCACACTGCAAAAAGCTTCCCTTAGTAAATGCAAAAGCGTACATGCTGAGGGAAAAAAACAGCGTAAAATGAATTATTAGACCATTCCCGAAGTCTATATAAGAAGAATTTTTATTCTATAATCTTATTTGCCAGGTTTCAAAAGTTAATCGTTGAGTCATTTTTTACTGTTTGATAGGATCTTAACAGAAATAGGCAAAACATCAAAGCTATGGAATAAACACACACATTTCACCTCTTCTCACTGATAAATGATCAACTCTTATGTAGCAGTCCTATGAGTCATGGCTAATGTAATCTGACTAATATTTAAAAACAGTCTCATTTTGATGCCATGTAGACTTTTTTTATATTTCATTCTAATGCAGAATCTTGCCAGAACAATGGCTAAAGTATCTTTAAGATGTCACTGTAAAAAGCTCTCTTTTGTTTTATTACACACTGTTGTATCAAAATTGAAAATACCTAGGTAAATTATCTTCCCAAGGAAATAACAATCTAAACAGTAACAATCTCTTCATATCAGATCAACATCTACTAAGCTTTTATTCAGGAATACATTTGGGTTTTCACTTGGGAATGCATCTTTCAAAATGATTTCAGTTCTCAGGCTCTTTTGGGTTACACTGATCTGTATTTACCACCATATCGAACAATGTGGAAAAAAGTTCCCTTCTATATGCACTTTTTGTATTCTTTAAGTCAAAATCTACTACAAATTTCTTTCTTTTTTTTTTTTTTTCTTTTTTTAAGGTTTTTTGAGACAGGGTCTCACTTTGTGGTTCAGGCTGGCCCTGAGCTCAGCCTCAAACTCACATCACAGCAATCCTCCTGCCTCTGCCTCCCGAGTGCTGGGATTACAGGCGTGAGCCACCACGCCCGGCACTGTGGTATGTGGTACTGATTGCCGCTGGGGTGAGTCTCCACACCCAGTATTGTTATGTGGTTACCGGGGATTGAACCCGGGTCCTTGCGCTTGCAAGACAGGTGCTGGAACCACTGAGCTATATCCCTGGCTCTACAAATTTCTTTTAGCATTTATTATTTGGCTTTTTAAAAAACAGAAATGTGCTATAATATTTTATAATTTTTCAGGGCAAAATTGGCACTGTTTCACAAAAATAGTAGTTATTCTAATCATATTAATGTTTTAAGAAGAGAATTTCTATAAATGCCTTGGTTAAGAAGGAAAAATTATGTAAGGAAAACATATTAATCTGTGGCAAAATACACTTTTTTCCAGCCTTCACCCATTGGTGTACAATTCCAAATTGTATTTTGTGCATCAATTTATTGGATCAAATTACTAATTTTGAATGTGATGTTAGAAGAGGTTTAAGAACCTGTGATGAATCCCAAGAGAGGAAAGTTCAGCATTTTTTCCTAGAATTATTCTAAATTGGGAAAAGCATAAAATTTATTCTGTATGTCGTATGCCCCGATTTTCCTAGTCACTGACCTTGATTAAGTGTTGAAGTGCTATTGATGTCACCTGAGATAAAAGAAGATTCAGACTGTTTTCTCACAGTGTCATTCCACATTCTTCTTATACGACTCTAGCGACATAAAACAGCAAGACACATGGGTTAGGTGAGTCTGCCCAACCTTACCTCAGGAAGAGGAACACACAGAGACTTACTTTACATGACTGATGTAGGATCATCAGTTGGCCTTTTAAAGAATGTGCGTTTCTTCTGGTGTCAAACTAAAGATATCTACACTATCTTGTTGCTTTTTTAACAAAGGTTATTACTTTTCCACTCTTCAAAATGTTATTTTATTGTTTTGGGTTTTTTTAAGTGTAGAGGATGACAACACATGTTTATTGAGTGCAAACTGTGAACCTGGGCTAAGGCCCTTAGGATTTTAACAAGAGTATGGGACATTCGTTGAACTCAGCTTTTCAAAAAAAAAAAAGCTGTGAACACCTAAATAAACACCTCAAATACACATTTAATAAGGAAATAAAATCAAAATACTAAAGCATCTGATATTTGCTACTGAGATCATTATAATGAGGAAACAATTAGTGCATCTAAACAGAATATGTCTCTGTATGCTTTCTATAAATAAGGTTAATTAAAGACGTTGTCAAACTCTTTGTTACCTGGGTGCCAGAGGAATAGCGAGCGCTGGTCCTGGTGGTTGATGCTTTCACAGAGCTATGGGGGCTCTCGGTTGGGAGGCCGCCACAGCAATACGAGTGTCTGAAGCACTTGCCATATTCTTTTCGTACCTGTGTTGAATAAATAACCACAAGACCAAAGTATTAATAGCAGCATACTTGTTTCTTGCTCTCTAATAAAACGAACAGGGAAGACCACGAAAAGAATGACAAGTTCCACTAAAACACATGGGTGGCGAAGACACATTTAGCTTGCAAAACCAAGTTCCACTGATATCGCTAAGGTGGTATCAGAACATTCTGCTAGAAGACCTGGTGGTATCTTTAAAACTTGCTCTAACATACGGCAATGCTTTGAACTCTAGTTTTGTTATGCCAGTGTTAATACAGTAACAATGCATTTCAAGCTTTATTCTGTATTTATATACATAACTTATACATTTATATATTTTAATACCTTTGTATTTTGTGCTAAGAAAATCAAAATTTAGTATTTTCCTAACTTTCTTGATTTAAAAATTCTTTTTATTATTTATTTTTAATGTTAAAACAGTGTCTCAATAAATTGTCTATTCTGGGGCCGGGGATTTAGCTCAGTGGTTCTGGCGCCTGTCTTGCAAGCGCAAGGACCCCGGTTCGATCCCCGGTAACCACATACCATACTGGGCGTGGAGACTCACGCTCAGCAGCAACCAGTACCACATACCACAGTACCAGGTGTGGTGGCTCACGCCTATAATCCCAGCACTCGGGAGGCAGAGGCAGGAGGATTGCTGTGATGTGAGTTTGAGGCTGAACTCAGGGCCAGCCTGAACCACAAAATGAGACCCTGTCTCAAAAAACAAACAAACAAACAAACAAAAAAACCCCAAAAAATACAGAAACAAAAAATTGTCTATTCTGGCCTCCAACATGGAATTTCTCTGCCTCGACTTTCAGAGTATGTGGCTGGTTCTTGACTATATCTAACCGATCTGTAACTCTGTCCCTTAAACTCTACATTGATTCATGTCTTCTAGGTAGGGTAATACAATACTTCTTTGACTGCACTGCTAAGTCTTATGGATAACCTGTTTGTAATGACAAGACTTTTGGCACAAGAACAAAGGAAAACAAAAGGTACTTTGATACATATGCCAATTATTAAGATGGAAAGTTTTCTTCATTTTTCTGGTATGTCTAGCTTTAACACTTAGTGTCCAGGGTCTAAGATGTCTAAACTCATTTTATTTTCATGCAACAGAACTATTTATGCAATTTCAGTTCAGGTGAATCAGTTACCCACGTAGTTCCCCTTCTGCTCTAAAGCTGGGATGTAATGAACAGACAGAAAAATTGTTAGGCCTAAGAGAAGTTCAAGCCATCCTTTAATGAGTGAAGCTGAAACAATATTAAGTAACAACCCTACTCTTTTTTTTTTTTTTGGAGACAGGGTCTCACTTTGTGGTTCAGGCTGGCCCTGAGCTCAGACTCAAACTCACATCACAGCAATCCTCCTGCCTCTGCCTCCTGAGTGCTGGGATTACAGGCGTGAACCACCATGCCCGGCACTGTGGTATATGGTACTGATTCATGCTGGGCGTGAGTCTCCACGCCCAGTATGGTATGTGGTTACTGGGGATCGAACCCAGGTCCTTGCGCTTGCAAGACAGGCGCCAGAACCACTGAGCTAACTCCCCAGCCCAAAAAGCCTACTCTTGAGCAGTGTGTACAGGCTGGGAGGCCAAGGTTGTGTATAACCTGGCATGCAAACATGGTTTACTCTACCTAAGAGCCAGCCTTGGAGTTGTAGGACATACAAGGAGCAGAAACTATGTAAGAATTTTTTTTTCTAGTAGATTGTACAGAACTTTTCCAAATTATGATTCTAAACTACCTGCCCACAGGGAGCATGACTGTGACACTCACCCCTTGCGCAACTAGAAAATTAAAGTCACTGGATGACCTTTTAAATCGAAGTGTACTTGCCTTTTCATCTGCATGACTTTATTTAATTGCACCTCTTAGGATAAATAACAATGTGGTTGAGCTTTTTCATGACCTAAATATGCTCATTCAAGCCTAAGAACCACGACTTTAATTGAACCATTGTATATCACATCCTTAACAATTTATACTGGCAGCCACCAGTAAGATGTATCCAAGACGAAGTATAGCACGCTAGAAGGAAGCACGTGTTTTTAAAGGGAGCTGTTCATGTTAAAAGCACACTAAAAGCTGTTTGAATAATTCAATCTTGGAACTCCGTGAAGAAATAATGACTACTTCACCTTTTTTTTTTTTTTTTTTTGCTAAATTTATATGCATGTCAAAGATGTTTGGCACAATGGCTCATAAATAATGAATATTTGATCATGCACTTGTACACAGAATGGTCTCTTACATAAGAACTATATAAACCACAGTCCTTACTGAGAAGACCTCTGTACAAGGTTGAGAAAGTAAAAGTTCACTGCTATTAGATAAGGCATGATAGTGCATGAAATTTTTCAACATAGTTAATGGCTGTTAACTGCTCTGAAATGCTGGATAGCCTGAGACAATGGCAATTTTTAGCTAAATAAATGGTATTTTATCCAAACACTACCCCGCAGTGCTGGTTTTGTCTAACGCCTACATTGCCGTGAACGCGCATCATCTGTCAGAGCCGCGTGCCCCACTGTCATTATCTCAAAATTACAGCTTATTTAAAACCAAGGGAAGTAACAACACTATCATCTTGTCAGCAATGAATACATAATCGTTTTCACTTTCACAATTCTACTTCTCTGTTCAATTTAGTGACCAACTAGCCTGCATTAGCTACACAGACGAGGAAGGGACAATCCCTGGGCTAAGGCACACACATTTTAAGGTTAAATGGCAGGCAGCCCGTTCCTTTAGGGTCACATCCCCCAGCACATTAAAATTTTTTATCTTCAACGTTAGTTTATCAATCTTTTTTTTTTTTTTTTGGCTGACTTTCACTTAATGTTAGATCATGACGGAGTAAGAGGTGACATCTAAATTAGTGGTTTTTAGATTTTTCAAAATTACTCAAAAGGCAACATTGCTATTAATTTGGTGTGTGTCCCAGGCTTTAAAAATGAATATGATTTATTTCTGTTACTGCAATCCTTTTTTGTCCATGATCAACAAGCAAAGAATGGACTTAACTGTTGTGTTTTTTAAACCTCGGGTACCCCGTGAATGAAGCATTTTATAGAAGCTAAGAGCAAAGCCCGTCTTAATCTAAATATCTGATTTACTTCATTCCCAAACAGATCCCAAGGATGAGTGGTGGTGTTCAATGTTACGGAATTAAAATGAATTTACAACTGAAAATACGGTGCTCTTTAGTAAAATATCATCTGCAACTTCAAAATCTTTTCTATCATAGCTATTATTTTCCAATGAAGGGATCAAACAGAGCCCCGACATGTTCCCGTTCACTTACTTTCTTTTGGAGAGCACAGTGAAAGATGAAAATGAACACTCCCTGGAAAGCATTAAAGATGGTGAAGAGATATGCCATCACAATAGTCTCCTCATTAATAAAAAGCAACCCAAATGACCAGGTTAGGCCAAGAAGACACAGAAGAGCAAAAGCGCCAAGCACCCAAGACCTGAAAAAATAAAGTGAATTTTTTAACAGGTTCCATGAGGGAAAACGCACTTAGCAAGCTTATTTATTAACATATCAGTAGTAGCGGTTGACTTTCTCTATGTTCACATTCAAATTCAACAGCGTTTTGTCTTTAACCTTTCATTGGTTAAGAAAGAACAATCACATTTAGTACTGCAGCCTCCAGTGAGAACAGCAACAGCGCGTCTGACCTTTTCTGACTCCAGAACCAACAGGTATCGGAACTATATTAAAATACAAGGTGTAAAATATCCCCCATGGTTTTATTGACTTGGATGTACATTTTGGAGCCCTCAGTTAGCTTACATCTATGTTTTTATCCCTGCGGTGTACTCATATGATACCGAACAATGTGACACAGACAGAAAGGTTAAATGGCAGATAATCATTGCACACCTAAACTTCCGAGTCTAAGAGACTAGTCTTAGGTGAACCTAAGGTTTGAGAACTGAAGCATGAAGAGGCCTGGCTGAAATGAGATCAAAACATGACCACAACTTCAAAATAAAATAATTTTGGAGAGGTTTCATCATGAATAGCTTAAGGAGAAAAGAACTGTAGAAAATAGGACGGAATGAGAAGGATTTCAAGTCAGTGCATTCCATGTCTAACTAATGATCTTACTTGATAAATGGCTTATTATCTTCATAGCTAGAAAGCATTATAAGCAGAAAAGAGAAACAAAATTATTAGACAGAATTAAAATAGAAAGTAATAAGAAAGCATTTATATATTTTACAAATTAGTCAAAATTAAGAAAGTCAAAATGCAGAGGCAAGCAATTAAAAAATAAAGGCATATTATAGTTTAAAATACTATAGCAAATTAGATATTCCAAAATAACTATAAAAATTAAGGGCAATTCATGACATTGACGGATTTGTAAAAACTATAAATCATGCCATAAATTTGTTAATGTAGGGTTCTACCTTACCCAGGTAAGTCCGTATTATAGTAGCCATCACAAACACGGTAATTACTGGTGTAGATGAGAAGACAGAAAGAGGAAAAGGAAGAAAAGAGAGAGATGCTAAAGATTAGCTCTCTCTCTTACCATGCAACATGCAATGAAGCTGGCACTAACCTATCCAAAATATCTAAATTTTAAAAAGTTATCCTTATTATATAGATCTGCCATTTTTACATTAGAAATAGTATTTTCAATAGCTATAATCCTGTTATAACCAACTTGAATACCTCTTCAACTTCTAAATTAAGACTCATATTTTAAAAATAACTCTGCAAGTGCTTCCATAAGATCATTTAATGAATCAACAGCTATCAATTTTGTTAATTAGATAGCATTTCTCCAGACAGAATATTGTAGTTCTTACTCAACATTGAGGTAAAATAAACATTTGTTTAATTAGCATGAAAACAACAGATAATCTTCAAGTTAACAATAGTAATAGAGTAAATTCTCTTAGGAAAACAGGATTAGGAGAAGAATCTGCTCAGAATCCTTAAATCAAAAAGTCATTTAACAAAACAAACTTAATATAATCATATCAGTCATGCAAACAGGAACATCATTTTGAATTGCATTTTAAATTCAGATGAAATTGCTACAGTGACAGGAAATTTCCACAAAGCCACTGAAACAATTTCTCTGCTCTACATCATGACAGAATTATCTAATTTTTGGCCAATGTCTATAACACAGGAATCGTGACACTCAATCTTCACCCATAAGAACTCATTCTGAATAATGTCTACAGTTGACAGAAGGCAGAAACACTTGGGTTCCCTGTGGAGAGTACCTTTTACTTCGCTTGTCAAGTATTAAAATACAAAATACTTACTTAATGTTTTCCAACCTGCTAGAATCTGGTTTCAAAGTGTTCGAATGCTTCACCATTTTGCACAATGTGATCACAAGGAAGATAATGTTTAGCTGTTATAAAAAAAAAAATGAGTTAGATCACTACAAACAGTGAGGAACTTATTTGCAAATATAGTTAATGTGCAAATATCAATAACAGGGCGATGGCAGACACTGATTCAATTTTAGTTTGTGTATGTGATGATCAAGTTCAATCTGTGTGAAAGAACACTCTGGCTACATATGATTGATTCTTTAATAGATCCTTTGACATGAAATTACAACCTCATTAAGTCAGCATCATGTGGTAATGATTAGATAAATTAGAAAACCTAAATTAGTTTCTTTAGCTAGATTTACGCCAGGGCCTAGAAGCCCTTTGATGAACACTGAAGTGAACTTGTTAGAAGAACCGTTTATATCACCTAACCTATAATGGAAGAATCACTGGTTTTGCAGCCATCATGCTTCAGTGTGGCTGGATTCTGATTTATTCAATGAGATTAGTAACATCGGCAGACTATTTCTAAGGTAGCTGTGAAGAGATAAAAACTGTTTGTTGGTTGTATGGACGTAAACTGTTAGTAAACACATGTCCACACAAGCGCAGCACGCACACGCTCCTTCTCCTTCCATTCCACGTTTCAGGGTCCAGCAAGGACCTCATGCACGCTAGACGAGTGCGCATCTGCAGCGAGAGATTTTCTACTTAATGGGTGGAGGCCATCCATCTCACACCCTATGTCTTCATATTATATGATGGTAGACAAATCCCAACAAAAGGCTGTTTTGAGTCCTTCCGACCTCAGCAATGGAATCCAGATGCAAACAAAAGCAAAGTGGGGAAGATGGAAGCTCACACAGAAGGGCTGGAATCGCAAGAGGTCAACAAGAGTGAAGTCAGAAGAAAAGAGGTATGTTTTGACTGAGGAAGAACAAAGGCTGATAATTTGCTTTTGTTTCCACAGATACCTGCCAGAAGGTTAGAGGGGAGGGAGCTCCAGTATTACACTGTAAA
Source organism: Petromus typicus (assembly GCA_004026965.1). NCBI lineage: Eukaryota > Metazoa > Chordata > Mammalia > Rodentia > Petromuridae > Petromus > Petromus typicus. Next base: position 134,439 of record PVIR01000231.1, read on the forward strand.
AACAGAACTAAGCTCAACTGCTTTTGGATTGACTTTTTATTTGTTTTGGATTCTAATTTTAAAGACCAAAATCAGTATTTTGACAGCTTCATATGGTTCAGAGCACAAGCTTAAGATAATACAATCTGTGAAGGATCCATTTTAAGGACGGATGGATACGATTCTGTCTTGGCAGATAGTCACTATTGCTTTGTTGGGGTAACATGATCCTTTTCACTGAGCCCCAATGCCACAGGATCAGATGACAGCATTATTGTTCTCATTCATCACTATTTCTGATTTTATAATTGAGAAAGATTATATAGGGCAATAAATTAAAATTTCCAAGTCTTTTCTAATGATGAGTTTGGGAACACAGCAAAGGCTTTAATCTAAGTTGTTCATCATTTGGTTTACTATGCCTTATTATTTCTTTTAGATGTAGAATTTCCTTTTAAGGGATAAAATGAGGTTAATGGGCATAACTTCCAAGCGTTTGCAGATAACGCTCTACCTTTCAATGTTAATTACCAAAGGACAAAAACAACTTTTTGTTTCAAAGCATTTAAAAATTAATTTCTCGAAATGCTTAGCTAGAGAAAAAGAACATTAAATTATAGATTGATCACCTTCCCTTTTATTTCAAAGTCATTCCACCTCATCAAAATATAAATAAATGCTTGTATTTTCAGGGCTGTTACAATGCTAACATTTCATTCAACAAATAAATATCGACCCATTTGTACTACACAAAGGTGCATTTATATTACTGTGGAGAAGACACAATTTCTGCCTTTGAAAAATTAGAGATCTATTTGATACTACAGTAAATATTGATTAGCTTTGTAAAGAATCATGTTGAAGTACATTTCTATTTTTTAAGAAAGCAAAATAAGCAATGTTATTACATTTCTATGTGTCACAACAGTCATAACTATATGACTGTTTACTAGTAAAATTAATAAATGGGTAAAAAGAAGGATTCTATATATAGAGGCTCATAAACAAGTCAAAATGCATGTGAATGAATTGAGCTCAATGGTTAGGGGGGATGATCTGCTTTACAATTCAGTTAAAATCCTCTGACTCTCTCTCTCTCTCTCTCTCCCTCTCTCCCTCTCTCTGTCTCTCTCTCTCTCTCCCCCTCTCCATTCTTATGTAATGTTCTGATATTTTAAATTCTGAACTTTTAGATCTAGGACTGCCCACTCACCCTAACCCTGAAGCTTATTGGGGCAACCATTGGCTACCCATTATTTTCTGTGCAATTAATTACCCCTCTTTAACTTGGGAACAAAAGTATAGTAGTATGGTAGTATAGTAGCACATTAGAGAAAGGAATAAGGTTACTAACCGTTGACTACAAGGTATAATATCATAAGAATGTGAAAAAACATGGCTGTATAGAGCATTTTGCCATAAAAAGAAAAAAATAAATATAAAATATTAATGTCCTGTGGATGAAATCATTGGAATGAATATTTCTTCAATGAGAAAAGTCAGATAGAAATTACTCAAGAAGGAAAATATTTTCCAGTACAACAAAAATAAGAAAGTGATATCTACTTATATAGAAACAGAATTAAAGCATAAAAGTGATTAAATCTTTTTTTCTTTTTAAAACTGAATACTAGTCAAGTTGAATATGTGATAGAAAAATTCAATCTCATTTAGTTCTTTGAAAGTGAAGCTATTAGATGGTTTTCTCTGCTTCCATTTCTTTCACCCCACTACAGGTTTTTTGTTTTGTTTTGTTTTTTGAGACAAGGTCTCATTTTTTTATAGTTCAGGATGGCCTAGAGCTCAGTGTTGAACTCAGCAATCCTCCTGCCTCTGAACCCCACCCACCCAGTGCTAGGATTATAGGCATGAGCCATCACGCCCAGCACTGTGGTATATGGTTCTGATTGCTGATGCGTGTGAGTCTCCACATCTAGCATTGTTGTATGTGGTTACCGGGATCAAATCTGGGCC
>PVIR01000231.1:138891-179482 GCA_004026965.1 Petromus typicus
CTGCACATGTTCTGAGCCCTTTTTGTCCTCCCTGGAGCTTTGGCTACCTGGCAAAGGCAACTCTAAAACTGTGCTTGTATCTCCAGTTCTTTGCTGTTAGCCAAGCAGAAACCTATTTCTCCTTGGGACCAGCAGCCAGAGAGGTGTTCTCTGAAGAAGACTTCTAAATAAGTGTGTGAGCTGAACTCTTACTGAACTGAATTAATTATTAATGATGCAGATGGAGCTGTCCAAATGATAAGAACAACTCCTGACGTGTCATGATCCAAGCTTTCATTAAACCATTTCAGGCATACTAATGGTTCCCCACTGCTCATTACTTACCGGCACTTCTCTCATAGATATAATAACTCTGGTGCCTGTAGGCAAGACACGCTATAGAAACGCAGGAGTTGAAAGTTTTGTCTTCCTTAGCATACTATTTTTATCCATAGAACATGATTATTAAAAATGCACATCTCTTTAGTACTATGCTAAATGATTTCAATTCAGAAAAGCTGGAAATGCTAAACCATATTTTTAGGCATAACAGTAGGTAATTTTTGTTAAAAGGATATTTCCTACAAAGATAGGCAGATAATGTAGTTTGTGTTCTTAAGACGTGTGCCTGAATTGAGTGTTAAATGTCTTAGATGTATTTTCAACAAGCAGGCTGTACTATCACATTTCATTTTAGGTCAGATGTTATTTTGCAAGAAATTGTTTTGCCCCTCTCTATCATTCTGTCTTTATCTGTGCTGGAATTGTTACTAAGGGCAGAACAACTGGGGAAGAATCCCAGGGTCTGTACCGTGCCTGCTACCTGCTGTGGTTTTGTTTTGCTGTTGTTTTAAATCTGGGAACTATGCCCCCCAAAGTCCTTTATACTTCAACTTAAAGGACTTGGCTGAGGATAATTTAGACCCTATTAAATAATAGTGTGATCTCAATTTCTATGGGCAATAAATTGCCCTTTGTCTCTTTTCTTTCTTGGAGTATGCATGAACATTAACTATATTTTTACAAGAAAAATTTTTTGAGACTTTACACTCAACTTACCTGAACAGATAGAAAAGAAACAGAACTTAAGTATAACAGAAGTAAAGGCATGATATTTTCATAGGCCCAAATATTTTTCAAAATATAAATGCATTTAGCAAAGGGCTTAGGAGAAAAAGGAAGCCTGTGTCTTTAAGGACCATAATTCCTCAAGGCAGCTTTTTGTCAGTATTTCAGACATAAACTAAGAACCAAAATGGTGGCAATCATCCTGACTACATAATTATGATCAGAAATCACTTCTCCTAGGACAGTTAAAAATACACTTCTGGTATGACTCATCTCAGTTTTCATGTTGCTTTGAGAAGGAACTGTGTAAAGTTATTAAATTTAATGACAAAATGTGCACACACTTCAAGTGTCCAAAGTCCCTTTCAGGTGCTACAATTTCTTCACAGTGTTATACAACACTAGATAACCACCAAAGTATCCCAAGAAGTTTGTGTACTGCTCTTTCGAAAAAATTCTTAAAGGAGATTAAAATGATACAGGTAACATATGAACTTGTTTCTGTTGCCTTTGCAACCTTACAATGATTATGTCACTATTTCTATCAGCATAATGCAGCAACTTAGTAAGTTTTACATATTAAAATCCTGATAATTTAGCTATAATCGTTTACTTGAATAATATTTCACATATGCATATAAAAGTAGTTTAAAAGATAAAAGGTAGTTAAAAAGAAGTTTAAAAATGCCTAATGACACTACTCTTCATTTGTATCAAATTCATCTAAAAGTAAAATTTCTTGGGCCAGGGAGTTAGCTCAGTGGTTCCAGCGCCTGTCTTGCAAGCACAAAGGCCCGGGTTCGATCCCTGGTAACCACATACCATACTGGGCACGGAGACTCATGCCCAACAGCAACCAGTACCACATACCACAGTGCCGGGCGTGGTGGCTCATGCCTGTAATCCCAGCACTCGGGAGGCAGAGGCAGGAGGATTGCTGTGATGTGAGTTTGAGGCTGAGCTGAGTGCCAGCCTGAACCACAAAGTGAGACTCTACCTCAAAAAACCAAAAAAGAAAGTAAAATTTCTTAAAAATCATATTTTTATTTGGAATTTTAAGACTTACAAATTTTGTTTAGTTTTGTTTGTAGTGATTAAAATTTATTTAATATTCTTGTATTTAGTTTTAAATCCTTTTTATACCATAAAGAATTTAGGATGTATCTGTTTACTTAAAAGTACTCAATTACTATATGGAATTAAGACAGTAGGTTAGTATTCATTTGTTTTTCCTAAGCATTCATTTAATTCATAATATGACATATCAAAGCGCATTTTTTGATTCTGATAGTAGAGTTAGAAATAGGAAGTGCTATTTTTCAGAAGAGATAATTTTCAGAAATAAATTTAGAAACTGTCAACAATAGCTATCTCAATTAAAATACATTACATAATATTCTGACAGACATATTTGTAAATATGTGAAATGTTTAAAAAATAAACAGCACAACAAATTGTGTTTGCTTAAACAACAGTGCTGAGACAGCAGCTGAAATGGAGTGGAAGAGAGAACCTGCTTACCAGAATAATGAAGGTAACGGGTCCAATGAAACTCCATATAAAATAGTTGTCAACATGCAGCCAGCAACTGTTATGAAAAGAAAAGAACATGAATAAGTATCACTGGATCCTCAGCAATGCAACAAAAATAGAAATCTAAAAAGCTAGCAAAACTTTCTCTTCTTTTACCTTCAAAACTTTATTTATCATGGGCAACACTTGTTATAATTTTAAATTGGTTTTTGATACCACAGAGGATAGCAGTTTGCTTCATATTAACTTGCTGTTTTTCATGTCAGGCTTCCGATCCATGAAAAGCACACAAAATCATGCTTATTTGGAGAAACAAAATAAGTAGCACCCCACCCGAAAAGCTTAAGGCCTCTTCTTTTTATTGAGAAATATTTGAAACAATATTCCAAATGATTTCATCCTTTTCAAGTTCTACATGTAATCTTCAAAATTTCCCTTTCACATAGACTTTCAAAATCCGACTTAACTCGTGGAACATAACATCTACACATACCAAAAAAAGAGCCCCGTTTAGATACTGTGTATATTGCAAAACAGTACAGCACTCCTATAATAACTCCATTAGGGATGGATGAATACGAAGAAGAAAATCAAGCATAGAACGCACAAAGTATTAGAGTAAATGATGCATGCACTTATTAAGACTGATTTTACTTAGTGGTTCATTTTTCATATGACAGTGAATCCCTGTTGAGTTTCTTTCATTTGTCTCTCATCATCTATATGGTTGAAAAGCATTCTTCCCTCCAAAAGAATTTTCATACAACTCATTTTATCAGAGAGAAAAAAAAAAGAGAGCCAATTCATGCCTCTAGCAAATAAAATCTCCAGAAATATGGCCATGTCGACTGCTGTCATTTTCTGTAAATATCTATATTTTTATAAATGAAAGACAGTGACTTATTTTAATCCTTTCAAATAGCCTGATGAAATATTATCAAAGTGAAACGTATGGGCTGGAGTGTGCCACTACCACATTCAGAAGGAGAGTTAGCTACGAGGTCGGCTGCACAAATAGAACTAATGAGGCATTAGCGTAAACCTGAGCAGTTAAACCTGTCAGGTGCTTTAAGTTCAGAAGAATTTCTGCTTAATATCTTTCTAAGGCCAAAAAGTTATTTACTTTTTCAATTTGTTTCAGGTCACTCTTTTGTGTTAAGAAGAAAGTCCATAATTTAGAATCTGCCTTGCCAGAGTACAGATCCTCTGAACCCAGAAAATTACAAAAGACTTGATTGTAATGCGTGCACGGCATGCCCATTCTCTCACCAATAAAGCTTTCAAACGCTATTTTAGTCTGTCAGGGACCCTCACTGACAGCTAACAGGCTTTAAAAAATTATTCACTTGAAAAACACTCAGGTCGCTTGCAATTACTTACGCTTTTTCTGTTCCATAGCTCTTATAGTCAATAGCAGCTGAAACTCCAACCACTGTGGCAGGAAACAAGTAGCCAGCGACATAGTAATATTTCTTTCTCGAATATTCGCTTTCAAAAACTTCCACTAGCATTAAATAGAGCTGCACCCCTTCCAGGCACATCCAAGCAAAAGCCGCCAAAAAGAAAAAGTGGAGGAGACCCGCGAATATTGGGCAAGCGATCTGGAGGGGAAAAGAACAAAAACACAGGAAGACACTTGTGAATGGAAAGAGGCCACACACACCAAAAGGACAAAATGGGCACCGAGAGAGATCACAAACATTTTAAAAGATGCATCGTTATTTAAAGTACTGTTTCCTATATGCGTTTTGTTCACAAATGGAAAAAGAATTTAAGACACTGCTTGAAGAATAGGATGCTGAGTGTGTCGGATTTCACCACTGGTAGGATGACTATTTTAGTGACGTTAAATACAACAAAAGAAAACACATCTTAATTCACCTTCTCAAATTATCCAGAATGCAATCTAAATATCCTGCTTGATGATTTGCTTCACAAGTCTTTGAGACAGCCTTTTTGCAAATATATTATTTCTTGGTTTTCTATAACAGAATTTTAGAACTTTGCTTTCTTTAAAGTGAATAAACTGCCTCAAATTATATAGGATTATTTTCCTATTATATCTGGAGCATTTTTAAAGTCATCCCAGCGCGCGTAAAGAGAAGGTGACGCATTAACTGATTAAGTTCTGGTTCTGACCCCGAGTCCTTGTGATTACTATATGAAAAAGAGAGTCATTGGTCCAAAAAACAATATCAGCACAAGATTGTTAAAATTACTATCGTTTCACTTCAGTATCCCCTGCATTTTTAATCCAAATTAGCTGTTTTAATAACAGCCTACACAAATGCAGCTTATGTTTAAATATGAAATACATTTATTCATAACATCTCATGACAGGGCTACCCTTTAATTCATCACAAATTATCTCTCAACACTACCAGGGTGATTGTATCATGCATCAATGTCAAATATTAGCAAAATTTTTCAGCACTCTGAGGTCAAGACACGTAACAGGTGTGCTCACCGTGTATTTGGTCTTATCAATGCCTATTAGAAAAATAAATTCAGCAATGAAAAGGTTGATGCAAAGGTTCTTGTGAATAGTATTACGGTCACTCTGGAGACCACGGAAAAAGCAGAAGGTGAAGATGCAGATGGCCAGGCAAACCAGAGAGATGACGATCCCCACCCAGGTGATGACAGTGAGCAGTAATTCATGAACTCCGTCTTTATACTGAAAATGAAAAAGAGATGAAGAATATTAGTGTTCGGACAGTACTATAGGAAAATCGTTCTCCTACATTTTTTAGCCAACTCTTTTCTTATTTTTGCATTCCCTGGGATTGAACTCACAACCTTGCACTTGGCAAGGCAGGCCATGGTGCTACTGAGCTAAATTCCTGGCCCTTTTCCACACATTTTAACAATAAATATTCTGAAGAGTAATATTCCTGCGTGTTCCAATAGGCTGGTTACTAAAAAAAAATTCTGATTGTAATACATAGTTTACCATTATTTTATTAACTTTAATATTTAAAAACTAATCTAAGAAAGATGAACATTTATCTAGACACTAATATTAGAATATGTGTATTTTAAAATAATGATTGAAATAATTACCTACAACAATATAAAGAAAGAGTTGTCATGGTAAACAGATTTAAATTTAAATGTTACAGACATTTTAATGATTTTACAGGCTAACATAAAAACCAGGTTTTATGTTTTCATTTTCTCCTTGGGTTTCTGTATGTTTTCATAGTGAGAACTAAGTAAAAACAAAGCTTAAAATTTCACATGACGCTTGAAATATTTATCTTCTGCCTGTCATTCTCGCAGTCACAGGAAGAAACGCTGAAATACATTCAGTCCTGAGCTCGCCAAGTCTGCTGCTTTACATGGTGGACAAAGTATTTAGGACCCTTCAAGTGCAAATTGTAAAGTGAGAGCTCAGCATTGGAGATGGAAAAGGCAGGCTCAGCTGTAGCTCTTTTTTACCTTCTCACTCTTCTGGGACAAACACCTTCCCAAAGCAGAGACAGAATATGTCAAGTGGTATTCAAGTATGGGATTTTGAGAAATCCCAAGGATAGTGCCAGGACTTCTTAAAATGCATGGGCGATGTGGAAACAATTAGAAATCCACAGCACTATCTGCTTTTTAGTGACGATAAGTGCCCAAAGATGGGACCATTACCCAGGCTGTTTTGAATCTCTGAGGTTTTACTTGACTGCTAATTAGAAGTACAAAGACTCACTGTCATCTCCCTGTGGGCCATGAGAATGGCGAAATTGGTTAGGTGGCTGCACGCACACGTTGTACGAGTTTTATTGGTGTCAACCAGCTTGCAGCCTTGGGTAGACCAGTATCCCATCATCGTTCTTTCCGAGTAGTTCCAGAAGGAGCAGTTCGCATTGAAATAATTGTCAGGCTGGGAAATAAAATGACAAGACAAAATTAGGATTTCACACTGGAAGATGGCAACGGCAATTGTTTAATATGTGTAAAAGGTAATTTAGATTAAACTTTGCATGTTTCGGACTATAAAGTTTTTCATCAGCAAAATTGTGGACTATGTTATAGAAGGCAGATATTTAGCTTAAAAGGGGCTTTATAGTCCGAAACACTCTAAAGTGTACTCTAAATTACCAAAGACCCATTTTACACAATTACAATTTCCATTTTATGATTTTACGTACTGATGGTACATTAGAAACACCGTTTTTCTCTTTTCTGACAATAATTAGCACCATGAGTTTTTTCTGACAAAGTTCTGTAAGGACCAAGTGTTTTTAAAAATCCACGTTCATCTTGGGCTGGTCCAAGTGGCATCTTGGTAACCATTTGAAGTCACACAGTTACCACCTCCGGAAGCAGATATGACATATGAGGACCATGACAGTACTAGTTTACTTTTATCCCTTCTGGAATGCATTTGATCCTGATGGTCACTTACTCACTTCACATTTAACAGCCAGTTTTCCAAATTAGGGACTGTAAAAGCATGTCTTACTTTACAGTCACATCTCCTCAATTTTATACTATATTTTTAGTTTAGGTTTATTTTTTTCTCCACTATGTAGTTCAGATGGGCCTTGAACTCGCAGTGATCTTCCTGCCTCAGCCTCCCAAGGGCTGGAATTATATATGTATGCACACCCACCAAGCCACACTAGATGATACTAGATAGTACTAGATAACAGTTGTGCCAAACATGTTGGGTCAAAATTTAAAATAAAGAACTGGGAGGGGACATCTGTCACACTCGAAGGCAGAGTACAAACAGTTAACACCAAGTTATCCTGCTGCTAAGGTAAGAGTTAATTTTCATCTGAAAACAAATTAGAGTCATTTACATTTTGCTGTTGATTACTGAATTAGCTTTCATTAAGAATACACTTAAGTTCTAATAATCACTGAACCAGGCTCATTTAATTTTATGTTCACAGACTTAAATAAACTTATGTCTCTGACCTAGCCCAACATTTGAAATTCAAATGAAAAGGTCTTTCCTCCATTCCATCTTCCCTCTCTCTGCAACCCCGGCTCGTCAGTTTTGTCTTCATTCCTCCCTGGTTTTATAACCTTCCACTACTGCATCGGCACACACGAACTTACGTCGATGTGCGGCAGGGTGAAAAGCACAGGGTCGGTCAGGTACACTCTGCTGGACTCCTTGTTGATCGAAACAGAAATGACATGAGAATTCACCGCAATGGTGCTATTGCGACCAAGAAAATCAGCACCCAGTTTTATGGTCGCATTTTCAGTACTAAGGAACTGTCCCAGACTCCGGTAAATGATGAACACCAACTTTGCAAGCCCTGGGAAAGCAAAAAATAGTTCTATGACCAATAGGTAATATGCCAAACAGATAAAGTAAGAGAAGACAAAATAAAAGTGAATGAACGAAATCCTATGGAATCTTTACTTAGGTTAAGTTTACGGGCAAGGACTGAGGCATGATTATATATCTTTCAAAGTCAGATTATTATGAATCTTCTGGGCCACATAAGTAGCCGCGTTGGCATAGGTTTGAATGAACAGCAGAAGCCCCCAGACAGCCACCTCTCCCCGGCGTCCTCTCCTCCTCTTACCATTCCTGCTGTTCTGTTTGACAGTGTTGGCCGAGAGCTGGATGGAGCTGCCCGCTCCCTTGATGCCCAGAGGAAATTTAAAATCCTGGATCTGCCCTTCGGTACTGAGAACAGCAACTTCCAGAACTGAGGGAGGCAGAGGGGGGAGGAGGAAGAGAGAGCACAGACAGTGATGGTGAAGAAATGCTGTCTTCTGGCCACTGACCCAACTGTGACTATTAGATCTGAATACTCTCAGAACAAAAACCTGAGTTACCCCTGAGTTTTAAACTGAGATGGCTCTAAAAAAAACTATGCACGATTTTAGATGTTTTCTTATTTTTTATATCTTTGGTCATAAACTAATCAAACTTTTAGGCTAGGAGTACAAGCAATGTACAGGATTTTATGTCAATCATAAAATTAAACAAAAAATTTCAAAATGATATTTTGGGGCACTCTTTATGTTAAGTAATTTTGCAATGGCCATTACTTGGTAGTAGTAAAAATAAGTATGAAGTATAAATTTGAATGTCTTTACTGCATATGCACATTGATTTCTAAGTATGGTATAAAAAATTATACACATGGGTCAGGGATTTAGTTCAGTGGTTCCAGCGCCTATCTTGGAAGCACAAGGACCTGGGTTCAATCCCCAGTAACCACACACAACAATACTGGGTGTGGAGACTCACTTCCACCAGCAATCAGTACCATCTATGACAGTGCCAGGCATAATGGCTCAGGCCTGTTATCCCAGCACTTGGGAGGCCGAGGCAGGAGAACTGCTGTGAGTTCAGGGCCGGTCTGAACTACAAAAGCAAGACCCTGTCTCAAAAAAAATTACACACATTCGAAGGGCTGTTATTTCACTTCTAAAATTAATGAGGTCAAGAGAGTAAATTTATGAGAAAATGTCTGTCATTATGTGAAAATTTCTGATTTATCCTCACTGGTAATCATCAATACTTGCATCCTCCACCCTAGGCAAAATAGATCTTTGATTCAAACCTGACCAGTAAGTTTGGTTTTGTTTTCCTGGTACTGGGGATTGAACTCAGGACCTTGCACTTGCAAGGCAGGCATCACCACCACTGAATTAAATCCCAGCCCCTAGACCCTGTTTTTGTGAATAAAATTGTTTAGAACACAGCCATGCTTAGTCATTTATATATTGGCTTTTTTAACGCTAAAACAATGTCAGGTAAGGATTTGCAAAGGACCAACATGGCTGGCAAACCCCAAGTATGCACTGTCTATTACTTCCGAGAAAGTTTGTAGTTTAAGTCAAGCTTCAAAACAAGTTAAAAACACATTTGAAAACAAGGCAATGCATAATAAAACTGAGAAATTTATCTGATGAACACTATTAACTGTGTTTCTAAAATATACTTTACACCAAGTGCTATCAACATGAAGTCCAGCTATTCAGGGTTTGAACAATCACAGTACTTTATAACATTATTCATATACTTTTTTTTTTTTAAAGTGAAGTGTTATTTCTATAAAAGGTAACTGTCTTATAGGAGTAACTACCAGATGTCATTTTACTGAGGAAATGAGGGGAACTGGAAGAAAAATTTCTCCAATTTAAATTGAAAAAGTAGCACCTATTTTAATAATTCAAAAATACAACCCATACATTTTCTCTGAATTCCACCCTAACATCTGCATTATTTGGGGACTATTTTCTATACCTACACACATCTATGTATATTTGTACAAGCAAAAACACACAGATAGAATGACTTCACTCCTCTCCCCTCCTTTTTTTTTTTACAAAGATGAGCTCGTACCACTAAACTCTTACAACTGTTTTTTAAAAATAAGAAGTTAGCTGTAAATATGGAATACGGGAATTATGATAAGTAATTAAACCACAGATCAAACTGCTATACTACAACTTTATGAGGGGATTCACACAACTTCTGGAATTCTACCAGCAGCAGAAACTAGAGGAGACACTTATTTTATTGATTCATGTTTGGCAAGATTAAGCACTTGGTAGGAGGCTAATTTGCTTTCTTCTTTCAGGGTCCCCATGTGAAAGTAGAAGATAAGAGGAAAATAAGAGATACGGGCAGATGCATCTCATATGCGGTTGTCTCTTTCTTACAGTGAAAGTGGTTATAATCCTTAATTATTCTTAAGACAAATAATGGAAGAAGAAAATCCTCCAGTCTCGGGGACACTAGCACACTTGATCTGCATGAAGACGTCAGCACGGCAGGCAACACACTCTGGGAGTCCCGCACACAGGAGGCTGAGACACGCAGAACAACCACTGTGCATCTGAGTTTGAAACAGACCAGGCTACACAGCAAAGGAAGAAGCTCAAAGCAAAATAAAGGGTCTTTTGCAAATGAGAAGGGAATCTAAAGATGGAAGGAGGGTGAAGGAGAAGAAGAAAGGAAGGGAGGAGAGGTAAAAAGAATTAAGATTTGTTATGTACACGCACCAGCTCTGCGTACTGAATGTCGTCACGATACCCTGCAGACATAACCCCAGCCCATTAACCTGTGTATTGAAACATGGACTAATGGAAGAAGAGATGGGAAAAATAAAATAGACATACTTTAATGTCATGAACTAAAATTTTTAATGCAAAAGCTGACACACTGGAAAAGTTATATAATTCCCCAAAAAAGAAAATTAAAAATGATTGAGAAACATTTCCAATAAAGGTCAGTGCTCATTCAATGTAAATAAATCTTTATAAAAAAATAGAAATAAAAAGAAAACTTCTTGACTGAAGTTTCTGTTATCAGGTAAAAGGTTACCTACCCAAAACAATAGCACACAAAGGTGAGATGCTGCTTTTAAAAGTCAGAATCTCTATCAACGTGTTTATCGCACTACAGGATTGCTTAAGAATTAGTAATTCAAGAAAACAAAAAGTGTCAAGACAGTAAGAACTAAATTTACTGGTAGTAAACATAATTAATCACACAGTAACTAGGATACTGTATATAGAAACTATCACAACTAAAAAGTCATCAGCAAGATCATGTTCCTAAGTGTGAAGCAACAATCAATTAGAATATGTAATTCTAAAAGATTATAACAACATACAAAGTGTAAGGTGCCTAGGCATTCACTTAATTTTTTGTTTTAAAGTTCAAGACATTAAAGAGAAACTAAGACACTTTTAGAACAAGTTAAAAATTATATAATGATCTTGTATGGAAAAACTCAACAAATCAATCCGATGCTTCTTTCAAAATCAATCTACAAATGAAGTTTAGTTCTAATAAAATTTCCAAAAATATTTTGCTATTGATAACAATATTGTTAATTTGATTAAATTGATAATTTGATTTTAAAATTCCCATCAAAAAATGTACCAAAGGGGCCGGGGAGTTAGCTCAGTAGTTCCAGCGCCTGTCTTGCAAGCCCAAGGACTCGGGTTCGATCCCCGGTAACCACATACAATACTGAGTGTGGAGACTCACGCCCAGCAGCAAACAGTACCACATACCACAGTATCAGGCATGGTGGCTCACACCTGTAATCCCAGCACTCGGGAGGCAGAGGCAGGAGGATTGCTGTGATGTGAGTTTGAGGCTGAGCTCAGGGCCAGCCTGAACACAAAGCGAGACCCTGTCTCAAAAAACCTAAAAAAAAAAAAAAAAAAATGTACCAAAAATCAACCAAGTCAGCTCAAGGAGTCAGGTTGAAACAGAGGAGCTTCTGGCACTACGGGAGTCAAAACAATGAAAAATGACACCTAACAGATACTCCTGACACAGGGGTACATGTACAGATAAATGATAAATGACAGAGATATTACAAATCACAGAAAAGAATGGCATATGCCCTACTTAGCATACAGAAAGAGCTGCTTATTCCAATCAAGTTAATTACTTCCTCATATCATACCACAATCAAAAACAAAACTTAAATACAATAAAAAAGCTCATTTTACCTTTAATGAAGTGTAAGATCCTTACAAGCTCAGAGTAAAGCCAACTTTCTTAAGCAGAAAGCTAAAGAAGAAAATATCTTATAAAACACCCAAAAAACCTACTCTAAGATAGTAGGATGATAATTTTGATTGCTTTCAAAAAAAGCTAAAAAGAGAAGGCATATACAAAGTCATTATTCTTAAAATACATAATCCTGAAACAATTACTATCCAGGATGCAGGAAGTGCAAAGATATACGAAACAGGAAAAATGTTATGGAGCAACAAATTCACAGGAGAGAAAACTAAAACAGGGAAATAAATGAATTAAAAAAGAATCAAAGACATTAAGTAATCAGGGGAACTGCAAATTAAAACAGTAATGGGATCAATTCAAACTCATTAGATTAACGATATTTATGTCAATAATAAAGTGTTAGCCAAGACAGCGATTGTATTACTGCTATTACTAGTGAGAATGTAAATTGGTAAAACAAGGTTAGGGCACAATTTGGACTTATTTAGTCAACTGAGGAGAAGCATGCTGTAGCACTCAAAAATTCTACTTTAGGATGCATATACATGTGTGTTTGGAAAGCTACATATATGAACAGCATATAAAAACTTCTCTGCACTTTTCTCTATATCAGCAAATAAATGGAAACCATGGAATATCTGTTAGTGGAGGCATAAGAAATTGGGTCTTCCTGGCCCAATGCATAAATCAGAGATGCACATGGTAATATATACAAATGCAGAAAATAGAACAAGGAAAAACTGCATGATTCCCTTTACAGTGTCAAATCTTTAGTGCTAAAAACATGAAATATATACAGGTACATATCTGTAGAGCAAAGTTCTTAAAAGTTTTTAAGGACTTTATCTATGTTAAAAAATAGATTGAAGGGGCCAGGGATTTAGCTCAGGGGTTCTGGGGCCTGCCTTGCAAGTGCAAGGACAGGGATTCAATCCCCAGTAACCACATACAATAGTGGGTGAGGAGACTCATGCCCACCAGCAGTCAGAACCACACACCACAGTGCCGGGCATGATGGCTCACGCCTGTAATCCCAGTACTCAGGAGGCAGAGGCAGGAGGATTGCTTAGTTTAAGACTAAGTTCAGGACCATCCCAAACTCCAAAGAGAGACTCTGTCACAAAAAAAAAAAAAAAAAAAGTTTAATGACAGTGATCTGATCACAAATAAGAGAATCCAATGGATTGTTTTCTCTAAACATTTGAGGAGTGAACACAGTAAAACATCATGATGTAGCTCAAGGGCTGCGTGGCGCACAGATCTGTATGCCACAGCCTGTGCTGTCCCTGTGTCTGAAATAGGATGTGCCTGTTCAGTAGATTTCTGAAGTGAATGTACTTGATTCACAGGAGAGCCATCCAGGCTCAGTGAGCGACCAAGCTGTAGAGAGAATTTTAATATCATTCTTCACCCTTCTGTTTAAAATTCATGAGGGTAGTAGCTGCCATGAGGCAAGAGAACAGAACACAACAGCCCATAAGAACAAAGACGCCCTCTGCTAGCAACGTGCAATGTCCTAGGAAGCAGCATCTCTGTCTGCCTGGTCCCGGGCAAGAGACAAGAGACAACTGACAACAGAAGGTGAGCATTCCGGGTTGTATGGTATGAAGGAAGAAGAATAAACCATGGTTTGGAGACTTCTAGGTCTATGGGGTTTTTGGTACTATAATATTTTTTGGCCTAAAGTGACTGATACAGCCATGCTTGTGATCGAAGCCATTTCGAAAGTATATGAAATGAGTTAAATGGTGAAGCGATCAGGCTGGTAACACGTAAACCATCTAATTAATCTTTAGGTCCCAAGAAAAGACAGTCAGACCTTTAGGGCCTCCCCTTATGATGCAAGATGATGCAACTAAGTTCTTAGGGGAAAAAATTAAACCATGTCTGACCCGGCCGCCAGATCTCCAGGACCTCAGCACAGTTAAATATGGGGTGCAGACGAGCACGTCAGGTGGAGCGTGGGGAGAAACTCCGCAGGACACTTGAGCCTCTGCTTTTGTCTACAAATATGAAGGAGATTCGAAAAATTGCTTTAGACTGGTAATGAAAAGAAACTCAACACTCATATCAAATGTCGTGGGCTTGGCTGTATCCTGATTCAAAAAAATCACAAGTAAAAACTTAGCAAAATTAAGAAAATGTGCTTATACTCTCATCTTTCAAAATATATTTTGTCAATTTTTATGCACGACAATGAGATTTTGGTCTTTTGAATGGGTACTGAACGTATATTTTTCAATAATAATGACAGGCTTTTATATTTGTGATATGATTTGCTGTAATTACCATGGTGAGAGAATAAATTAAATAGTATTAGCTACATGTTGAACCTAGATAATGGAGATTTTTAAAATAAAAAAGAAGATGGTGCTCTTCCCAACATAATAAAAAATAAGGTAAGTTACATATTCTGAGATCATATTCTGAATACATATTATCTGGCAAATACCATACTAAATATATATTTAGGATATTTATTTCTCATCAATAAGACAATCTGAGTAAACAGAATGAATGAACACCATACAAAAATGGATGTGAATGGCAAATACACATATGAAGTTATAAGTAAATGTAACTCAGCCATCAAAATGAATCCACAATAAAATGCCACTATAAAAGAGTTAAACTGGCTAAAACTCAAGACTGTGACACTAATGAGGACGTGAGGCAAGAGGAAGCTTCACACCGCTGATGGATGCCAGGCAGAAAGTGGCAATAACCAAATGTTTAAAAAGTAAGGAGTGTCAGCCGGATATTTAGCTGCCTGATAAGCAGGATGTCTTGAGTTCGATCCCCAGTACTAGAGGGAAAAAAAGTGAGGGATAGTCACAGATACAAAGGGATAACACTCAGTCATATAAATAACTGAATTAACAGTTGAATTACTGACACCACCTCTGTATGAATAATCTCAAAAATATTATTTTACATTAAGAAACAAGGTCAAAAACAGGCCCTTCAGAGGGTCTCGGTGGCACCTGCCCTGACCCACCACTGACGGGGGCTCCGGCAGGAGGAGTGAAAGTTCAAGTCCAGCCTGGGAATCTAAATGGCTCAGTGAGGCTTGCCTCAAAATTCAAAACAAAAAATAACAAGCAGGACACAGTTCCATGAAAAGTGTATGGATTCAGTCCCATTACTACAAAAATAAACAAAATGTCCATTCAACTGAAGGTCTAGAAAAAGCTGATTACAGTGACTGACAACAGATGTTTTGTGGAGCTGAGGGAGATGAGAATGACTTTTGAGTAACAAACTGTTGTGCATGCTGACATTTCTAGTGATGTACAATGTTCATTATTCTTCCAACTGCAGACTACATAAATACCTGCGTACTGCGTACCTCAGATCTGACTGCAAAATGTCATAGTCAGATACAACCACTTTTATTGGGCCACGCAGGGTTAGGGTACGTTGTACTCGAAGTCAAAATAAGAGAAAAATCAAATTGTTTTAATAATTTAAGAAATTAGAGTCATGCCCTAAATGAGATAAGAGCTTTCAAAGAGTGAGGACGTAAAGGAACCGCAGTCCTTCCTGTGCTCAAGTCCAACAGGTTCCAACACAAGTCCTGGGACATAACTGGCTGGTTACTTCCTTCACACTAGCTCTGCATTATAATATGGAAAAGGACATTCAGAATGATAATTCTTGGGTGTTCACCATGTAGAGTAAGTTCCAGGGATTGTTCTAAGAGATGGAAGTACAATGTGTATTATTATATCCTAGAAGAATCTCCATAAGGTTGTTTTGTTGAATTAAAGAAAATCAATACAAAGAACATTGAATCTCAGAAAAAATTAATAATTAAAATATATAAATATATATTCTATATGTATGATATATAGAATATATAAAATATATGCAATATTATATAATAATATATAATATATATAATACATGTATATTCTAGGATAATATTATATATATAATAGTATATATATATATTCTTGGATTTCATATTCTTTGAAGTATATCTTGAACTATAACAAAAGTATCTGGAATACTTAGTGACTCGGTGACCTGAAGAGCATATAGAACTTGATGGGGCATATCAACTTTTCTTGCCCTCTGGTAAGAGCAGAGGAGGAAAAAACTTTCTTTCTTTTCTTATTTGTTTTGATTGTTTTCTTATTTGTTTTATTTTTTAATAACCTTCCTAAAAATATAGACAATACTTTGATGTTACCATAGAGTAAGTCACAGTTATTCTAAGACTCATTTTCTAAGATGATTGAATCTATACTCTTCTATTTAATACAAGACTCTAGAAACATTTGAGATTTATTGTTCCATGTACATCTTAGGAATTTTATTAAATCTATAATTAAATTAACTTCAAAAATAAAAATGACATAGAGGACTTTTGTTCACTGTTGTGTTACTCTGAACGCAACTCTGAAAAATCCTTTTTTTGGTGATGAGGTGTCCCAGGCTATGGCAGGTAAATTACTTTGACCTCATTAACTTTGAAGCTACCAAGTGATTTATCATTACCACTCCTCAGAAAGAATTTTAATATTTCTTCTGAAAAATTCTCTTATTTAAAATAAAGCTTAAATTTGGTATAATAATATGATTTATGTCCACTTTTGTCATATTATTTTTTTGTTTATTTTAAAATTAAATTTCCATGATACCTGCAGATACAATTAAGTGAATAACATGGCACATTACACAAAAGGACATTCCTCAGTATCTACTGTCCCTAAACAGTAGTCTGTGTCCCTCTTGTGTGTGTGTGTGTGTGTGTGTGCGCGCGCGCATGCACTGAAATTTAAAATTGGGAAACTTTTTACTGTAGGACATGGCAAATGTCCTCAGAGTTTCCCCGTACCGATCATGAACAATTCTACATCAGTCAAGCTTAAATTAACAAAAATATTATTTCCTGAAAATATTTTCAACAATGAATGCCTAACTCTCACTGGCAGTATTTAAATTCTAATTTATGTTTCAAAACTCTCTGTAGTTACTTTCCAATGAAACCTGAAGATCTTATAATGTAAGAGACATAGTTCACTGATCATACTTTTACCTGAGGGCAATTGTGCTTAATATAAACATTTTGCTCAAGTTCTATGAGTAAAAATATTTGAGAGGGAGAGCACATTCCACAAAGTAACTTTATCAGAAACATATTACATAAAAGGGAAAAGCTTTTGCCACTGTTTCATGTAAGCATTTTTCCTTACTTGAGCAATCCACACTTTGGCATTTAAGCGCTCTTCCATTTTTTTTTTTTAAAAAACTTTTCAGTTGGAAAAAACGTGTATACAAACCCATAAAACTAATTTTCTTGCACACAGAGTAGATTTTGGTTTTGGCATTAATTTTATTAAGTATGATCAACCATTTCTTCCATTAACAGACAAAAATAATTTAACCAAAGAGAAGTTTCACGGCAACAGATAACACACTCAAAATAAAAAAAAAAAAATCATTCTCTCAAATATCTATATTCTAAATTAAAATTAAACCCAACACCAGATTGACTCACCGATGTTTTCAGTGGGCATGGAGACCCTCGTTGGTTCTAAGAGATTGTCTGCCAGGACAAAAGCCCCCTCCTCCAAGGTGTCCAGTAACATGGTGGCTGTGTGCGCTTGCTCAGAAGAATTCATGTGTTTCCAGGATTCCAAAGCCTCAGGTCTCAGAAGATTGTCCACTGTGTCGACAATTGCCTGCGTCCGTTAGAAAATGATCATTAGTTTCACTTGTTTTTACGACAAAAGCAATATCCAACTGTTGACTGTGATATTTCTGTTATGATCTAGTCTCCCTTCAAGATGGAAGAACACTTTGACAGCGTCTATCTGTCCAACCTGCATAGATCTGATCAGAAAAGGACTCATTAAGGACTGACAATTGTATGAGTAGAAAAGTAGTTTGACACTGTTTATCTAATCACCCCCCAATAGTGAGAAGGAAACTAACAGACCCCAGGAACCCCTACACTGAGGTCTGACTCTTACATTATAGCTATGGCTACTAAGGTCATCCTGTCTACGGTCTCAAGTCTCGAATCTTTTAAATAGAAAATTCTGATGTCTCCAGAATGGACTGATATCTTTGCCTGAAACAAATCATACTGTTGGGAACCTAAATTGAAATAGTACCTAAAAATGTCTTTCATATACATTAATCTACACATTATTATTGGTTAATTAAAATGATAGTTTTAAACTTTAAATTGTTTACTGACATTTTCACTTGTCCAATTCACTGTCCAGATTTTTTAAAAATGTACCTTGATTCATAAAAAGGACTACTTGCAAAGAAAGCAAGCAGAACATGTAATGCCTGCACTGATAATATAAGGAAAACAGAAAAACAGAATCATGACCAACATCCAAATTGCAAATATTCATATATATGGGCTTAATTTATTACCATGGAAAATCACATTAAGTAAAAAAGAACCAGCCAGGTTCGCAGCTAGTTAGCTGAGGACAGACTCCTCCTGAGCTCTGCTGTACTTCTGCCCTGAGTAGGACCCAGATCGCCGAGATCACTAAACCTATTTACTCCTCCATTTACCTACTCGTAATGTACGACTAAACCCAAAGCTGAACTGTTGACCCATTATTCATCACTGAGGAAAACACACATACATCATATAAAAAACAACAACAAAAATTGTAGAATAGAACAGAATATTGAAACGAGCAGGGGAAAAAGTGTCTGAGGCGACTGTCAGAGCAAGATTAATTAATTAGCTTAATTCATCTTAAGATCCTCATGTTCTGTCTGCCTTGTGAGCCCTGTGACCTCCTGGCAGGTGGAAGATACTTCCAAGTGGCAGTTTCCTCTCTCCCTAGTGGGAGACAGAAGGGCCAAAATGCTCACACGGATACTGCTGAGGCCATTAACTAGAGTGGAACAGAAATTGGTCCGCTGAGGCCAGACTCATTAGTCACCAAGAAATACAGACTGGAACCTCTAATCTAAGTTACAAATGAGTCCTCCGTCCCAAAGTAGGAACTTGCTTCATTTGCACAGCATAAGTCGGCTTCTGATTTGTAATTTAAGGAGTTTTATTAGTCTTTTCTGACCACAGATGCTCACCTGAGACATTCTGAAAAACAACACTGGTCAGAAATTTAGGTCATACTGGAATTGACTATGTCTACACAGAACTTATGGATGGCATGCTTCATTAATTCAAAACCCTCCTTATTTATTAGCATTTGTGCTTTTCTAATGGGATCAAAATGATTATTAGCCTAATCATATTCCTGAAGCAGTCTTTTCCTGCTACATGAAAAAAAAAAAAAAAAGTGATTCTTTTCCCACTGAGGTGTATGTTCCGGGCAACATATCAATCATTACATTTAATACATTAACTAATAGTTCAAAGTTGACCTGAACATTTGTGTTTGAAGACTTCTATCTATTGTATCAGTTAATTCTTTGCCCAATTAAGCAGGCTACAACGGGACAACATGACAATAGATTTTGTCATCACACTTTCCTATATCGGTCTCAGGTGCGATGGTATTTTCTACCAACTGGTGAGATGTTCTTTTTTCCCTGGACTTTGCCAATCAAAGTCAATGACATTATGGATTCTGAATAATCTCATTTTGCGGTCACAAAACTTCTTTGTTTTCTTATTATTGATATGGATTTATTCTTTAAGGTTTAGTTTACCATGGTAAGGTCCCCGGGAGAATAAACTTTGAAAATTACAAATCCTTGAAAATTCACAAATCAAAGCAAAATGTGGTTTGGTATTAACATTCTGAGCTAGCATTCAGAATTAGTGTGGCATAACTCTACCGTTAGCCTCAGCGTGTATCTTGTTAGTTGGATATACATACAGAGAAGAAAACTGACTAGAGTGGAGAAGGCTCTGAACCCACGGGTGGATCCCTGTTCTTACTAGCTGGCTGAAGTCTGTATGTAATACATCCTGACACATCACAATCACATTACATTTTTTTCTCTTCATTTTCAGTAACTCATTCCATACCCACCTAAGTCTAGAAATGACTCCTCAGATTTTCAGGACAAAGCCTATTTCATGTAAGAGTATGCCACAGAGGTAAGAAAGCAGTGATTTTTCATGCACATACATTGTAACTAGACAGTCTTTGATATGATAAACTGCCAAGAATATATCATAGCTGTTTCACTCAAGTTGTTTTATTTTTTTTAATGCAGAGATGACGACAGAAAACGTCTTGAGACTATATGATTACTTTCCAATTCAGAGTACAGTTCATTACAATTCTTGTACTTTTGGATGAATGGGAAAAAAAACAGTAAAAATTACTAAAATACACAGTATGTTCATTCTGAGAGTAATATACCTGGGAAAAGCCAACGATGGTACAGCTGATATGGGGCACATTATATAATTATCAAAGACTGAAATACATTGGATCATGCAGCAAGATGATAAAGCGTGGCAGGTGGCTAAAGAGGAAGGAGGCAGGGGGACAGCACAGAGAGATACCTTAAGGTAAGCCCTGCATGTCTTCTCTCGTTTTTGGAGCTTTTAAGTAAAAGAAAAGAAAATCAGAGGTTAGATTATATCTGTTGAAAATGAGGAAAGAAGAAATCCTCAAAAAATAAGCTGATGTTCCAGAGCTCAGTTCATTATTTGTGGAGGACTCTGGATTTCTGTGGGTCTACACCAACTGTCCAGACCGCTTATTTACATGTTTTAGCTGTATTTTATCAAATATATGAAGCCAAAGCATGTTGACTGAAGGCAAATAAAAAAAGGGTAAAATACTTACTGGAATTATTTTTTTAAAAAATACTGCCGTTTTTTTTTTAACCTTGAGAAACTAGCCACAGATTTGGAGTTCAAATGAATGCAATATACAGCATTATGTTATGTCCTATCACAATTTAGTCATAGTAGGAAAAATTAATAGCAATGACACAAATCTTTCTTGAGGACAGAAACTTGACCTGCGTATGTGTGTCACAGTTTTGCTGTGACAGAGATAGTGGCAATGATGCATTAGTGGATGAAGCATAGCAGCTGCCTGACAGATGACCTCTGCAGTGCAATCAACGTGTTCCAAAATGAACAGTGCCAACCACAGTCACAACAGTGAAGTTGGCCACCAACTGAGATTCTGTAAGAAATCAGTATCATTTACCTCGGTTGGCAAGACACTGTTCCTTTCTAAACTATAACTCTTCTTTCGAGAAAGAGACCACATTTTGGTTCTAAAGGTCTATCCAGGGGACCAGGGGCTTGAGAGTCAGTTACTGGAATACTGGGGTGCTGCTGTACCAAACATCTAACTTTAAAGAGAGGAAGGAGAGTTTCCTACCTTGTTATAACTCCGTCCGGCCGAATCCTTTTCGCTAGGCTTCAATTCCTGCAGCTGGGCATCCAAGATATCCACCAACTGCTCCATCAGGCGCACGGAGGAGCTCACATCCCCCGCGAACACTGGCCCTTTGGTATGTTTAGCGAGTTCATTGGCGAGACTAGCAGCATTTTCTCCACTTCTGATCTGAAACGACAATGTGTATTATCTCAGTAAGATCTCTGGTTCTGGTGCTAGCTTCCGGTTCGCCTTGACTGCCTCTGTTGGGGTGAAAAAAAAATATTTGCAAGGATGTCAAGATCTGTAACTAATAACTTTCTCTTCATCTCGGAAGATTAAAGGCTTTTAGATCCTTGACACACAAAAGAAATTCCTAACCAGACACTTAAAAGAAACAAAAGGAAAATTAAAAAAAAAATCCTTTTCAAAAATTTCCATCCAGTTCTCTGCTTTTATTGCACCTATTTAAAATTGTCGTTTAAAACACTTGTTTACACCAGTGATCTAGAATTTAAATCAAAGCCAATCAGGATGATACTGAGGGTTACTGTCTAGTGTTTTTACTTCAGAGGTGGGAGGAGAAGGAGAATTTGAAAGTACACAGGTTTGTACTTCAATATTCAAGCTCCTAATGACTTTTAAAATCATTTTTTTACTTCTTGTATCATAATCACGTATGATATAAATATCTGCTTGCATTCTGTGGATCCGATTGTGAACTTAATGATATTTGATTTATTAGGCCAATGCACTATTTGTCTTACGAACATCAAAAGAAGCACAGCAAACGAAATATGAATGAAATTAAACAAGTATGTATTCATTAAAAAGCTTAACATAGAAACCAGCAAGCCCTGAAACATATGTAACTTTCAGTAAATAGTTTACAGATAAAACTATGCATCATTTTTTTTTCCTTTCTATTGAACAAAGAACAAGGAAGCCGGTTCTAACATACAAAACTAAATTATTTATGTTAAAAGTTAAAGCCCTGAGTCACCAATGTGTATCATATTAAAAGGTTCCAACCAACCTTCTGAGCCAACTGATTTACCCAGTGTGAAGTGCAGTTGCTGAGATCGGGGCCCTTAGGGCTCCATGTTCCGGTGGAAACTATGCAGAGGTACGAGGCCGTTCCTACAACAGATGTAGAAAACAACAGTGAAATTGAAACCATTTTTCTGCATGCATTCGGGAAATCGGTTATGACGATCCTGGGCTGTGTGTTAAATTTTAAATAAACACTAATGGGAACAGTTGACAATAACTGACAAAAAGGAGAGGGGGATGCAGATTATAAGCAATAAATGTAAAATAAGCACAGAAATACCAGGCATTTACAGCAAACAAACAAAAAGCCCTTGATTTTCTTGGGACTTGTCCAAAGTGATGTTTGAAGTGAGAAAGGCAGCTGTAAGCCCCTTCCAGAATCCCTGGGCAAAAATCTCAGACTTGACCTAGGCCTTTAAGACAGAGAGGGGATCCAGCATCTGACTTTCATAGTTTAAAAAATCTTTTAAGTTGTACACAGATGCTATCTTACCAAAACAACAAAAGTAATAAAACTAGCTGCTGAAAATATCTCTCACTTCATATAAAAATCCCTTGAATGTCGTTGAGAACCTGCTTACTAAATGTGCAAACACTATGCATGGTATTTTAAAGGAAATACCTCTTGTTCCCTTGGGACACGGTCGTTCAACCATCATTCCCCTTTGTGTCTGAGGCCACTTTATCCCCCTCGCTTCTAATGCTTCGCAGAATCTCTCTGGCAGGGGAAAAATATTTGTTACAGGAGGAATTTTGGTTGTAGAAACTGCTGGAGGTGGTTTTGTCCCTCTGCTTCCTTCCTGCGATCCAGCTACCGTTGTGCTCATGGGGCCTTTCTGTGAAGTAGTGCTTGTGGTTGATACTGTGGTTTTGAACAGCTCGGCTGAAGAAGTTATTGTCACAGCTGTGGTAGGCACTACGGAGAAAAGATGAGTGTGTTAATCTCAAACACACTCACACTCACAGGCACGTGCATGTGCGAGAACACCTGCCCAGATACACAAAATACTGCCCATCCACGATCTCCCAAAATGCAACAGACAGAATTTTTGACATTGCCAGTACGGAAAGAGAAAAATCTCTTCACTTGTTCCAGTGCATTTTAATTTACTCACTGTAGTGGCTAGTTTAAATTTACTATAGCTTTGGTCTCATGATTCCACCTTAGATTTATTTCTCACTGAAATATCTGATAGTGCAATTGAAGTATAACTTGATACCATCTAACAGAAAATGAAGGTTAATAATATATGAAAATTCTTATATAAACATGATCTATAGGCAAATCTGAATTGTCAACAAAACTCTGACAATTATATGCAACAGGAACAATTAAAATATTTAAAGTCACCCATTCTACATCTTGCAGGAAAATAAATACGTGACATCTTTCCACCCAGCAGCCATTCTTGCTTGAGAGAGTTTGAGCATGCCTGATTAGATCCAAACAGAAGATAAACTTGGCATGCTTGTTATGCCTTAGAAAGGGACATCCCAGTCTTTGTCATCTTTATTTTTGAAAGTAGGTTTGAAGAAACAGCTAGCTCTGGTCAAAAGTAACAGAACAATGTCTTATCAAGAAAATCAAGCCTATATTGAAACCAACCCTTCATATTTTATTGACTCTTAACAGACAATATAAAAGGAACTATTGTTACATATTTCAAAGCAGAACATTTCTGAAAGGTGAACTTTATCTTCCAACATTAGTTTGAGTTACATTAACTGTTTTTAAATAATGCTTTCTCCATTAATTATCATTTAATTAGGCAATAACAAAAGGATCTGTCAGTAAAAACTTAATTCTGCCATTTAAAATCTGTCAGAAGAAATCACATGAAAGTTCTGTCAATATTTATACAAAGACCCTTAAAACTTTACATGATACCTTAATTGAAATTAAAACTACAGCAAATTAAAAACAGTCATTTAAAAATCTTATAAAAACATTAAATTGCTTAATCTATATATGAGAAGCAAGCTATAATATTAAAATTTACTAGAAAACAAGTTCCCGTTATCACTAACATGTTTAATATTTTAAACTCTTGTTCATAAACGTCTGTTTCATACATTTGTAACGAAGCTGAAGGTATACTGAGTTTTTTCAGAAAAACAGAAAAGTAGTGTCTACTTATTACAAGGTCTCGATAGTAATAAAATTCTTGTTAGAAACATCCACTACCCACATTCTTATTTCCTTTTCTCGCTCTATCTCAAGAGAAACTTCTTAAGCACATGTTTTATTTCCAAGGCTTAATTTATTGACCGTAGGAGAGATGCTTATGTACATCCATCAGACATCATACCTACCCGGCTGCCACGGAAAGCTATTCAAGCCTGTCTATCTTTTTCTGCAAAGCCCTTGCCTGACATCTTGTTAAACCTCTGTAATTTTCTTTTGATTACAATGCAGCGTGGCTTTCAGTGGTTTCTCAATTAACATTTGTCAAAAGCATCACAATCTTTTGCAGAAGTGTCAAATGACTGCTGCTGAATCAAGTCTTAAAAGGAAATGAGGGATAAGAGCACAGAGAAAAAGGAAGAACGAAATGGTTTAGCGGTGCCGTACGCCATCTTATGTATCCCTCAACACCTTCACTCTAATTAGTACATATTTAATCACTGAAGAATGCACTAAGGCTACAATTAGTGATTTAGTTGGAACTGGTGAAGATTCATAATAAATGAGGAAAGGTACATAATAATCCCCACTAAATGCACAAAAGCTCACCCCACATTCTGTAGCTAGGTGTCCATGTATTTTCTGTCTAGCACATCTTTGTACCTTTTGATTATCAGAAGATGTTTAAGAGGAATCAAAAGATCTCTTAACAATAAATTAGTGAAATGCTTGGATTTAGTGAAAATAAACACAGAAGTGACAACATTGAACCATTTAGGGGGATTAACTAGTAATTTCTGAATTCTGCAAAATTAAACTCAGCAATTCTTCCTTCTTATTTATTTATTTTTTTTTTTTGTACACTGAAGTTAGAAGATATTTGTAAAATGAAGATATTTCTTAAAATTCTGATTGTCTACACAGGCAGATATAAGTTCCATAAAGCATCAGGCAGTGATAAAATTTTACACTTATTCATCATTTATATGCCAGATGCTACATCAGTCAACAGCATGGACCATCAGAATATCTTACTGAATTTTATCAAGACCCCATAAGGTAGGCATGAAATAATGTCCCTTTCACAGAAACAGAGCCAAAGATATTTAAGTAGTCTGCTGCTTAAGATCACTTGTCTACACTCTCTAATGTTTTGATTTTACATTTCTAAGTAAAAGATTTTCACAGACTCTGAAAAGTACAGATCCTACAAAGCAACCTGCCCATATTCTGGAACATTTAGCTGATACTGCTGTGTGTCAATCTCTAAAAAGACAGAAAAGACATGGGCAGATACATAAAACTATATCAATAATAATGAAAAGTTCTAACAATGAGACTTCCATGGCAAAGTTTCAAAACTTGAGAATGTTTGATGAATAGTAGAAGAAAACATGACAGCTCACAATAGAATTGTAACTTAAATGTAAGCCCTCTTTTATTTGTAACAAGCTGTGATCTATCACCATGCTGTATCAGGCATCTGGATGAACTGACATAGCATTCTGTCCACTATTAATCACTGGAGTTCATTCGCCTCAGAAGCAGTGAAGACATTTAATAGGGACCTAGGAAGATTTCAACAAGTAGACCATATGGTTCAAAGCACTATGGTAGTGTAACAAACAAGTTGCTATTTACTACTAAGTTGCTCCTACATTAAAGAGTCTGAGGACTCTTTATCAGTTTGTAAGGATAAGATCTGACTCACTATGGTCCCCAAAACTCACCCACAGAGAGCTGGATGAACTCTAGCTAGAGTGAGTCTATAGTCTAGTAAAGTAAAAGTGAGCGTTCATTAACCCAACCCTTACTCAGTGACTAAAACACTCATCATCTCTTTTTCTCATACCAAGGATCGAACTCATGACCATGAACTTGCCAGGCATGCACGGTGTCACAGAGCTACAAAACGGTCCCACTCATCATCCCTTAAGAAGCATTCATTGTCACTGCAGAGTAGTTCAGGGAATATGTAGCCTATGCTGAATACATCGAAGTATACACAAAGCTGGCTCTTTTGTTCAAAAATTGCCATTATGTGACTAAAGTACCTTTACTTTATAGTCAAGCTAAGACAAATTTTTTAGCATAGGCACAACATTTTGTTGTTGAAATTTGGATATCAGATTGGGAAGCAAGTTAAGTTACAATATAGCCATTTTGATTGACAAGTGCTAAATAGTTGAGATAGGATTGAAAGTTTCTTCCTAAATCCCAAACTGGAGAGAAATGAGAAAGAAAGAATAGCTTAGAAGAATGGAACAAATGAACTATTGAGGCATAACGTAAAGCTAGAAATTCAAAGGAAAAATTCAGGTGGAAGGGAGGGGAGGGAAGTGGGAAAAACAGAAGCAAGACAAATCATGTTTAAGTACAAATTCCATGGCTTGAATGTTATCATGTGTAACTAAAATGTGCAAGTAAAAAAAGACAATCTGAAAATGCATAAGTTCTAAGATGTATGTTAGATATTGTACATCAGGAACTATTCAAAAGGAAATGGGGTAGGGGTAAGTAATGAGATGAAAGAAAATATTGTAATAGTAATTAAAAAATGGAAACAAAACTTATGTATATTTGGTGTGGGGGTTATAGGGTGGATAAGGAAATGGGAAAAAATGAGAATCAAATCATGTCATATACTGGTAGAAATTGTCAATGTTGAGTGTGATCATGATATGTAATAAAATGTATCCATTTTTAAAAAGACAATCAGAGAGCACAGAAACAATAAGTTTGTGTTAGAAGAGAGGGAGACGTTCAATTTATAAAGGGGGACAAGTACCAGTAAAGTCAACATGTGAGGAAAGATTCCTCAGTGAACATTAAGAGGAATGGGTCATTTTATAGCAAGATGTACACCTTGGTCACATAGCTTGTGATCAATTCAGCTAATTCAATATGAAGAGTTCACAAAGGAGAACGAGAGGACCAGCTTGAAGGGGTGGTTTACACCTTTGCCATTTATGTTGTGGATCATCCAGCTCATAGACTTGAAAACTGAATTTTAGCCAAATAAGTCAATCACTGCTTCACTGAAGGCTCCATCTGTTGCTTGGATCTTGCCTCTGGAAAGATGACCGAGGCTTATTGGTTTGACCTACATCTACTGGCCAGAACACTTTTGCAGAGCCCCATCTACAGACCTGCAGATAGCACACATTTCAGAAGAGAAAAACAGGCGTCTCTAAGAGCATCGAAAGATAAATTATCAAGAACAGAATAAGAATATGGGTCAGGCACTAGCAAGAGAAATTTAGGTCAGCTAAAGCTTTTTATTACTTAGGGTTTAATAAAGGGTCAACATGAATTTGCATGTTCTGGGACTAATAAAAATGGCCAACTAGTTTTGATGATAAAACACCACTGTAGAACTATACATTTCTTTCCTCATTTTCAAAGGTGAAAATTATTTTCAAAACACACTTTAATTATTAAAGACTTTTTATCTGAAATGCATCAAAATAGGTACCAGAACATACACTCCATGCAGGGGATGGCACTACACACACTGAACAGCAAGGTCTGTGACAGGAAGATGGATGGGTAACGACTTCCTACTGAATCGAATCTGTGCTCAACTTTCTCCACAAACCTCCACGCCCTGGCTGATTATGAATCTGCAACTCTTAAAGCATTTTCTTCCTCTTTCTTCCTAATGAGTCGGAGAGATTTACCGCCATCCAAGACAAATGAAGCAGTTGTCAGGGTAATGCAGGTTACAAAAAGGTTAACACAACATCAATACAATTTCAGCCTAGGCCTAAAGTGTGCGAGGCTTGGCTTTTGAAAGAAGTAGGATGAAAGAGAAGCGACGCAGAAGCTTTGGGAAAAAAGGAGACACAAGAAAAGTCCCAAGTGGCTGGACTCAAGGGTCAGCAGACACTGCATGTATAAATTTTAAACTACGTGATTCTCAGATTTGATCAATAAAGACTTCATGCTTGAAAGAAAGGAAGACTCAAATGTTTAAAAGTTAACAATGGATGTACAAAGCTCTAGGTATACGACTATGGGAAAAATTAAGTTAATGTCAGTCTTGCTCATATTTTATAAACAAAACTCACATGTCTTTGTATTCTATAAAGATGCTAATTAGAATTTCAATAAGGAAAGGCTGTAGTTTCTCCTTTTGAGGTCTGATCATAGAGTATTTAGAGTATAACAGCATAAATTAAAATATAACTGGGTATCCACTTGGAAATTTGTGTATATACATTGCCTTCACAGCGAAAGATAATGTTTCACCTTACTGTAAAGATAAACTTATTCCAAAAATTTTGAATTCCTAAAATTTTGAAATAACTTAATTATCTGAAATTTCCAGTTAACTTAGTCAACTGAAATATTAATTCAATTATAAATTCACAAACACCAATATTCAAATAGAAAAGACTTCATTATCAGCTCTATAATCATATTGTAGCAGGTTATTCTTTTACCACGAGTAAGAGATACTTTTCTTTTTTAATAAAACAGTCATCTCATTTACCTAAAACACTATTTCTCACAGAAGTGAACCCATTTGATAAATATATTCAACATACGCCTTCAAATTTAGCATTATGTTCTGAAGTAAAAAATCTTTACCAGCTGTTCCTCAAAGGGCTACTATCTAGAATAAATAAAGAGCTCAAAAAAATCAGCCCACCCAAATTTATTGACCCAATTTAAAAATGGGCATCTGAAATGAATAGATATTTTTCAGAGGAAGAAGTAAGAGCAGCTAAAGAGCATATGAAGAAATGCTCAACATCATTAGTCACTCGAGAGATGCAGATGAAAACAATATTGAGATTTCATCTCACTCCACATAGAATGGCTGCCATTTCAGAATCAGCCAACAGCAAATGTTGGTGAGGCTGCGGAGGAGAAGGAACCCTTCTCCACTGTTGGTGAGACTGTAGACTCGTACAACCCCTGTGGAGATCACTTTGGAGATTCCTCAAAAAGCTAGGATTGGAGGTCCCATTTGACCCTACCATTGCCCTGCTAGGTATATACACACAAGAATTAAAAGACTCATATCACAGTGTCATATGTGCACCCATGTTTATAGCAGCCCAATTTGTGACTGCCACATCTTGGAAACAACCCAAGTGTCCATCAACTGGAGACTGGATAAAAAAGCTGTGGCTCTTCTACAGAATGGAGTATTACTCTGCCATAAAAAATGATAAGTTTGAATCATTTATACTTAAATGGACATACCTTGAGGATATCCTCATAAGTGAAATAAATAGGGCACAGATAGGTACATATCGCATCTTTTCTCTGGTAAGAGAAAATGAAGATGTAAATGAGTCCTAGAATTGTATGTTATATATTGTGAAATAGAAAATGCTCAATGTAAAATAGGGAGAAGGGGGAAAAATGATGAGATTGTAACAAAAAAGGAAATCAATTTTATGTATATGGAGGGGCAATAGGGTGGGTAGGGCTATGGGAAAAAATGAGAATGAAGTTGTGTCTTGTACAAATCCCCATTATGGAGTGCAATCATGATGCGTATATGTAATGTACCAATAAAGATTAAAAATTTTAAAAAAGAAAAAGAAAAAGATCTTCTGGAAAGATACCTGAAGAGAACACAAATCATCTATTGGACATCTACTGTCATAAATCATTGCTTGCAATCTTTTAATATTCAGTCCATGAGACAATGCCACAGAAACATAGATTTAAAACCTGTTATTAGTTTATAAGGTAATAAAAATGTAACTTCAAGTGAAAATTCAAAATGTCTTTGCAGATTCCCTCTCTTTTCCAGAGAACAGATGCCAAAACTTCAGAATATTTATATCTGGCAAAGTACATCTAACCTTACCACTTTCATGGGATTTCCCAACACACATCCGTTTCTTTCAGCGACTGGCACCAAGAAGTCAAAGGTCTGTACATAGATTGTCATGAATTCAGAAGTCAGACAGAAGACAAAAGCTCACAGGTTTACAGCTGCTCTTGCATTTTTAGCAATGAAATGCTAAACTAACTAGTGATGCTACACTTTCTTGAAACTAGCATTTGAATGAAGAAATTGAGCAAGAGAGAACTCAAAAACTACTGTAATGCTAAAATATACTCACTCTCTTGGGGATTAACTATGAGCAAGAAAAAAATAGACAAGAAATAAATTAAGAAGTCCTTTAAAAGTAAACTTTTGGCAAATAACATAAGCCTTAACAAGTAAATGGTCTTACCTTGGGCAGGATCAGGTGGGCCAAACTCCAGAGAATATCGTAAAATAAAATTATTGTTCCACACATAGAGCTGGTTATCTCTTGGATTGTAATCCACTGCAGCAATATACTGGTACTGGTTGGGGAAGGGAACATCTACATATTCCCCTCGGTTTAATCGAGTGTTGTAAATGTAATCAATCGCATTCTTGCCTGTTTCACTTTCATTATCTTGATAGACCGACCTGACCACGTAGAGGACTCCACATATCATGAAAGCATTCGACGCAGCACGTTTGTCATAGACAGTCTCCCATGTTGCTTCAAATCGAAGGGTGTACGGATTCAGTTGGCTGATAACTATCATTCCATTGTTCTGCTCAGTGGCATAAATGACCCACAAACCATTTTCATCAACTGCCAGGTCGATATCAGTCTTTCCTCCCCATCTATATGGTGAGGTATCATGGTAGTTGGCATAGTTAATGATGGCCTCACCACTTTTAATTCTAGTCCTCAAGTCAAATTTCACGATATTCCTTGTTCTTTCTTTGTTGAAGAAGACAGCACCATCGTAGACTACAAATCCAGTACCGTCTACTCGGTTTGGAAGTTTATATGTTGTGGTTTGACGACTGTTTTGGAAATCTTCTATGGAAGCATACTCTATTAAAGTATCAGTGCGGTAGGGAGTCCAGGGCATGAAATAAATTTTATCTGCAGCCTGGAGAGGGTCCTTGCACCAAGCACCTGCCTTTTGTTCAGCTTCATATATACATGGTGAGTCCACAATTGCTTTCAAGGTCCCAGGGCACACAAAAACTAATAGTTACAGAGAAAAGACAAGGATTAAGGCAAGTTAAAAATTAGACCAGCAGACATGAGTTATACTGATCACAAATCAAAAAAGGAAAATTTATTTTATTAGCATTCAATTATGCCAAAATCTATACTTAGTAGCAGCCTTTCCTGAAGCTTTCATAACCACGTGCCAGCATCCAAAGTGGCTGGGGTTTATTGTCATAAATAAAAACCTAAGTTTAAGACCATTAATAATTGAGCTGAGAATTTAAAATTTTTGCTGTGTTTTTAATCAGATAATTTGGTAGTATATGCTTTTGAACTTTTAGAGCTTGTGCATAACAGTGTATAGTTTATTTTATTTCAATATTTATACCCTCCAGCCCCTTGGCCCACCTAGCTCCCAAAATGAAACCAAACAGAAAAACCCAATAGGAAGACTTATTTAGAATTTTTACCAAGTTAAAGCTACTTTGATTTAAGGAACATTAAAAAAAAATTGGAAA
The DNA here is from genome assembly GCA_004026965.1 of Petromus typicus. Classification (NCBI taxonomy): domain Eukaryota; kingdom Metazoa; phylum Chordata; class Mammalia; order Rodentia; family Petromuridae; genus Petromus; species Petromus typicus. Next base: position 170,898 of record PVIR01000231.1, read on the forward strand.
ATGCAATTAGGAGCAGAAAAAAGTAAATACAAGGAAAGCAGAGATGAACGACCGGGAGACCCTGTAACCATGGCATGCTATGGCGTGGGTTCTGGAAGCCAGGCAAGATGACACTTTACTAATAAGAAAATATCCAAGGGCATCAGAACAAGAGATAAAGGGGTAAAAAGGAAACACAGAAAGGGCAGCTCCCCCTCGCCAACTTCAGAATTTTTACCCCATCACCAGATTTAGCAGTCATATAATTTCACTGTAAACAGTTGAGTTCTTTATGGTGTGCATTTATGAAGTCCTGCTGATTATTTTCATACAGGAGAGTTGTAGGGAAAGGGGAGGGAGGAGGTGAACATCCATAAGGCACATAACAAGGAGCTGGGTTCAGACTGTATACATTATTTACCTTTTTGCTCCACTTCTATTTTAAGCATCAGAAGAAAAATAAAAAAAGGTGCAAGGAAAAAAGAAAAAAAGATTAAAATAAATTGACTATTAGTCTAAGATTGAATTCGTAATAGATGCTAAATATAGGAAGAATACGTAGCTGTACTACTTTGGATAAAGAGAAAAACACACAGGAAAACCTAGCAGGAGAAAGATTCTAAAGTTACCTAAAAAAACATGGATCAATCATTTTATTAGATTAAGGAGGCAATACAAATATGTTGGTATGTTGCTTCACTTAGTGTACCTGAATAAATAATGAAATTCTTCACTAATGCATGCTCTACATACTCTTGCCTGTCCAAAGTCACTCAGCATTCTTATCAAGTTCTCTTTCCTGTATGTTTGCTACAGACATAGATGCATGCACAGGTGTACTGTCCCCATTTCTCTTATGCAAACCCAATTATCAAACCAAATAAAATTACAAAAGCATAACAACAGGAAAATACATTTATACAAGTAACTCAGTTTCAGAGTTGAGGTCAAATTCAAGAATATAGTTACATTTCTTCAAAGCTATTTATGTACCACATAGTATAGAAGTCTGCATCTCAGAAGATGTTTCAATAATTGGGTACTTTTTTCTACTTCTAGAAAAATGCATCTTAAACATTAAGACAAATGCCTCCTTTTCCAAGAATATACTGATCTCCCTCAGACCCAGTAGGGATTGCGAAGGGTGAGATGAGATAACGGTCTTCTTGCCCACTAGGAAATGGTAAGTTAATTTATTTAGATCTAGGTAAACTTTGTATTACAGAATTCTTATTTAATTTTCTATGTAATATATATTAAACTTATACTACTAAATCTATTTAAAAAAAGTAAGCAAAATACATACAAGGGAAAAGCAAGCACAGTAGGCAAGGAAAAAAAGGAAGAAAGAATCATGGTTAGCTTATTATGACATTTTCTACTATCATTAACTGACACAGAAAGCAAGCCAGCATGCAATGACAATCATACCAAGCATTCAAAGCAAATACCTTGACTCGACAGACCCCATAAAAGTTAAATTCTTTCATAAAACAAACCTGATTAGTAGAGTTATATGAAGTAAAAAGAAAAAAAAAACCCTATAAGTTTTAAAAAAATGGATTACGCACTTAGGAAGGCTATTATGTAAGATCTTTGTTGGGAAATAATACTCTGATAATCAGAAATCATAAAGTAAGATTTTAGAAATTTCACGTACACTTTGAAGTACGTTGCCTGAACTTCAAAAATATGACCAGATTGATGCCTGTGTTTTTCTCTCTTCAATACTGAAATGAATGCTTTACTACCTCTCCAAAGTCAAAATAAAGTACTGTCACACATTTCATTCAGAAATTAACTTGGTCAAAATTTAAAGTACAATTCCTGACAAAGATTAAATATCGACCTTCTGAAAGACCTTTGGAGAAACACGCTTCACAAACATTTTGGCCATAGAAATGGCATGTACACTTCTACATTAGAGTCACAGTCTCCATTAACCAACTCGGTCTATCGAACATTGTCAGGAAAATACTTGCCCTTCAATATGTAATTCTGTGTACAGCTGGCAAACGGGAGAAATTCAGTGTTACTCTTGTAGGAGCCGTACTTGTTTGTAAATCACTTGTCCTAAAATTATTCTTCTGTCAAGAGCAAATATTAGACCTGTTTAGGATCAATAGTGGAAGGGTATGGTGGGAAAGTGAGGTCAGAGGAATCCTTAGTACTCTCACTCCTCACACTGTTTTCAGGCAACTGTACTTTGTATTTCCGCAAGGCAAGGATGATTTTATTAAAGTAAATAAATGTAAAGAATGGGAAGAGTAAGTTGTTAAATGTTACGCCATAAAGGATGCGGAAATCTATTTATATTTCCTGTTCACTGGTAATGGCTGGATTGTATCTACTTGATATGCTACAAGTGACAGCAGTTACTGAGCAAAGTATCAAATAAAGAAGTCTCATTTTGTCTGTGATTTAAATAACTTCCTTTACTTATATTAAAGAAAAAGAAAATTGATGTGTTATACAATTTATAATTCTGATTAAACTTAGAAATGGCACCCAAATGTAAAAATAAAAAACAAACATCTCCAACTAAACACTTTCTGATGATGTTAAAATATACAGCTTTAAAAATTAAATTTCTACAAAATTATATTTAAGACAACCCAAAAGATAGAAAATTGTTGAATAAGGAAAGAGTGTAGCAACTAGAAAAGTATTTTTCAAATGCAGTAAATAAAGGAAATGAGCATTCTTATCACATGCCAAATAAGATACTGCAACATATCTTAAAAAATGGTATGAATTAATTTATTACAATACATTTACTTTTCTATAAACCAAACATACATGTACAGGACCCACCAACATCAGTGGAGGACTACACAGAGAAGCAAGATGAGAAATAGTTCCAGACTAACTACGGCCTATATACTCTGTTACCGAAGTGACACACTATTTCATTTTTAATAATCTCACACGTTTGTCCACTGATAATGATTTCATGAATTACTAATAAAGGCTTTTTTCTCATCAAATAAAACTGGTAGCTAATGTGATGGCATACGTCTTATATGTAAAATGGTAATTTGAAACAAGAGGGTACAAAAACACAACAAAACAAAACTGACTCTGTCCGTGGAAGGCAGTGTGCTCACTGGGTCACTTTCCTTTATTTTCCACAATTCTGTGACCTCTTTTCCATACACATACATGCAATTCTCAACATTCTATCAATAGTAAGAAAAGCTTCATATACATACATTGTTGGCACAGACATTATCTGGGCCTTTTGAGGTCACATGTAAATGCACGTGTGTTTATAAATATGTGAAAGAAAGCCAAGCAACACTTTTCCTAATGTACATTGCTGAGCATATTTATTACAGTTTTCTGGAGTCAGAAAATTACTGAAACTGCTTTCCTAATAAAGCAGTTGAGGATCTGAAAGCCACCTGGTACTGAAGGATTTGTTGCAGACGGAAACTGACAGAAAGCCAAGTTGGCAAGAAACAGATACTGTTATGTGATGGTGGCAATTTTTATTAATGAAGTAAAGCCTCGAGGGGGCATGTGAATGCTACAGAGGACAAGCACACTGTTAGAACAATGGCAAAATGACTGCTAGAGGCTTACAATACAAGGCATTTAAGTACTGGATACAGATGGACAGGTGTAAAAGAAAATTTTAAAAAGACAGGAAAATGGGGAGAGCTAGGAAATTATACATTTCTACATAAGATTAGAATAATCTGAAAGACCTTTTGCACAAACTTTCAATACTGTTCGAAATCATATCGTTTCATAGTGTGTCACTCCTGTACAGTTTATAGGAATTATAATTACTCCTATTCTTCAGCAGCTTAAAAACAAACCCAACACTTATTTCTGCCTCGTGCACACATCTAGAAAGGTAACAGCAAATTAATTACAGCGTTTACTTTTTTGTTTTAAAGGACAAAAACTAAAAAAGAACAGATACTTCTCTGAGGATAGCTAGTTACAAGGATAGTGCACAATGTACAATTACTTCTGGAGAACTGAAAAAGTAAAATTTTGAGAGTTAGATGTTCCAGAAGATATCCACTTTTTCCTTTCATACCAGCGCAAGACTTTACTTAAGAGTCTGAAAATAATATTCGCTGAGCTCTGCTCTCGGTCTACAGACTAGGTGACAGGAACTGGCCGCAGAGAGACACAATTCTTGGAAGCTCTGACTGGCGCCACTGTTTGGGGAAGGATGCTGTATTCTTTCTCTAACTTGAGGACAGAAACCATGCTGAATTCGAGGGAGAGGGACTTTGTGGAACAAAACTTCAGTTAGCTCAAACAGACACCATGTTCCTCAGTGGCACAGGAGAATGACTATGTAAGCCACCGACACTACACACAGGAAAAATGGCATAAAGAGCGGTGCACTCAGTAGCTTCCCATCCTCCAAATGGTATAGAAAATACTGAAAACATAAAGAGCATCCACTTCACAGTGACACAGGAACAGAACACAGAGCAGGGGTGAAGGAGAGATAACCTGTGTTTGGCCTTTAACTGATACCACAAGAGCCAGTTTATTAGTATTTATCAAAATTGTGGCAGAGACAGAGGACGCTTTCACAACAGTGCGAGAACATGCTGTTACCACAGTGGACATTGTGTATCCAACTCGGGTCCCTGGGTGTGTTGTTTTATAGAGAGAGGATCTTGCTATGCTGTCCAGGGTGGCCTCAAACCCCTGGGCTTGAGGGCTCCTCCTGCCCCGCTTCTGAGTTACACATGTGGTACACTTGATGTTTAAGGAGAAAGTGTACAAAATTGTCTCAAATCAATAGATGTGCTTTTGATTTAAGTGGCTATGAAATAACATGACGTAACTTTTTTTTCCAATTGCAAAAGAAAAGAAAATAACAGTCCCAAACTAGCTTGTGAAAATTAGGTAACATATAGCAACTTTGAAGTTGTCCAAAATGTTAATTAAGCTTTTTTCAAAATTAAAAGTATGGTATATAGTGGAGAGGTATGCATTCTGCACTTGGAAAGGAACCTTCACAACTTTAGAGTATTAACTGGAGCTTACCAATAAAAATTTTAAGCACATTTTACATATTTTTCTGTAAGATCTTAAAAATTATAGTTATAAAATGAAAAACAAGTATGTGCAAGAGATTTTGCTCAACTTTTTGCTTTAAAGCACTAACCTGAACCTGGTAAAGAAATGCTCCCTTCCAATGTTTGGAACAAAAGCAACAACATTTGCCTCAGTTTCTGCAACAGTAGCTTTTACCAGGCTCTAAAGTTACCAGGACAGCAGGTAGCCATTCAAGTAGCTCCCGGTTAAAACTGAAGTCAATTCTTTCTTTAGAAAACTGTGAGCCAAACCAATTTGTCAGCAACTGGTATTGGGCAAAAGTACAGATTTCTATCCGCCCTATTGAATAGCTAATTCAAGTTTGTTTTCTGGAAAAACACTAGCCTTAAAAGCCAAACACTTAAGAACACAGACAGACACTTGGCCAGCATACACCATGGCTTTCTTCCACACTTCATGACGCTAATTGGAGTCCCGAGTCTGTTAGTGCTCTGCATGCATAATGGTTTTGTAGGCCATAAACATATGCTTCTTCCACATGTGTAGTCTTTCAGCATCAATGAGGAATGCTGGAGAGAGTGAAAACATATAAACTTCATACTTACTGTAAGGGACACATTCATATTGAACTTCAAGATATTTGTATGTTCCAGGACATGGGTCAGGAAATACATCTGACCCAGTAACTACTATACACTGTGTTCGATTGTTGCACCTGGAAAACAGAACAAACCAAAGTTTTGTAATGTGATTTACTTTTACTTAAGAAACATACAACCAGTTTGCAATTTTTTCAAGTAACTATATGTGTAAAATGAAAAATTTCAACTGGTGCTGCGCTGTTCTAGACTACTGGATAGTTATACAAATTGTATTTGCTTGAAATCTCTGTGTAATAAACCACATTAAACTGTTATTAGAGATTTTAAAATAGTGAGCATTTTCAATTATAATTCCACACATTTGTATCTTTGTCATAACTGATATATGTTGGTGAAAAAATCTAACCAGGCTACTGGATGATAGACTTAAAAATTAAAATTATAAGCATAAAAAGTACTACGAAAAGAAACCAAATCATAAACTGAGTAGGTAAGGAAGAAGTTTTGACAACATATTGAAACAAATGGGAAAACAGTTTTAATTTTTCCTCCAGATCCTGTATACATGTTACACTGCCTGTGGCAGACACTCTACACTCCTGAGTGGCAAGTATCATGACGGTAGATCTCACCTCAAGATAAGACCCTTGAAATGTGAGCGGCCCTGGAACACGCTGCATGCCTAAGCATTGCTGTGACTTTTCATACAGCAATGTGTTCCTACTGCCAGGGCCATGACTGTCCCCCGGCCCTCTATGTCAGTGCTCCTTAACGTTTAACACTAACAATGCTACTAACACATCATAAAAATGTCCTCTATATAATTCTAGGAAAGGACTGTCTTGGAGTTGTGTTGTTCCTTTATTAAGCCATCAAAAGTCTAAGAATTTTAGGCTAGGTATTTATTTAGATTCTATAAATTGGTCCAGATGTTCTTTAGAGGAGCTCAGTAAAGGCAGGAACTATTCCCTTTATAATTTGATTACAACCCAATGAAATGGAATGTTTGCAGGGGTTTCCTTATGTGTTCGGAGAGCATATACATTAAGAAGGTAAAGCAAGCAGAACAAGACCATTGGAACAACATTTACTTAACAATTTGACCACTGTATAGAATAAGTGAACTACACAACGGCACCAAGAAGCATTCTGAGAACTCAGCCCAGTTCACCATGATGAAGGGGACGCAGATCTACATGAGAGGACAGAGATGGAAATGCATATGTTGTTCCCATTTCAATTCAGAAATTTTTTTTCAAGAGATACAGAGCAGAAAACTATGGAATTAAATATGTAAGTTGTATAGTTTAAAATACACAAGATGAACTCCAAGTGAGCCTTAAAGACTTAATAAACTCTAAGAATTCTTGCTCAAACAAATGTTAAAAGAGCAACATGTTTATCTTGGTTACTGGATAATACACTGTGGTGTTACTTTAACAATTACCATATACTGTGATGTTCCAAGACATGGACAATGTAAACATTGTAGTGTCACTGTCCTGTATAAAAACCACAATTTCTTTTCATTATTTTGTATTTCTCTTAAATTAGTTCACTTATTGGAATAAAGTTGCCAATGGCTCATTGTGTAGTGCAAATGAATTAATTTAACATGAAACAGGTCTTATTTGTATCTTTAAATGTAAAATAGTAAGTAGATTTACTCTTTCCCCATAAGTCAATGTACCTAACATTTCCACAAATGTAGAAACATAATTCTGATGCTTCATTTAGCATCTTTCTTAAATTCTGCATCAATAAGAGATCTCATTGGTTTTTAAAGTGTGGTTCATCTCATATGACACTGCAATCAATAACCTGGTCCTCGTTAAAAAAATAATCTTTTTATTTCCTTTCTTGAATTTATTTTTAACTGCAAGGATCTTTATCTCACCCCTATGTATCTCAGATACAAAGATATATAAACTTCTCTGTGTTAAATAGCCCTTTCTTATTATACAGTTTATAACCACTCAATTGAATTCTTCTCTTTCCATTGTATAGAAATATATCAGCTATAAGAAGCATACAAGGGCCAGGGATTTAGCTTAGTGGTTCCAGTGCCTGTCTTGCAAGTGGAAAGGCCTGGGTTCCATCCCCAGAAGCCACATACAACAATACCTGTTGTGGTGAGCTCTGAATTACAAAAACCAGCCTGAACTACAAAAAGCCTGATCTTATCTTAAAAAAAAAAAAAAAAATGAACAAGCGAGGTGTGGTGGTCCGTCTCTGTAATCCCAGCACTCAGGAGGCTGAGACAGGAGGATCACTGCAAATTTGAGGTCAGCCTGTGTTACATAATGAGTTCAGGTTCAGCCTGAACTGCATAGTGAGATCTGCATAGTGTCTCAAACATAAATACATTAAGGGCCAGGAATTTAGCTCAGTGGTTCCTGGCATCTGTCTTGCAAGCTCAAGGGCCCGGGTTTGATTCCTGGTAACCACATACAACAATACTGGGCATGATCACTCACGCCCACCAGCAATCAGTACCATATAGCACAGTGGTGGGTGTGATGGCTCACACATGTAATCCCAGCACTTGGGAGGTAGGGCCAGGAGGACTGTTGTGAGTTTACGACTGAGTTCAGGGCCAGTCTGAACTACACAGCAAGATGCTGTGTAAATACATACATACATACACCTATACATTAAAGAAAAAGGGGTTTCTAGGTCCAGTCGAAATGCATCAACAACATCAGCACTTTGGACTAACATAAAAGAGGAAATAGCTCAAAAGATTTCAGAATTTATATGATTTTCTAAAAGTAAAGAAAAATGCAAAACGACCCAATTTTCCTCACCCCACAGAAGTAATAAGATAAACAACTAAGATTTTAGTGTGGAATTAGAGACCTTTTATTTTACACTTCTCATGGTGTGCTTCACAAGAAGAGATGCACAATCCAATCTTCCCTTCTCTTTTGTTAGGAAGAACAAACCCAAAAATGAAAAAAAATTAACTTC